>BTHU01000019.1:42761228-43148728 GCA_036184795.1 Tokudaia tokunoshimensis
CAAAAAAAAAAAAAAAAAAAAAAGAAAGTCCATTGTAGAAAATAGTGCTCAAAGAAAATGGGGGAAATGAAAATATAAGCTGTGAATGGAAAAGTGTCTACTATAATAATACAATTGTAAGGAATAGTCAGTAACTGGATCTCTAGGGGCTAAGAGACTGTTAAATATACTATTGAAATGTGAAAGCATTCACTTCACAAAGAAGTATTGATGTTCACAATATTTCTTAAACTTGAAGTAGCATGTGAAACTAGAAAGAAAGCCAACCACTTAAGCAAGAACTACCATGGAAGGTCACATATGTCTGGACAAGCAGAGGGTTTGTGTTCACTGGGAGATGTGGCAAATTGGTCACTGTAAGAAGTTTAAGAGAAATGACTTACTTTCCATCCAGTGGCTATCAGATTTACCTGTCGGTATAGCCCTTACACTTCTAAAAAAAAAAACACCAAAACTATATATTTTATGTTCTTGAGATTGTAATATAATATTAGCCTTCCCCCCTTCCATTTCATTTCTCCAAACCCTCCCATATACCAAATTCATGGGTTCTGTTTTCCATAACTTCTAGTTCATGACTTGAAAGTTTCTCTCACTCCTAACCTAGGAATTTGATCTTTTGAAGATATATCATTTGGTTTAAGATTCTTAAGTGCTTTTACCATAAAATCTATAACCTGTGTATCCCTTTGTCTTTGGAGACAGAGTCTTGTATAACTCAGTGTCACCTGCAACTCTCCAAGTGGCTGGGGCTCGCCTTGGATTCTGATCCTCTTGTCTCAGCCTCCCAAGCACAGGAATACATGTCTGCACTGACATGCTTGTGCTATATATTTTCTTAGATAATGAGGGATACCTCCTTTCCTTCTGGGAACCTCAAAGCACTTTCCAAATGGTGTTAAAATAAGGACAGGAGGTTTCAGGCCCTGGGATGGAGAGTAAGGAGTGTCTGAAATAGAAAGGATATTGGAGTTCTTGAAACTGAGAAAGCCGAAGGAGAGCAGATAAAAATGACTGACCAATGATGTGGCTGGTGAGTGAATCAATCAGGGACTCTGTTATGCCTCAGAGCAGGTCTAGAACTGGCTTTTTTCCCTTTCATCTTGCTACTCTTTACCTAGTACCTAAGCCTGAGAGGGAGTCAGAAATGACCAATGTTCTCTTATCACCTGCATGGTCCTAGTGTGTGTTTGCTTAATGCCTCCACAGGAAAGATGCCAAATGTCTTCAAAAACCTCACTCCCAATAGATGCAAGAATGGCTCTCACCAGGTACCCTATGCAGGAACCCCAACAAGGCACCTGAGTTACTGGGGTCACTGTTTTTGATGGGAAGAAGGATTCTGGTAGGTGGGACATGGAAGAGAAGCAATTGTGCATGAGCTCTTTAGTGCCCAGAGGAAGTCTGCTGGCTGCCTTACATCTACAATTGACCTTGTCTGTTTAATTCTATCCCACAGTCATGTGAACTTGTTTTCTTTCAGCGCTGTCTTCCTTACTGTTGGCTTCTTTGCAGACTGCCTTTTAATTAAGCTTCTAATACATCTATTTAAGGCCACCCCAGACTGATTAATCAAATGCCACTAGGAAACTGAAATCCCATCATAAAACAGTTACTAATGTGTAAGGGGGGATTATTAAATTGCTGTTTTATTGCCCAAATTGACAAAGATCAGTGATGAAGAGTGAGTGTGCAGGAGTCGCGTGGCAACGCGCTCATCTAATTAATGAAGTGACAGCTTTATGCTGTGAAGTAGCAAAAGGATTTGACAAGACTCATGACTTTCCTTACTGACTAGAGCAGCCTGAAGACTGTTTCCTAACATCCTCAGAAGCTTTGGCAGTAATGTATTAACCTTGTAGCACTTAAGGAAACAGGGAGGGGCAATTAGCTTCTTCATGTAGTGTCAGAAATTGGAATATTTCTCTGTCCCACCTAATTTGCCAGCATCCACTCCTCCACCATATGCAATACAATCAGTTATCTCTAATGAGAAGCTTCTTGGCTTGTTGGATGAAGATTGTAGAGACCAACAAATAGTGACGTGAATTTCCCCAGGAAGCAAAAGAAATAGAATCATGGACAAAGTTTATTAATGGATTCATAAGCCATTCTGAAACAGCAGAGAACTTATGCTGAATTAATCAAACATGAATAATACTACTGAATGTTTTTCATAACTGGTTAGACTATCAGATGACAAGTCAGGCAACTTAATCTGCATTTTTAGTAGGTTATTATTTTATTTGATTTATTGGTCTTGGCTACTTTTGTTGCATGACTGAATATTTTGGCATTGGTATGTTTGGATTCTGCTTAGATAAGCAATGAAAAGCAGATCTCTCTCTATTTCTCTCTCTCTCTCTCTCCTCTCTCTAAGTGTTTGTGTGTCTCTGTCTCTGTCTCTGTCTCTCTTGTCTTTGAGAGTCTCTGAAGATCAGATGAAAAACAGTTTGCTCATTTTAGGATCTAGGGAGTCCCAGATAGAAAGGCTACATGGCCCTCCAAAGGCTGACTTCCTTCCAATATTCAGCCAGTCTCCTCTTTCACAGCTTCCTCTCCAACCATGCTCTGTTAAAGTGCAGCAGGAAACATCTGACTCTATTATGCATGTTTCCTAAGCCCACATTGCTAGGTGGAGCCTCAATCAGATGTAACCCCAAGGTTATATGCATGAAGCTGGCTTCTGGAAACTAGCAGTTTCCGAAGGTAAACGATTATAAATGTAAATTTCAACTCCCCACAGGGCTGCTTGGCTGAGAAGGATTTGTGGGCTTGGCACAGCTCAGGGGTAATTATCTAGACTTGAACATGGTTTCTGTTTCAAGGGGAAAGACATTTGGCAGCAGTTCTTGCGGTCGCTAAAAGGCCACATCATTTCTTTCCCAAGGATGCCAAAACCTCTAATTTCCAGACCTAAAATGTCAGTTCTTCTCACTCACCAGCATCTTCTTCCCCACCAGCTTTGGGGAACGGGTACGCCTTTCTTCTGGGACAGTCACTGCAGGAAAACTCAGTGTCTGCAACCTGGCAAAATATCTGTGTCCTTGGCATATCATCTATGCTGGTCTGGATGGGATGGGTTTCAAATCTCCAAAGCCAAACACGTGCTTCCTTTGAAGGGCTAGACTGCAGGTACTAATATAAATGGTACCAAGCTTTCTGTACAATCCACATAAAGGATCCATCCATACCTTTTCATGTTGAGTCAGCAAATGGAGCAACAAAAAAAGATATGTTTTGCAAAAAAACTTTAAGTATCTACTACCTGTCAAGTCTTGTGTTACCCAACACAGATTGTAAACACAGCTCTCAGCCTTTAAAGGTTTGAAGTCTGCTAGGGTAATATTACATTTATGATACCAAGAGAGTGTGATTTCAAGTAAAATTGAGAGGCAGGGGAGAGGGGAACATAATGCATTCATTTATTCAAGGAGCTCACAGTAGCTTAGTATCAGAAGTGACTAATTTACTGTTTTAAGAAGCACATAGATGATAGTGAATACATAGGATAAATATGTCACCCAGTGCTCATTCGACAAATGTTTATTGAGTACCTTTTATAAGGTAGCCCCTGAGCTATATGATGCAGATATCGTACCACCACACCATGAAGCAAGCGATGCACTCACTCATTCATAGAAACAGTTCACAGTGCTAAGTAAAAACAAAACAAAACTATGAGTGGAATTTGAAAAAGAATTATCTGACATTCGAATCTTATCTCTTTGGTGTATCTACGTGGCTGAAGAAATTGCTGCATTTGTTTAAGTCTGACAACAGGGTTGTGGTTATTTGATTAAAGGAAGTTACAGAAGCACAGCCCCTGTTGTAGTGTTATACATCTAGCAATTAATATTAATCAATTACAGATATAAATAGGGATTTTTTTTTCTTGCGAAATGAATAATTCCAGGGTCTGGATGATCTGAGATGAGTTTGAAAGACCAAAGTCATCAAGAAAAAGAAGAAGCAGTATGTCCAAAATCCCAGGTGTTTTAGAAAGCTGGTTGCTGTTTTGGGGCTGGAAAACATTGCTATGGGTAGAATATGGTGCTAAGAATGGAGAAACATGATGGAGGAGGATCATGTGAGAACCCACTCTGCCATATTATAGAGTGGGTCTTATCTTGCAGATGATGGAAACTGCTGGATAGTAACTATAGGAGTGTTTCTTGAGGCAACAGTGCTAAAGTTTAGCTTTACACTGGGTAGGCTGGAGACTGTAGAGCCAGCAGCCTGGATGAGGTGGTGGAGAGGCAGAAGGAGAGTTGGTGATGAACAAGTCATTAGCTGACACAAAGGAATTTTGTCTCTGCCTTGGAGCAGCCCAGGAAGCTGTTGGCTATTTTATGCAAGAATTCCAGTAGTGTCTAGTGTTAAACCCTAGTACATTTTTTTCTTTAAATTGCTTCTGATTGTTTGATTTCTGTCTGTTCTGTTACTTATGTTTTATAAGAAATAAAGATGCTTTGTTTGCCATTACTACTACAATTGTGATGGTCCATATTTGCTTGCAGAATCTCCGGTGCTTGGGTTACACATTGGGTGACTTGGACTAGCTCTGTACATAGATATGGCTTTGCTTCTTAAACTCAAAGCTGGACACAGTTTGACATGTCTAGTAATTTTGTGGAAGACAACCTCAGAAGTTGTGCTTGAGACTGAGCTGGGTCGTCAGTGGGTTTCTATGGATGCTTTGTTGACTATAACTGGGTGTAGGCAGACACACTCCAGACCCAGCTGTAGTGGCTAGTCCTTCACTCAGTCCTTCAAATCTACACTCTCTGCACCAGAAACCATATTTCTTATAATCAATTCAATACTGATCATTTCTGAAATATCTTTATTCTTTTTTCTCAGTTTTCTGAAAGTAGTACATCCCATAACACCTTACTCTGATTTCCATACTCCCTCCACTTTTTTTTCCATGTTTGATTGATCTGTATCTTGTGAAAAGAATGCTTCTCTTATGTTGTAGCATGTGGATCTCTAGAGCCTCTGAGACCAAGAACTCACAAGATACCTTCATTCCCAAAGGCAACAAATGCAGGGATGAATGGCCACTCAATGTGCTGAGAATAAGAAACAGTTGAGTAATCAGCTGTAAACAGGGCATTTATTCTACTTCATGTAAGGTTCAGGGAACATTGTAGAAGTACCGGAGAGAAAAGAACATAAGAACTGGAAGATAGGGAGGAAGAATGTCTAGGACCTGTTCTCTTCTGGGCCTGATACAGCAGTGCAATCATGGTCTTACAGAAGCTGCCTACACTGTCAATTGCCAATCACCGGTTCAGACAGGACAACCATCACCTTAACTTATAACTTGACTAGTTAACCTGACACACTCCAGTGATCACCACACCCATGATCACACAAACAGCTTTGGTTGAACCCAGGGCATAAATAAATGACAGGAATGTTGGAAACAGACTTGCTGGAGAATACAGAAGGAATGGGAAGAAAATAAGAGAGAATGAGGAGTAACAGGAATCAAAATCCACACTGCACCTTTTTGAAGCTGTTAAAGAACAAATTTAATAAGTAAATAAAAATAAGTGTAGGCACAATGTTATTATGTGCTATGTAAAGATTATCCTTGTATTATTCAAATGCTGATTTATGTGCCCCCAACTGTGTATAAACATGGCTCCCCAATTATTCCCTGAGTTGATCATGAAAGTTCCTGATCACCAATCACAAAGCATGAGAGAGAAAAGACTGAACTTCCTCCCAGTCAGGGCTAGGGTAAGAGAGAGAGGAAGGGGGATTAGCCATGGGGAGAGGGTCCAGGAGACACCATGAGAAAACACAGGGAGTCTAGAGAGATGGTTCAATAAAAAAAAAATGCAAATATCACAGAGATTTTAACTGGGAGGTAGCCAGAATAGTTTAGAGGATTAAAATAGAGTAACACTGATCAGTTGTTGTGCTCATAAAGCTTGTTAAATAAATATAATAGTTCAGTCCCAATTATTTGGGAGCTAGTTGGGCTTAAACGGAAAACAGCAAAATGTACTTATAAAAATGTCACTAATTCCCCCAGAGGTTCTTTTACTCTTGAGAATAGTTTTAGCTATTCTGGGTTTTCTGTTATTCCAGATGAATTTTTGAATTGCTCTTTCTAACTCTATGAAGAATTGAGTTGGGATTTTGATGGGGATTGCATTGAATCTGTGTATTACTTTTGGTAAGATGCTCATTTTTACTATATTAATCCTGCCAATCCATGAGCATGGCAGATTTTTCCATCTTCTGAGGTCTTCTTCAATTTCTCTCTTCAGAGACTTGAAGTTCTTGTCATACAGATCTTTCACTTGTTTGGTTAGAGTCACGCCAAGATACTTAATATGGTTTGTGGCTATTGTGAAGGGTATTATTTCTCTTACTTCTTTCTCAGCCTGCTTATCCTTTGAGTATAGGAAGGCTTCTGACTTGCTTGAGTTGATTTTATATCCGGCCACTTTGCTGAAGTCGTTTATCAGCTGTAGGAGTTCTCTGGTGGAGTTCTTTGGGTCGCTTAAGTATACTATCATATCGTCTGCAAATAGTGAAAGAACCTCTGGGGGAATCAGTTTCCCGGACCTCAAGCTGTACTACAGAGCAATAGTGTTAAAAACCGCATGGTATTGGTACAGTGACAGACATGTAGATCAATGGAACAGAATTGAAGACCCAGAAATGAATCCACACTCCTATGGTCACTTGATCTTTGACAAAAGAGCTAAAACCATCCAGTGGAAAAAAGATAGCCTTTTCAACAAATGGTGCTGGCTCAGCTGGAGGTCAACATGCAGAAGAATGCAAATTGACCCATTCTTATCTCCTTGCACTAAGCTCAATTCTAAGTGGATCAAAGATCTCCACATAAAACCAGACACACTGAAACTAATAGAAGGGAAACTAGGGAAGAACCTTGAACATATGGGCATAGGGGAGAATTTCCTGAACAGAACTCCAATAGCTTATGCTCTAAGATCAAGAATAGACAAATGGGACCTCATTAAATTACAAAGTTTTTGCAAGGCAAAAGACACTGTCAAAAAGACAAAGCGGCAACCAACTAACTGGGAAATGATCTTTACCAACCTTACATCTGACAGAGGGCTAATATCCAATATATACAAAGAACTCAAGAAGTTAAACTCCAGAGAGGCAAGTAACCCTATTAAAAAATGGGGTACAGAGCTAAACAAAGTGTTCTCACCTGAAGAATATCTAATGGCTGAGAAGCACCTAAAGAGATGTTCATCATCCTTAGTCATTAGGGAAATGCAAATCAAAACAACCCTGAGATTCCATCTCACACCAGTCAGGATGGCTAAGATCAAAAACACAGGAGACAGCAGTTGTTGGCGAGGATGTGGAGAAAGAGGAACACTCCTCCACTGCTGGTGGAATTGCAAGCTGGTACAACCACTCTGGAAAGCAGTCTGGCGGTTCCTCAGAAAACTGGGCATGACACTCCTGGAGGATCTGGCTATACCACTCCTGGGCATATACCCAGAAGCTTTACCTGCATGCAATAAGGACACATGCTCCACTATGTTCATAGCAGCCTTATTTATAATAGCCAGAAGCTGGAAAGAACCCAGATGTCCCTCAACGGAGGAATGGATTCAGAAGATGTGGTATATCTACACAATGGAATACTACTCTGCAATTAAAAACAATGAATTCACGAAATTCCTAGGCAAATGGTCAGATCTTGAAAATATCATCCTTAGTGAGGTAACCCAATCACAAAAGAACACACATGGTATGCAGTCACTGATAAGGGGATATTGACCCAGAATCTCGGAATACCCTAGACACAATCCGCATATCAATAGATTTCTAAGAAGATGGAAGGAGAGACCCCTGGTCCTGGAAAGACTGGATGTAGGGGAACGCCAGGACAGAGTAACGAGAGGGGGTTGAATGGAGAAAAGAGGGAGGGAAGGGGGCTTATGGGACTTTCGGGGAGGGAGGAAACGGGAAAGGGGAAATGATTTGGAATGTAAATTAAAAAATAAAATAAAATAAATAATTAAAAAAACAACAACAACAACAACAAAAAAATGTCACTAAAAAATCAATAGGTCCTGCAGAAATAACTCAGTAATATGGTCACCATGCAAACAAGAGAGGCCTGTGTTGAATCCTTAGAACTCATGTAAAGAAGGCTGATGTGATGGATAATCCTTATTGTGGACTACAGCACAAAAAACAATAAGACCACAGGATTCTGAAAGATGTAAAATGGACGATGACCTCTAAGGAATAATTCCTGATGTTGATTTCTAGCCTAGACATGCACACCAACATGTATGTGTATGTGCTCTTAAACACAGGTGTGCATGTGTATATATATATATGCAGATTAATATAAATATAATATTAATATGTAAATTATGGATCTTAAATATAAAACTACAGAAAGGGAATAGAGCATCTGAAAGTCAAACTCAAGATATTCAGCTTTCATTATCCAAATTTCACTTCACTTTTCATGGTGTTGAAGCATCTAGGATGCTAGATCCTGAGCTTTCGCCATGTCCCCTGTTGTGTTGACATGCACTTGTAGCCTTCTTTCTGTAGCCACCCAGGACTCAGCTCTCATTTTCCATCTTTCAGAATGCCTTTGGACCTTTTGTTTCTGGGGATATCCCTCTCCTAGAGTCTATGAGCAGGTGACATTCCAGGTTCCAGGAGGGAGAGATTCATTGTGTTCAAGTAAAAATGTTTATGTTTTAAGGATTGTGTTCTATATATAAAACTGTCAAAGTAATTTTCTGTTATGAAGAAAGATGCTCTGAGGTATGTGTTACAATTTTGGCTTTTGTAGCATGAAAATGAGGTTCTGTCTGTGTCTGTCTGTCTTGTCTTTGTCTGTCTGTCTGTCTTCTTCTTCTTCCTTTCTCTCTCTCTCTCTCTCTCTCTCTCTCTCTCTCTCTCTCACACACACACACACACACACCACATTATCTCTCAAGAGGCTTCTTCTACACTCTTTAAATAGACACCTATGAAACTTGTCTTCAGGATTTCTTTCATGGCAAGAAATACTTCTATACATTTAGATTAAAGCTAGAGTTCTGTCTCAGAGATTACTCCTTGGATTCATTAATTCCATAGGATGAAAGCAGCAAGAGCAGAGACATTTTTCACACTGAGACATTATGTCACCTTGGAAGAATACACGATTTACAGTTTAAAGTGGATCTTAAGAGTCCCATTTCTAGGGAAGTCACATGAACTAGAAAAAAAATAACCTGTTTTTTACTGCCATGTTGTAGCCTTGGATATCACCTAATTTATAATGGCTTCTGTATCTAACCTCAGTTCTATAATACATCTATCATACTCAAGCTATGCATGATCATTATTCTCAGGATTTGATCCACAAACTTCATACTTATTAGAAGATTCAAAATTGAGAAACGAGATGCAGTTGTGAATGAAGTTGGAATGTTGGGAGGACATTAGAGGGAGAGATCTAAGGTAAGCTCCTTGCCTCCTAAATGTGGGGTTTTACATCAATTCATTTCCTGAAAGATAACTCACAAAGAAACAACACCTTGTATTAGTAAGCAAGCCACCATTATCATCAGTGGTTGGACTGCTGTGTTGCTACTCTATAGAGTTCAAAGACATCGTCAACATTCAGGTTTTCCTCATCTGCGTAATTCTAATCCTCTATTCTTTAGAAGCAAGAAATGTTCACCACAGATTCCCGAAAGTGTTCATATGTGTTTGGGTCTTTTCTCACATAGGAGTGCTGAGGTAATTTCTCATTTTAGGAGACCAGGACCACATGTCACAGGCTTTTATTAACAGGCACAAGTCTGATTCCAGAGCTGAGGGGCAGGGTGTATGGATTTTAATTCAGCACAGTCTCCAACATATACTAGGCTTAAGCAAATAAAAGCAAACTTTTCTTTCCTTAGGAAAGATTAATGTCATTTGGATTGCAATCTGCAGTTCGGTGCCAGGCCATAAGAGAAACACAAAATTTGAAAGCAATTGCTAGGACAATTGTTATAGAAACTTGGCATTCGTATACCAATGTGTGTTACCAAAAGCCTTTCTATGCCAAACACCAAACACCAAACATGGTATGGCATGTACATCAATACTATATGTACAGCTACTAAATGTTCTTATAATTTCTGCTTACTTTTTGGTAGTTTTCAGTATACAACTCTGTCACCGGCAAAAAACCAAAAAACAAAAGAAAACATTCTGTTTCTTTTCTAATCTTTGATCCCTCTGATTTTCTTGTTTTTGTCTGTCTTAAGGATATTAGGATAATTTTGAACAAAAGTTATAAGGAGGTTCATGCCTTCTTATTGTCTATAGCGATAGAACACAGTCTTTTACCATGAATTATAAATTAATCACATCTTGCTAGAGATGTCCTTTTGTCTTTCAGCAAATTTCATTTCTAGCATACTGATATTATTATGAATGTCCACTGAATTGTATCAAGTTGATCTCTTGGAGTCATCATATAGATGTTGATTTTGTACAGGGGAAAATAGGAATATGTCTCTGTGTACAAGTCTTTGCATGTACATGTGCATATATGTGCATGTGGAGGCCAGAGATTACCATAAGGTATTTTTCTCGATTACTCTTGGCCTCAATTTTGAGTTATAGCCTCTTTTGGACCTAGAGTTGTTCATGCTTGATTACAAAGAGAATGAGTCACCATTTCTAAATATTAAACCAACTTTGCACTTCTGGGATAATTCTCTCCCACCAACGATGCTTTTATTTTTGGATTTGCTATTTTAAAGTATGTGAGGGACATGCACTCGTATATATTTGCAAAGAAAGTTGGCCTGTGTTTTCTTTAATTGTAATAGTTTCTTCAACATCTAGATATATGGTAATGCTCATCTCATAAAATCGGCTGAGGAAGCTTCATCTTGCAATTGATGTGTCTCTTCCTTAAGTGTTAACATCCACCAAAAATGCTGTTTGTCTCTGGAGTTTTAGGTATGAAACTTTTTAAAGCTCTTGAGTTTAATTTTTTTAATTAAATATACAACTATTCATTCATTTCTTGATACTTTGTTTTGATACTTTGTGTCCTTTACAGAATTTTTACTTGTCTACAATAAAATCTGCATTTTCCATAAAGTGATTCATGGAGTCTCCAATTATATTTCTAATGTTTAAAGAATTTGTAGTGATGGCCTCTTTTGCATTCTTGACTGAAATTGTTTCTACTAATTTGTTGATAGACTGGCTAGTGTTTTCCATTTTGTTAGCTGTTTCAATTAACCTAAATGAAGATGAATATTCTGTATCACTTTTGTATTTCCTATTTTATTGATTTCCTCTGTTCCCATGATTTCTTCATCCATTCTAGTCTCATTTTCTATAACTGCTTTTCGTAGTTTCTGTAAGCATTACCACACACATCTTCAGCTTATTACAGTCTATTTGTGAATGATAAAATGTTAATAACTTCATGTATTATCAAGAGATTTGGGCCCAATAACGTGTTTAAAGATGTGCTTTAAATATGTTTTCATGCTTCATATGTTTTATGTCACATCACATGGCATTACTGATTTTCTTAAGTTGTTATTTACATTTGAAAAGGGTTCAATATATTAGAAACTTTAAAAACAACTTAGATTTATTGTAATCCACTGTAGTGAAATGTTAAGTTTCTTTAAAAATCCAGTTATGTTATGTGAATGTGTTTTTGTTTTAATCCCAGGTGTGGGATATGGGGCTGCTTTAGATTGTGCACAGCCACTATGATTGTCTCAGGCTCTAGGAGGGGCGTGATTTTTTGTCAGCTGCAGATAATTTATGTTTGGGAGCCTGGAGAGAGTACAAATGGGAGAGCCCTGAGAGCTGAGAGGGCCTATGGTGGCTGTTGTTCCCCTGCTGCTGTGCTCCCCCCACACCTCCTGCTGGTCTCTGTTGCTGGATTGCTGGGTTGCTGGGTTGCTGGATTGCTGGATTGCTGGGTTGCTGGGTTGCTGGGTTGCTTGGTTGCTGGGTTGCAGGAGTTGTTAGTTGGAGATATTTTGACAAAGAAGATCAGACTTGTGCCAGAAAACTTAATGTCCCTAGTCAGCAGGAAGTAGTCTAAACAGGTCTATACCACTTTCCCCCTCAAACCTTATTTCTCTCCTACCTAGTATTGAGGGGCTGGAAATGATTAGGGTGGAATGAGGGTTGGAAGGGAGATAGATATAAGAACATAATAAAGTAGCCCAAAAAGTATAGGGACAATCTATTTCTTTGATTAGATCCAAATTCATAATTGGCATTTTCTTAAGCTGTTATTTACGTTTGAAAAAGAATACATATAGTAGAAACTCTAAGAACTACTTCAATCTCTGACAATTCATTTCTTTGAACAGATCCAAAGTCAAAAGTAGCATTATTTATTTTATGCATGAAAAAAAATTTCTTGAATTTTCATAGTATTTTCCTTGTGGAGATAAATTTTCTCAGCTTTAGCTTATCAGAAAAAATTTACCTACACTTTTGAAAGCTATCTTTGCTTAATAGAGAATCCTAGATAGACCAATCACTATTTTTCTTCTTGGATTTGAGGATGCTACTGTGATGTCTTCCAGTTTACAAATATCTCAATTGAAATTTTGTAGAATTCTCCCCTTGGTCTTTTGTAATTAGTTAGTTCTTTCTTCCTCCTGGATGATTTTCTATCATGCTGTCAGCAATGTAGTTGTGCTGTTTACTTATTTTGTTTTGTGTTTATTGTGTTCTCAGTCTAGTAGGTTCTGGATTCTCATAAATTAAGAAAACATGACATCGTCTCTTTGTGCCCCAACTTTTCTCTTATCAACACCCCAGATATGTGCTGCTTTAATTATGTGATACAGTCTTATGTGTCATTGACCTACTCTCAGTCTTGCTGTTTGCTTGTTTCTCTTGGATAGATGCAATTGCTGTCTATATCTATTAAAATTTTCCTGTAGTCTTCAACCTGCTGTTGATTTCCCAATGCAAACTTTCGTGCCTTAGATATTTCATCTGCAGTCTCTCAATGTTTCCCATGGGTTTCATTTAGATATTACAATTTTCTCAGCAGCGTATTCATCTTTTCTCCAATTATTTGTAATATGGAATAAATTTATGATAATTGCTCATATAGCCTTATGTGTGAATTCCATAAACTAATTGCATTTGGTACTTGGTTTTAATTGATTGGTTTTGTATTGTTGTAAGTCACAATTTTTTGTTTCTTGGGAAATCTGGCAAGTTTTTTTTTTTTTACCTGACAAATTTCCATCAATTTATTATGTTCTTGTTTTAAAACATGTATTAATTATGTTCAGACCATAGCTTGAGTATTCATTATAGTCAGCCATTAATTGTCTCACTACATTGAGATTTAATTAGTATGACTTCACACGTTTATCACATTTTTCATGAGAATACTTCTCAGTTCTCAAGAAGACAGTCCTTTGCTATTACCTGCACTTGCCATGGTGTGCAGTGGAGCTTCTCAACTCGGCCCTAGCTAAGTGGCATTTCATATCCTGAGAATGCTCTCCTACTCTGTACTTCTATGTTTTGGAAACTGAATATAAGAAAGACACCCAGGGATCCATCCCATATACAATTACAAAACCCAGACACTATTATCGATGCCCACAAGTGCTTGCTGTCTGGAGCCAGATATAGCTGTCACCTGGGAGGCTCTGCTAGTGCATGAGAAATACAGAGGGGGCCACTCTCAGCCAGTCATTGAACTGAGCACAGGGTCCCCAATGGAGGAGCTAGAGAAAGGACCCAAGGAGCTGAAGGGGTTTGCAACGCCACAGGAGGAACAACAATATGAGTCACCCAGTACTCCCAGAGCTCCCAGGGACAAAACCATCTACCAAAGAGTACACATGGAGTTACCCATGGCTCCAGACACATAGGCAGCAGAGGATGGTCTTGTTAGACACCAAAGGGAGGAGAGGCCCTCAGTCCTGGAAAGACTTGATGCCACAGTGTAGAGGAATACCAGGACAGGGAAGTGGGGGAAGATTGATTGGGGAAGGGGAGATGGCTTATGGGATTTTTGGGGGAGGGGGGAACCAGGAAAGGGGACAACATTTGAAAGGTAAATAAAGAATATATCTAATAATAATAAAAAAGAAAGACAATATAGTATTGACTTTGGTGTCTATTGTCTTTCCCTTATGCAATGTACTCCAGATTCATCCGTGTTTGTGACAAAGAACAGGGTTTAATGTTTTCAGGATAGTGTATGGTACTCTGGTATATTCATAGCACAATTTCATTATCCTTTCATCTACTAATGGGCAATTGTGTTGGTTTCATATTTTTCTTAGTGTCCGCTTGATATTTGACTGAATGCCAGATATTGTGAAATAGTTTTTGAAAATACTAGAAATGTTAAATTTTCACTTAAAATTTATTTTTATTTTTCCTTATTTTTGTACTATTGAGTTTATGATATAATTATAATTTCTTCCTTTCCCTTTCTTCCTCCAAACCCTCCCATATTACCATCCCACTCTCCTTCAGATTCAGCCCTTTTAATTCCTATTGTTAGCCCATATAACTGGTACTATATGCATACTCATATACATGTGGATGAGACTACCTGATCCAAGATTTTTCCATGTTCATATGTGTGTCCATTTTCATTCCTTCATTATCCCTAGTCAAGGTTCCAGCATCCAAAGCATGCAAGAACACATACCATGAATGTTTCTGGCTTGACCATTTGACCCAGGAAAATCAGTTGGTGTGTTCTACCATGGAGGAGACTACCTTTCTTGCTCCCAGCTTTCCTCAGTTTCCCATAGTTCTTTGTGTAGGGTTAAGGCCTAGTAGGCTTCTCCCCGATTCAGTTTGGAATATTCTTTGGTATCATTTTTGTTTAGCCCACATCTGGACAGTCATGTTGCAGAGGTTTAATATTGAGGTCTCATGGGCTTTTTCCTCAACCACATTAGCATGTCTACTGTTGCGCTTGCATAGCTTATGTTCAGGTAGTATGCTGCTGAGACTTTTTGGGTGTAGCTTCTAACGTTACTAGGAGACACAATCTCACTGGTAAACTTTGAGATTTCATACTCATGACATTGCTAATCTTCTCTCTTCTCCTTTTAACCTTTCCTATGTTCTCATAGTCCCTCCCAAATTCATGACCTCATCTTCTTCAATTATTGTTTTTATGTGTATATATATATATACACACACACACACCTTGCTGATTGATTCCATTTATTGTTGCTCACATATGTATGTGTTTTGGGCTTCATGTTGAATAACTTATCAAGAAGCTTGCCTCTGGAGAAGACTTATTTCCCTTTCAGTAACAATTAACTGTCTGTAGTTCTTCATTTAAGATGGAGAGTTGTGAGAGTTTCCCATCTATGTTGGGATATCAACTGGTGTTGTCATTGTGCTGGTACAATTTAGGCAACTATATTGTTGATATTTCTTGGATGTATATTGGATTTCTCTATCTTTATATCTCTATATCTATGTATCTATATCTAACTATATAGATACATAGATATGGAGAAATATATATATATAACTATAGAGATATAGAGATATAGATGGATGATAGCTATAGATAGATATTTATATACATATATAGCTGTATGTATATGCACATAGACACATACATATCTATCTCTATATATAAATAGATATAGATAGATTATAGAGATAGAGAGATATATATTCAATATGTATCTATGGATATATAGATATCATATATATATATATATATATGGATAGATTTTATGGTATAGATATAGATTGGTATAGATGATATAGATAGATATAGATATAACCCTCTAACAGACAACCTGTTCCATGTTCTTGCAAATTTTTGGTGCTAGAACCTTGACTAAGGGTTATGAACGAATGAAAAAAGAATACACATGTGAATAGTGAAAAATGTGGACTCAGATAGTCTGAGCTCTTGGATGGAGAATCCAGAGTGTCCAGAAAGTTCAGAATACTTAGTAGCACTTGCTACTCTTCCAGAGGACCTGGATTCACTTCCAGTGTCACCTATAGTATCCAGTACCAGAGCATACTATTCCTTTTTCTGGCCTCTGAGGGCAGCAGGCATGCACATGGTGCATGGCTAGATATGCAACCAAAACACCCATACACATAAAATAAGAAATGTAAAATAAAATAAACTTGATCAAGTTCAGCACTGCTTTCAGGGTGTTAAAAAGCATTCATTATTTCAACGTGGAATATTAAAGGGGAGAGGTTTCTTCCTATTGACCTTGCCTTTCACAGTGATAAGTTGAAAGCACAATTCTTAGAAGTCTTATTGTGAAGTTCATATACTAAGAAAGCAATATGCCAAGAATTCTTGTTTGTATGGGTTCATCATGTTAATAGTCTCAGGATATAGAAAATACATGGGATAGCCCAGTAAATGGTATATGTCTATAATGGCATTAGTCTAAATCAGAGTCAAGAGGTTTTGGATGTCGAATTATATTTGAGTGTTTGAATGGAAGTTTTATTTCCAATTTATCATCCTACCTTTTGTTAATTCATTCAGGCTTCTTCATGAATGACCCGTTTTAAGAACAGATTATTGAAGAAATAGGACATAACAGTGCACTTTCATTTATTCATGAATTATTAGAATTCATTTTAAGTTGAAACCCAAAGATACATGTGAACTTAAGTCTTTTAAAAATATGTTTTACTAATTCCTTAAGAATTATATATATATATATATTCATGCAGTCTACTTTTGTCATATGCACCCCCATTCTTTCTAATTCCTTTCAAATCCACTCACCCACTTCTCCTTCTAACTTCATGTCCTCTTTTTTTCTTTTTTACAACCCACCAAGGAACTATTAGTCAGAGCAAAGCAATGAAGCAGCCCCACTCATTTGTGTCTAGTCTATCATAAACTACAATTAGAACCTTGGTACACCATCCTTGGTAATTGTCTGTCTCCTATGCATAAGGTGTATGGTCAAGGCTGGGTGCATTGTGAAAGAACACCAGGTGTTCTGAGTGTTGCCAAGTGGGTTAAAGGATAATAGAAGCAACATAGAATCCTGAAACACATTAATGCACAGCTGAAAACTGTATTGACCATAGGAACCTCAAAGAGCTGGTAAAGTACACCCCTCTGCTAGAAGCCAAGTAGTACTATGGTGGGGAGGGTTCTGTTTGGGAAAGCATTAAATGGAAATGCTTTCAACCCTGTGGGAATCACAGTGTCAACGTACCTGAAGTCAACTTAGAGTCAGTTCTGAACTACAATAACTGACCTATGGTTATTTATTTTATTAAAAAGAGGGGGGGGAATACTTCTTATAAAAGTTTTGTAAAAAATCAAATCAGGTATAATTTGCCTATTTCAAGTAATTTCAAATATGTCTGGAAAGTCTAGTAAAGAACTATGTCAAGACAGGGTCTTAGAAAAATTATGGAAAAGTATTTTACTACGAGATTAAAAAGAAACACCGTAGACACATTTTATTCATAGTCACAATATAAATATTTTAATGGGTGCACAATTCCAGGACCATAAGCTATCTGCCCAGGGTGCAAGCTTAATTTTGTTTGTAAGACATTAGGTTGTCATCAGCAAAGAGTAGCTTTAAAGAGAGTACCCAGAATGCCAAACTCATTTTGCTGTAGTTGGCTGGTATGTTTCTGGGAAAAAATATCAAATTCTCTTCTTTTAGAACCCACCAGAACATGGCTCTGAAGTGGGAAATCAAGTTAGCTTAATTAATAGGACTGAAGGCTATAGACATGGGCATACCAAAAAGTGTGTGCCCATATTGTGGTAGCTTAACAGTCCATGGTCAGACATCACCAAAGTCTTGGTTACCGTTTTTTTTTTTTTTTTTTTTTTTAGCTTTTAGATATAGATTCAGGAAGTCCCTAATGTAGGAGCCTTAAAAGTACACGCCAACATGGTGTTGGCTGCAGAATAAGGAGTCTGTAATTATCACCTCTTCTCTCTTCCTTCTGGAGACATTTACGGATGGGTAGTCCATCCAAAGGCAAAGACATTTCCATTTAATGTTTACATCCCTTAAGCTACTGCCAAGATCTTGCTTCAAGACATTTCACTAAGTCTTCACTCTCACTTAAGAAACTGCTAAACTGAAACAAACCAAGCAAGCTAAGGCAGCAAAGAAGGCTGAGAAGCGTGAAGCAGGACCGGGAGTCTTGGTTCCTGCTAGCCAGCCATTATCCTTCTGTATGTTTTCGAGCACTCAGTGGCTTTGTAGAGGAGGTATTGTGGATCACCAAGGCGACATTTCATTCTGTAAATGCCCCTCCCACACACACACACACACACACACACACAAGTTCTCAGCTGTCTTGAGATATGCCAGAGGAGAAGGCTAAAGCTTTCTGGAAGCTTCAGCTGTTGGGGTCTCAGAAGAATTCTCGTATTATGTGGGAGAGATGAATTGGGTACGAGACTTTCCATAGAGATTAAGGAAACCATTTTTACAAACATTAACTCTTGCTTGGGAATATTAATGTAAATCTAAAAATGAGCTAGATTCTGAAGGTAATCCAGGCCTGTTTAGCATCCCCTGCTACTTTGATTTCTTTCTGTTTAGTCTATTAAGTTAGTCCTGGGCTCAAGAGGTCCACAACTACGTTAGGGCAAACCAATGCTGACTGTACATATTTTACTTTAGTATGTAGTACACTTCACATATCTATGGAACAATAATAACCATAATTACCACTTATTGAGTGCATGCCTGGACCAGTTACAGCTCTAAATGGTTCATATTCTCCTTTAATTCTCATAATACCTTGTGAAGTAGAATTCATTATTTTTCAAATGATGAAAAACATAGCTTAGAATTGTTTAATTTCTAAATTAACACAACTGGTAAGTGATGGAGCCAGGATTTTCATCCAAATCTGGTTTGACCCTTATTACTAGGCTTTGATGTTGACTCCTTCAAGGAGCCCACACAGCAAATCCACTAGTACACTACACAGTGCAGATCATGTCAAAGTCTTTGGGCAGTTTAATGGCAAATGAATTAATGAAAAATAATTAAGCATCTTAGGAATATTAAACAAAAAAAAATAACTAGGACATGGCTGGATCTCCACATGAATTCCTCCTGATGAAGCACTTTCTACTGTGACAGGGAAAAAAAATTAAAGCCTCTTGGTAATTTGAAGCATATACAGCAATTAATTCTGCATTTATACAGCCTGTTTTTAGAACTGTATTTCAATTTTTTTAAAGCACCATTTTAATATCTGTGCTATAACTGATAATTATTTGGGGAAGGGGACAAGAACAAGGGGATTTGGGTGATAGCACAAACATTTTTAATGCAACAGCTGCAAGACTTAAATCACTGGCGTGCCAAGAGCACTGGAGCCTGTCAGAGAGGGGATAGTATATAGTTACTGCCTCCTTGGTCAAGGGCGCTGATGTGACTCTACCCAAACCTAACTACAGCTGGAGGTCACCTTCACTTGATAGCTCTTGGGTGGTCTCAGTAAATGAAACGGAGTACTTATCCAATTAATTCCTGGATAACCACTCAGGACTAATGCCAAATGGGCTCACTCTTGACGTAAGAGAGATGTTTCACTGTGTTCCTTGAGGAATATTATTGCTGTTGCTGTTATTATTATTGCAATTGATTATTATTGTTATTTATTGTTTGATTGTCATTGTTGTTGTTAGAGTGAGATAGAATTTGACAAGCATCCAGTAGAATACCAATTTGGATAGAAGAACAACCCCAGTAGCTTTTGTTGACATGTCAGGATTACAACAGCACAGAGTCAGGAATAAAATTCATTCTTCTATTCAAGCCTTGTACCTATCTAAGGTCCTTCCCTACTACAGAGCTACTCAGGAATGTAAACAGACAAAGGCCTGTGAATTATAGTTGCCTCTGATGTTCATGTATCCTGTTGTGGCTCATAATCACTTTGAGTTTTTTTGTCATTTCACTAGGATGACCAAATAAGAAGTATCAGGTAGAACATTAAACTCCTCCATTGGTCCACTGATTCATGAACCTTAGCTTGAAAAAGGTCCCCTGATATCTTAGTTTGAGCATGGCTTTCTCCATAGTCCTTCCCTGAAACCCTTATTATATCAAGACTAAAAACCTCATATGGTGATTATATACCTCTTGCTTCCTTATCCTGAATAAATGAAATGCTGTATAAAACTGGACATGTATTCTTGCTGGTTACCCTACCTTATACCATTTTGTTCTTACATTCTTTGTAGGAAGAGGAATAACATGAATTAACTAGGTAACGCGTTTAAATCTCTTGTTTTCCTGGGCATTTTTCAAACTCAGTTCATTTTAATTCTGTTCATCCTAAATAGATACTTGCTTTTGTATTTCAGCTGTTCAGTCCTAGATGAATCTCTGGGATAGAAGTTCCTTGCTTTATTTGTGGTCCAAACCATTCCTGCTGACACATTTTTTTGTCATTGATGACCATTTGGAGAGAAGGTGCACTCTTCAGACAGACTTAGCATGGTATTGAATCCAATGACTCTGAAAATACTCTACAGAGTCATGGAAGAGTTAATGGTGCTTAGTAAATATTTGTGGAATCGATTGAATAAGCTAATGCCCCTCCTGCATTGCTTGTTTAGGCTTCTATGGGCAGTTCCCGTCACTCTTTTCCACTTCAACTTGCCAGTCTCTTAAGAAATCCCAGCCCGTGGAAGACTCCAAGCTTACATGCTTACTGAAGGAGATAAAGAACTGTGAGTCAACCACCTGGTCCCAGACTCAATAGCCACCTGCATACCAATCACTTCTGTGATTCAAACAGACATCCTTCACAGCTGGTAGAGTAAATATGAATTTCTACCTCTGCACCTGACTATAAGAAATGTCACATTGTTTAATTTTTCTAAATCAAATTAGTTCTGACTTTGTGCCCACATGAGTCATAATTGGGAGAAATTCAAACCCAGTAGTATGTTTCTGAAGACAAGTGGCCTCTATGAGTATCCATATAAGAGAATAGAGGGCGTGATTTACATTACATAACTGATGATTTCTGAGACATGTGGGGTTTACGGGCATGATTGCTTAGTATTTAGACCTTCTGGTGTTCAAGCTTGGGTGCAAGGGTCTTGACGAAGTCCAGACCATTAGACCTGTCATCCTATTTCAGTACACAGACTAGGCATGTCCAGATCCTTGTGAGAAAATAGATTCCTTCCCAATCTTTACTTCCTTCCCATTCATTAAAACAGTGTTCCTTCTTTAAGATAGTCATTTTCTCTCTAATCCTACACACACACACACACACACACACACACACACACACACACACACAAACATACACACACACTAATCCCAAATAGATACTTGTATAGATACATAGAACCATTATTACTCCAGAAAATATATTAACCAAGATACTTGATTGTTCTATTTTGTAAATATGATGCTCTCATATAATAAAACACACACAATGCAAGTCTGCCTCTAGCTAATGGCATATATCTCCTAAATTCTTAAACTCTCTAGAGCAGTGATTTTCAACCTTCCAAATGTTGTGACCCCTTAATATAGTTTCTCATGTTGTAGTGAACCCCAAACATAAATTTATTTTTGTTGCTATTTCACAACTGTAATGTTGTTATTGTTATGAATAGTAATATAAATGTCTGAATTTTTTTGGTCTTAGGTGAGCCCTGCGAAAGAGTCATTTGAACCCCCAAAGGAATTGTGACCTACAGGTAGAGAACCACAGAAGTGGTTGAATGATAGCTGTCTTTGTTTTGCTAATGAGATGATTGGTGACTGGGGACTCCTACATAGATTGAGAATGGATTGGCTTTTCAACTCTATCTCTTGACAGCAAGGGAGGAGTGGGACTAAAACTGAGTTGCCACCAGCAGAAGCAGGTTCTCCCTTTGAGTCAAGCTTCTTCTTTTTTTTTTTAAGATTTATTTATTATTTTATGTATATGTGTATGTAGATGGTTGTAAGCCACCATATGGTTGCTGGGATTTGAACTCAGGACCTTCAGAAGAACAATCAGTACTCTTAACCACTGAGCCATCTCACCAGCCCGAGTCAAGCTTCTTGAGCCATAGGTAGTTGACTAGGTTTACAGTATGAATTCCTTCCTGTTTAGCAGGACGTAAGACTAAAAAAATCGGTTGGTTGATAACCCACAAGCTGAAAGTTCCACAATTGCATCACTGGGGATATCTTGCCTTACCAGTCATGTTGTGGGTAATAGGATTACAACTGAATAGGAGTTGAATATTTTTTTACCTTGGATAGCTTGTATAGCACCGTCCAATATTATGGAAGCCATTCAGCCATAGGAGGGAAGAGGCTTCCAGATGAGTTAACAGTTCTATTCCTCCCACTCCTTGTGTCCTCAGTAAAAGGGCCTAACCTTATAATCCTGGGAGGATTCAAGGGCAGCACGAGGGCAATAGCCTGATTACTGTCTTGAGGATCTTTTAGATTCCCCTAACCAACTCCAGAGAGGACTTCTCATGTTTGGCACTGGGACTTTTGTTATACAGTCAATGACTCTTGAGGAGAGCATTATCCCACACCAAGTGACATAACTTCATTTTAGAAGAATATTATATTATATAAAATATTAAGAAATATTAATAATATTAATATTATGTACATATTAAGTAATATTAATATTAGGTAAATATAAAATAATATGATTTTGTATGACTTTCAAGCATTCTTAGTGTTTTTAGCTCCCTCCATCCTTTTTCTGTGTATTGTTCTCCCTCTCCTAGTCCCAATAAAAGCCCACCCTCCTTTTCCATTTCCCCCTTCGTAGCATCTATGTACTGCCATTCCCTATTCCTGAGCTCCTCCCACCTTTGGTCTCTTCTCACTTTCCTGGTTTCTCTGGTTGGTTAGGTTACTGCAGGTTACATAACTGCATCTAAGGATTCAGAGACAGGATTCACAAATGACAAAACATGTGCCATTTCTGACCCTGATTTAACTCACTCGTATGGTTATCGCTGGTTCCATACATTTGCCTGCAAATATCATCATCCTGTTTTTCTTCACATTGAGCTGAGTACCCCTGTGTATCTATAGCACATGTTCATTATCCCCTCATCCATTGAAGGACATTTAGGTTTTATCTGTTCCTAACTATTATGGATCATGAACATGATTAAGCAAGCACTTGTGGGATGTTGAGTATTTGAGCATATGCCAGAAAAGGGGTGTGGCTGGGTCATGTCGCATATCTGCTCTTACCTTTTTGAGGTGCCATGCGTTGATCACCAACCTGTGATCCTACCACCTGTGAAAGAGCTTTCCTCTTTCTCTTTACCCTTGCCAGCTCACCTTTGTTCATTTCATTTTTTAGCACCTATTTTATACCCACAACGTAAGTGAAGTTCTCACGTCTAATAAAGAAAAGCTTTTTTTAAGCTTTTTTTTATTATTTTCTATAATTTTTAATTTACATTCCAAATCACTTCCCCTTTCCCGTTTCCTCCCTCCCCGAAAGTCCCATAAGCCCCCTTCCCTCCCTCTTTTCCCCATTCAACCCCCTCTCGTTACTCTGTCCTGGCGTTCCCCTACATCCAGTCTTTCCAGGACCAGGGGTCTCTCCTTCCATCTTCTTAGAAATCTATTGATATGCGGATTGTGTCTAGGGTATTCCGAGATTCTGGGTCAATAGCCCCTTATCAGTGACTGCATACCATGTGTGATCTTTTGTGATTGGGTTACCTCACTAAGGATGATATTTTCCAGTTCTGACCATTTGCCTAGGAATTTCGTGAATTCATTGTTTTTAATTGCAGAGTAGTATTCCATTGTGTAGATATACCACATCTTCTGAATCCATTCCTCCGTTGAGGGACATCTGGGTTCTTTCCAGCTTCTGGCTATTATAAATAAGGCTGCTATGAACATAGTGGAGCATGTGTCCTTATTGCATGCAGGTAAAGCCTCTGGGTATATGCCCAAGAGTGTAATAACAGGATCCTCCGGGAGTGTCATGCCCAGTTTTCTGAGGAGCCGCCAGACTGCTTTCCAGAGTGGTTGTACCAGCTTGCAATCCCACCAGCAGTGGAGGAGTGTTCCTCTTTCTCCACATCCTTGCCAACAACTGCTGTCTCCTGTGTTTTTGACCTTAGTCATTCTGACCGGTGTGAGGAAGAATCTCAGGGTTGTTTTGATTTGCATTTCCCTAATGACTAAGGATGATGAACATTTCTTTAGGTGCTTCTCAGCCATTAGATATTCTTCAGGTGAGAACTCTTTGTTTAGCTCTGTACCGCATTTTTTAATAGGGTTATTTGGCTCTCTGGAGTCTAACTTCTTGAGTTCTTTGTATATATTGGATATTAGCCCTCTGTCGGATATAGTTTTTTTTGTTTTGTTTTGTTTTGTTTTGTTCAGATAGAGACTGTTAATATAGGGATAATTTACAGTGAGGTACCAATCCCAACTAATACATCATGCAACCAACTCCTAAATCTTTAAGCTCAGGAAAACTCTTAGAAAGGGGGCAGAACAATTGTAAGAGCCACAGTCTTAGGACCCATTGAGAAATTGTGGCCCCTAGATATGATGGGGGAGAAAAGTATAGCTGAACTCCTAATAATATGGCTACATGAACAAGACAAGAATAATGAAAATAACAGTTGATATGCCAATATATACAGGGGAAATGAAGGGATTCTATGTGCTACTACTCTACGATGAAGAGCTATAAGTCAATGGCTACTGAGAAATGGAGAATCAGTTGGGACTTTCGGGGAGGGAGGAAACGGGAAAGGGGAAATGATTTTGAATGTAAATAAAAAAAAACTTAGAAAATAAAATAAAATTAAAAAAAACGATAACATAGACCAGTTTCTATTAAATGAGATGGTCATGCAAAAAAAAAAAAAGAAAAAAGAATGAACACATTCATAGAATGTCTCAAATGGTCAGCTCTGGAATCCTGCAAATATGAGCAAAGGTTGATGTGTGTGTGTGTGTGTGTGTGTGTGTGTGTGTAATTAATATCAATTATAAGTTAATATAAATCTGTTATCTAACAATACATGTCAAATGATATAATTAATAAACATTAATTATATAAAACATTAATTACTAATCAATTATATGTGACTGATATTCATTATGTATAGAGAGCTATATGTAGATAGATAATATATATATACATAGATAATTAACATATAAAATTAAATAAGAGATCATGAATATTAGAGAAAGAGGAGGGAGGAATAGAAGGGATGTAGATATAGTGTCTGCTAATGTATAAAATTTTCCAAAAAAAAAAAGTTATCAAAAAAAATCTCAACTGGTTACTGTTGGAGTTGGTCTTATGTGTTGTTTATTCAGATTCTGAGTTTTCCCACCAAGATCATGTTGCAGTCTAGACATGGGCATTGTATTTACCAGTGTGCTGTAAAGAATGCTCCCCTGTAATCTCTGATCAGACACTAAAAGGCTGGAGCCTGTGACTGGGCAGGAGAGAGGAAGGTGGGGCTTGAGATTGAGTAAGGGGTCTCAGGTAGAGATCATGAGGAGAAGAAACAGGTTAGGGACAAAGGAGGTTGTCATGAGGCATGATGGACCATGACCATGTAATCAAGGGAAAATCACCCCGAGGACACACATGGAGCAAGACTCAGTTGGCAAGTAACACATGACCTGTGGCTGGGATGTAGGTGAGAAGAGCTCAGAATCTACCCAGTTTAGGCTTATAGCTTGTATAAAAATACCAGGTTTTTGTGTATCTTACTCTAGACCTCTATGGGCTAGAGTTGGGGAGAAACTCCCCATAAAATTACTTCAATAAGTTACAGATGGCCAGTGACGAATTCAATTCTGTAGACACTGAAGCCTTAATAAAAGCCCAAAGGCTTTTCATAGAGTTTCTTGGTTTCTTGACTGCAGAGCATGTGGGAATTCCTGGAGGGCAGAGTCCAGGGAGGCCAGGAAGCTGCACCCTGTCTCCACATCCTGTACCTGCATATCTGGTACATAAATATCCTTTGCAATACGCTTTATAATTAATAATCATAAGTCCCTTGTTTCCTTGACTTCTCTTAGGCACACTAGCAAGCTAATTGCCTTGGGGAGGATTGTGGGAACCCCAGCAGCCTGCTAGTGAGGATGAGTCACAACCTGGGGCTTTAAAAAGGCATTTGAATTGGAAACCAGTCTTACTTCTGAGCTTTTAACCTGTGGGGTCTGATGTTCTTCCAGGTAGATACTGTCAGAATTCAATTGTATCATAAAACAGCCAGATAGTGTGTGCAGAGCTGATTACACTGGATTGAGGAATCATGTTCACAAATGTGTTCTGTTGGTACTGACTGGGAATAGGCTTCATTTCTCCAGATTCATTCAGAAGAGGCCTTCCCAAATGGGTCTGTGGGGACACAATGTAGATTCCTTTTTCTGGAGAGAGAAAAAAAGTTATCCTCTGTTGGCCTGGCCATCAATGCATCCCATCACACCTGTGCACACGGGTGAGAAGGCTGCCCTCTTACCTTGCTCCGATAATACATGAGGAATGGGACAAGTGACAACTTTCTCTTGGACACTACTCTTCACCAACCCTATCTTTGAGAGTAACTAAGATAAAGATTCAGTTAATCACAGTCAAGAGAAACTAGCTATAATCCTAAAATGTCAGCTGATCACGTCAAAGGACTATCGTTTCTCCTCTCTTTATGCTGTGGGCAGAGAATGCAAATCAAAAGTGACTTTGTTCAACTTCCTGGAAGCTGTTGTCAAGTTTAAGTCTAGATGCAGTTTGGTTGGGGTGCTTTCTGGCTCAGTGCTTTCTGCAGCAGGAAACACAAAAGGCCTGGCTTCCCAAAGCCACTGAGGGAGAGCTGTTTGCTCATGCATTTCACTTTAACAGCAAAACATCTCCAATGCTGAATCTTGAATCAGTCTCCAAGGTGAACGGAGGAAGGTGGCGGAAGTGTAGCTTTTATTACAGCAATTTTCTTCCTACAGCAGCCCCCAGATGGGGATGTGAGTGGCTTTCTTACTTCTATCTCCTAAATTATTTTCCCCTCAGAATCCCCAATATACCTCTGAGCAGGTCAACCTTCTTATCTCTGTCTTTCTGTCATTTTGCATACTACTCAGCTTCTACTGGACACAGCAGAAGTCTAATTATATAGTTAGGTACTTTATCCTAAGCCACAGAAAGCTCAATTATCTCACAAGGGGGATCCCACCCTCTTCTCTCAAGCTTCTCAGGGTTATAAGGGAACCATTCTGAATCCTTCTAAAGATTCATGTTGGGCCACAGACTGTCGCCTGGGTACAATGTTGATCATGCTGCCTTTACGAATCAAGTATTTTTATCTTTGGGGAGGAGGTCTTAAAAATACGACTGTATTTGCTTTGTTTGCAGAGTAAAAAAATCAAAGCCAACACTAAGTATCCTCCTGTGATGCTGAGAGATGAAAATATGTTTGTTTTTGCTTTTTTAATACCCTGGCTTCTTCAAATCCTATTTTCTTATATTTCTTCTTCAGTGATTGTTCCCCCCAACCCCATATTTCTGAGGAAAAACCATAATGTACATTAACAGGAAAAAAAATCAGTCTCTTGTAATTAAATGTATTCAAGAAGATTTTTTCCATATTTCAGGGAATGAATGTTAAATCTGAGCTAGGGGGCCAGGGCTTATTTCCCTAGCCTGTAACAAGTAGTATGAAAAATATCGATTTGCTCCTGAGTGATTCTAGAGCAACTTAATTAAAGTTGTTTAAGTACTTTGGAATCCTTTGATGGAATGGAGCACATAAACATGTAATGTGCTTTAATGTGAAGTTTCCAGAAGCCAGAGGAAGCCTTTCTGCATGCTACCCCATTTCAAGCAGTGTGCTCACAAAGATCTCTTTTCCATATCCATGTATGTCTGATTGTGATAAAAATAGTCTCTGACCTTTAGCAAATGTAAAAGTGAAAACACAAAGAGATTGGACATGCTGTGATGGCTATCGCCTCCTTCCCAGCCTTTCAGCATATTGATTGTCTGGAAGACACTTCTGAGAGCTGGTATGTGACTCTTGATAAATCTACTCTGCTGGGGGAGGAGTGTGCAGGCATCTGAGAGTGAGCACAAACTGAGTCACATGAAACAAAGACTAAACCAGTCAATACACCTGCCCTTGTGACAAAGGCCAGCAGGAAGCTCTTGTCAGTAGGCAGCAGCTCTTTCGCTCTTGGTTCTCAAATAGTAAAAAGTGGTATCTCCATGCTAGAAGGCTCTGGATTCTGTTAGCATCCTCTTGGAGCACAAAGGTCTCCTAGGAAGTCCTTACCTCCTATTTAGCATTCTATCAAGGTCTTGACTGATTCATTCTTCTCTATTGTTCCTTCTCGATGTTCTCTGCATATCTTGTGTTTGCTTAATAAAATCATTGTTGAAGCCATCCATCAATCTTTATTCCTGGGAGCATCATTGGACATGAAGGGATTAAGTTCCTATGGGTTAGATGCAACCATGGCCTCTTGGTTTGGTCACAGTAGAACATTGTGCTTGGGGGTTTAACAAGGGAACCCATAAAACCATACAAAGAATTAACAAAACGAGGAGTTGGTTCTTTGGGAACCCACTTCTCTACTTCTTAAGGGATACCCCAAATGATCACTGTGTAAATAGTGGGGGGAATAAATGAGGGGCTTGTGGGAAGAAGAAAGTTTCCCTTAGAGAGCACAATGTTATTTGGTTCATCTATAATGGGCTTTAGTGAGCACAGTCAGTCTCCTCTTGCTAAGAGAAGTGACTTTCTCCATACTAGTGAATTTCTTTCTTCCTTGGACTCAGATAATGAGAAGAGACTTCAGACTGTAGGTTCAGCCACCCACTTATTTTTAAGCCAGTCTCATTAAGTTCAGATTGGTTATATGCTGGTATTCACTTGGGGAAATGGTTTTTTTCAGTGGTTCACATTATTCTCACGAACTAGCTCACTCATCTATGTCTGAGTTGGATTGATCAGTTTTACCTCAGTTGTGACCTCTACTCTCACGGTGGATTTTGAAACTGGATTTTGATTATTGGTCTTTGGCTTCTCTTAACTAGCATGATTTGGCTCTTCCTATGCTCTGGGTGTCTCTGCTTATCTTTTCATGACTGCATTTTCTCAGATTTCACTCATAGAAACTAAAACTAGAAAAAAAAATTGGATGACTCTCCATCGTGGGTTCTCCATGACAATCTGCTAACGACTAGGGCTTGTGAGGAAGTGGCACCGAAGTTAGTTTTGTTGGTTGTGGACTAGCATTCACCCAGCCTTCCTCATTCCCAGTGAATGTTCTGACTACAGGTAGTTTAATATGTAAGGCCCTCAGTGCTAGTGAAATTCTCCTTGAATTCTAGGATCTAAAAACCTGGGTTTTATTGTTGTTGTTGGTTGCTTGGTTGCTTGGTTGGTTCTGTTTTGTTTTGTTATGTTTTTAGATTACTTCCTCCAGGCTGGACATTCACTGTCCCATATTCTGCTTTTAGAAGCTGAGTGGATTCTAGCCCAAGATGCTGTTCTATTTCTTCTTCCTTTTCTTTTTCTTTTTTTTTTTTAAACGTAGTGACTTGATGCCTCATATTTTAGGCCAATGATACTCTTGCTCTTTCTATCAATGCTAGGTAGCTCCAAGTTTTCCTATTATAAAAATTATATTATGAAACCCCTTATGCAAATGTTTTTGTGCACTTTTTTTTGTCCCAGGATATGCACTGGGAGTTGAAACCCTTGGGTCAGGGAGTGTGCATATTCTGACAGAAACCACCAGATGGCCTTGCTAATAGGCCATGTCAGTCCAGCTGCCGAGGAAACATTTGGAAGAGTCCTGCATGTTGTCCTTGCAGTTCTGCGACTTGTATAGGTTTTACTCCATCTGCTGTGGGTCTGCTTTCTTTGTATCATTCAGATCTCAACTGAAACTGGTCCTAAGGAACCATTCCTAACCACTGGAGTAAAAATGCCTCCTCTCTGTACCTCTCTCTGTCTCTCTCTCTCTCTCACTCTCTCTCTCTCTCTCTCTCTCTCATTTCACCATCCCTTGCCTTTTCTACCTGAGTTATCTAATTAAACTCTTTTTATTAGAGGTGTTTCCCAAGTCCTTCTTTTGGTTAGATCGCTTATACCCAGAGGGTGGTATACTGAATGCTCAGAACAAGAGTTAGAACATGTGAAGCAATCTGAAAATAACTGGCACATAACCCATTTCTCTATGTCTGTGCACATCAAGGATGCTTAACATTCACTGGATGTTGTTCTAAATACTGCGAACATGTTAACTAATTTTATCGTCAAGACAGCCCTGTAAGATTGGGTATTACTCTCCTTATTATGATTCCATAACTAATTAGTCCTGGACCTAGCATTAAAATTTACGCAGAATCGTTTTTGGGTCCTTGTGTTAGGCTAATTTACATCCTTATGTTTTTGACAAAAGAAAAACATTATATATATAATTTTTGGTTTCTTTTATTTTGTTGCTTGCCAGTGGTGGTGGGAAGACATTCATTTTACATGCTTATTGAGCATTGTAAGTGGCTTTGTGGGAACTGGCTCTCTGAGGTTTGTGAATAAGTGAGTGAGTCTGAGTTCTATTTTATTAACCTTTCCTTTGGCTGCTGTCTTTCTTTGCATTTGTTATTCCTGTTGGATAGAAACAGGGATTACCAATGATTTTCCATCGACTCTGCTGTAGGTTGGATTCACAGCAACAGAGATCCTATTTGAAGGCAGTTTGATTTTTGTAAAGACAGAATCAGTTAGGGATTTTGTGGGGGGGGGGGCGGTTCCAGTTATGGTGTTGCCCAAGGGTGGAGCTAAGATCAAGAAAGAATACCACAAGAACTATAATGGTAAGATGAGCGACTGAAAGACAGGTGCACTAATCCGGGACCCAAGAAAGATAGAACTTCCAACTTGGAGAGTGATGCTGAAACAAAGAGAGCTGTAAGAACAGTTACTGAATATGGTACTGGCAATGGGAGGGGCCTGCAAGCTGAGGAACATAGGTCGAATGGAGACAAGAGCAGCAAGTATGTCTTGGACGGCTGTTGATGCATGTGTGCCTCAGGTTCCAAAAGGAACCTTTCTTTCAAGTGTCCCACAGTTCCTGCAAACCTTCATATTCTCTAGCTGCCATTTCAAGAGCTAGGGCAAAAGAAAGCAAACTAAATGTTCAAAGTGGAAGAAGGAAAAATAATCCAAATATCGTATAGGATTGACATTGACTTGTATCTAGGAAACTATTTAAATTATTGGGTCTCATTGCATTTATAATTAAATTGTATGAAATGGAACATGTCGGTTCCTGCTACACATTAGTTGGAGTCTAACAGAGAAATCGAAGCAATTTAGGAAAATGAAAACCATAAGACAATTCGTTATCCTGTAACACTGGGAACTTGCTCAGCATTTAATATTAAGAATGATGCTCTAAAGGTTTCTGAAAGATACTGTTAAACAAATTTGAGCTGATTTTCTTTGTTCTTAGTTCATTATGAGATTTCAGGAAATGGTTATTGAATATTTTGAAGAAATACCTTTCAGCTTCTAGTATTCTTCTCTTTGTCAGTTTCTGTAGTGAAATATATCGGTATATTGTCTAATATCAGTCACACTTAGCTTCTTGAAGGAAAGATTCTTTTTTTTCTTGGTAAAATAACAACTCATTGTCATTTTCATGGATTGATCCAATGTCATCTGCTCTCTTCATGTCCCATCCCCCGAATTCCTTAAAACTGTCCCTGGCATATTCTCTTGAAATGTATTTTGACTTTTTATATACAGTTGGTCACTTTATGAAATTTTAGTTGACACAAAATTAGGCATATTCACAGAATCAATAATTTTACCAATATCCTATCTTGCATACACACACATATTACATATATATGCATATATTTATATAGTATAGTATCATATGTGTATTACATATTTGTATTATATATTACATATATATGCCACTTTCTCTTTACTCTCACAATATGTTATAGTCAGGAAAGTACACTATAGTAAGTGTAATTATCTTCTAAGTAACTACCATCTATTGTTACAGTAAATTTTCTTCACGTTTACTGTTTATAGAGACCCTCAGGCTCACAGATTCATCAAACAGTGAAGGGTCTTTGTTTTCATGATTTCCCTATTTAAGTCTTTGCTAGAAGTTTTGCTGTTGCAAACACCTCACCTTTGAGGTCTTTTCTAACCAGCTCAACTCTGAAACCATGAATTGAGGGTTGAGTTCTGGTTCTCTTGAAAGACTTCCACAATTTTTTGTTTTAGAGGAAAGATGCTAGCCATAGAAGTCCTACATGTCCTTGCATGCTCTGTGATAATGCCTACCATCAGTCTCTCTCAATGATCCCCTTGATTATATAATCCCAAGCTTCCTCTCACACTTTTTTTTATGTTTGCCATTAGTAGATACTCTCTCCATTGCAATGTCCTAAATAAAATAACCCTAATTGTTCTCTGCAATTTGCTTTGAACACAGAGAAACAGACCAGACAAACAGAGCAACCCAACTATGAAAGCGTGTGGCATAATCAGACATGTAAAGTCAGATGAGAGAACCTTCCCAGTTCCTGACAGCTTTGCAGATTTAGGCTTTGATCCAGGAGAAACAGTGTTGTGCCTGTATCCTTTACCATTCTATGCCTTAGTTCTCTGTCCCCAGGACAAGTGACACCGCTACCCAGATGAAGATGAGTTTTGTTTTCTGGGGTCAGTGTAAATGTTTTCGAAAAAAGACTTTCCATTCATCATGTTATATAGGGAGATAACAATTCACTGTGGCAGAGGTAATTTTTCTGTTGGAAAATGCCCAATCCCTTTAGTGCATGGCTAGGTGATCAGAGAGTATTTTCAGCAGGACCACATGTTGATAGTTCAAGGATGTTTCACTGTATGGGGATGAATGAATAGGTTGACTTTATGTAACATTATCATGTCAATAAGCAAATATCATCAATATATGGACTCAATTTTGATGTTACTTGATGGGAAATCATTAATAATGGATGTAAACTGGCAAGGAGAGCAAGCAACTGCCTGATCTTTAAAAATTAGTTGTGTGCCACTGCTAAGTCTTAATTTCCTTTTGCTTTTTCTTTTATTGTGTTATTTACTCTATTTTCCCTCTCAGCTAATGTTATAACTAAATGGAATAATTGTTAGTTCTTGGGATTTAATTCTAGGAACAATATTATACTTGCTGTGAATTAAAAAATAAGTAAAACAAATAGAAAAAAAAGGACAAAACTCAGGAACTTTCAGATGCACTAACAGGATTTTAGTTGTGGAGTTTTGATAATGTAATTTTCACAACAAAGAAATAAGACAAATGGACAAGAATAAGCAATTATCAGCACATAGACAAATATATCTATTATCTACTGTAGAGAAAAGGCTTTTTGAAAAATAAATTGTACTCATATTGAATCTCATCTCTTATTTATATTCTCACACTTATTGAGTACAGATTGTTTAGCACATGGTATGCTATATGTCCTGCATACAAAAATATATAAGATGCTAAGAGTACATGAGTTTCAATATACAATTCCTATGGATGATAAATAGAAAATTTACACATTTTCTCAAAATCAAATTTTTCTTCTAGAGACTTAGTGTGTACATTGGGAAGAAACTCAGGCTTAGTATGTGTATGTTTCCCCCTGTTGCCCCACTGTGAGTCTGGTCACATGTAGTTACAGGCATCAGTGATGAGGGGGATAGTGTAGAGATCTGTGTTGACAAGACATGTTTCTCTCCTCTTCGTCTGAGATCATTGAGTTCTTCTCAGTTATGCACAAGGAAGACTCTACTAGTACGCCTGGTGTCCAGATGCTTTCATTCTTCTCTTTGACCTTGCCCTTGCCTTTGACCTTCAAGTCTTTTTGAAACACTGGTTCTACAATTTGCCATGCCATCTACTTCTCTGTTGTCTTTGTAGCCTGGACATGATCTCTCTCTCTCTCTCTTTCTCTCTCTCTCTCTCTCTCTCTCTCTCTCTCTCTCTCTCTCTCTCTCTCTCTCTCTCTCTCTTTCTCTCTCTCTGTTTTGTGTACAGTCTGCTGTCACTTCTGATTTCCTTCTTGCAACATTTCTAGTGCTTTCTACTGGGTGAGGTTATGCAAACAGAAGCTGAAGTTTATAGAATACATCTGTTTCTCAGTCCTGCCACACTTTCTTTGAGGAGATGATGAATATCCTCCATAAAATGGGCCCTGAAGTCTTGATTCAGACAATCATAGATTTCTAAGAACCCTTTTTATTTGTGTAATATCCCTTTCCTTTTATACTGTAAGCAACACGTCTCTTTTCTCGGAGTATCCCTGATCTTACCATCTCGAGCCCCTAATTCTTTCCTGGATTTCCACTGTTGACAAAAATAAGTTCTCATACCTTAAATATTTTAAATCCCCCATGTTGGCCCTAACACTCTTTGTACAATTTTCTCCTCTGTATTTGTCTTTTATGTTTTTGTGTTCTAACCGAAGCACAAAACAGCACACTTTCTCTCTCCGTTTATGTCCTGGTTCATGGTGTTTCATTGGGTGACCAAATGCTGTGAGCTACTTGTTTCAGGAAGTTGTTATGGTCTCCCGTGGGAGCTAGCTGTAGGAATACAGTGAAACAAAAACCTGAATGCAGTCTGTGTGGTTAGCCAGGACTGCAGAGTAGAAAGAGAATGTAGTAAAATGTGTAGTGAAAATCTTGCACTAGATCTCAGCCTCTGCAGAACCTAAGTGGGAAGTGGATGAAGCGAAGGGGTGACTTCAGGGCTTGAAGTGGCAACTACTCTGCTTTAAATCTAGCTGGCATCAAGGAGGGCATAGTCCTCCCTCTACTTGGATTACTGACCTCAGATATCTTTTCAACTCCAACCTTAAGCAACACTGATATCATTCATTCACTTTAAAGATATTAGTGAACAAATACTCCAAAGCAATACCTGAGCTCCTGATGGGCTTTCCTTATCTTCTTAGTAAAGGCAATATTTATAATAATATAAGAGCATTGTTGGTTTAACCTGTCTCCATTGACAAACCATGGCTCCCTCAGAGGTAGGGTTTCAATTCCCTTCTAACACAGTACCCTGGGTCTAATTCTCAATCGTTATAAATGGAGTCATCAAAGTAGTAATACCCACAAAAGATTTTGTCCCTTCAAGCATTTCCTCCACATTAGACCCAAAGACTAGTTACTGGGAAAGAAATATTTTTGAACCACTTGGCAATGTTCAGATTGAATGACAATGCTCCAAAGGTACCAAATCTAATTTGCAGTCAGTCTACTGCAAGCCTTCAGATAGGAAGCACAGAGTTTCTTTTCTCTATTCTAAGTCTATGTTGACACTTAAGATACACATGTGACTGAGAGGTACTCTCTTGGTATGATATAACAATACTTATAGGCATAGTTGGCATATGGCCAAAAATATCTGACACTCAACTTATCCCCAAGTAAAATAAATAGAATCAAAATACTCATCTTAGTAAAAGAAGAACTTGGTTAAAAAGATACTATAGAAATGAAATTCTGATGCTACTATAAATCCTGTGGTAAGTACAAGAAACTTTTTGATCAGCTCCCCTCTATGCAATCATGAGTTTCCCCCGAAAAGGTACTCTAAGGGTTGGTCTGGACAAACCATCACACTGAAGGAGATTTTGCTCATTTTCAAAACTTGTTTGTCAATTTAATGTTTTGTATCACTTGTTGGTACAATCCCTTCCAAGGCCTCTGCATATATTCATATAAGGATGACTGGCTTCAAATCATTGAGTCATAGCCTTCTGTAAGCATAGTTTCTGTAGGAGTACTCCCAGGAAAGGCTTCAAACTTCTACTTCTAGGAAGTTAAGAACTGAGAAAACACTAGGTTTTAGTTTGCATTTTCTGCCATCTTTTAATCAAATGCTTCCCTTGCCTTGAAGAAGTGTTTTCAGTGATATCTGAGAAACTGTTGGTCTCTATAAGTCTTTATCCTGAATGAACAGAGTATAAAATATGTAGGCCTTTAGTATGATCTATTTCTTCTCCCCAAACCCCAAAGTCTGAAAGAACTGGAGGAAGAGAGATCTGAACACAGCATAGCCCATGAGTGAAGTCTGTTTGCTTTTCTGCCTTCTTTTTTGCTGAATGCTGCATTGATTGTTGCAGTTTAAAATGTTGCCACATTCAGTGACATAAGCTTCTCATGATTCGATATTTAACTGGTGGGAAAGGAGCCCAGATCTTTCTCTCCCTCTTTTTAATACCAATGTGTTCACTGAAATAGGAAGTATCATCACCAGCCTCTTCTGCTTCCTTTCGGCCCATTGTTTTAGGGAGAATAAGGAAGGGTCAGACTGGCACTGAAAAGCAGAGTCAAGAAAAGCATACATCTTCCTTCTCATGCATCAACATGTTTAATCAGAGCATTTGTATTTTGATGCATTATTATTGCTATGGGAATTTATTTGTAGTTACCTAATCAGTGTGGTTCCAATTTTAATATGGGAGCCAAGTAATAAATATAAGACATCAATTTCCATAAAGCATATATACTTGAAAGCTTCATTTACATAGTGAACAATTTGGGAGTATAAATACTAATGTGTTTCTATTCCTTGTGGGTTCTGTTTGCATAACCTTTTTGTGTGGCTCTAAAAAACCATAATGCTGGCCAATACATAAAACTGTACTTTAAGTAAGTCTTCAATCCCCTCACTCATTTCTCTTCTTTCTTCTAATCGCTAATGAGGGTAATGCTTTTGCAAAAGCTTAACTGCCCCCACCTTTTGTTTTAGCATTCCCTTGTATCTCATCTGCATTTCTCTTTAGCCCCATACATTTCTCTGATATAGAGAATTCTACTTTTTTTCTAGTAAAAACATAATTCTAGTTTTCCCAGGTAGGGCCTCTCACTTTTGGGTATATTCACTTGGGTGAGGCAGACATAATGCCTGTCTCAAAGAGTATGCCATGTGTTAATTGAGTACACTTAAATCACCTAAGCACCTTTCACACAGATGTGAGAATCCAATAAAGATGGTAAAATTGATTATCCTACTGTAGATAAATGTTTAGGCCTGTGTATATTTACACATATCACTCTGTGCATGTATACATATATGTATAGTTATATGTGTTTACAGATATATGTATTTATATGTGACTACACTCATACATATAGGAAGAAAGAGATTTAACAGAAAATACATTTACTTTCTGGTGATCTTTATCAGTTTCTACATGACTACAACTCCAATTACCTAAAAAATTATTTTTCTTTATATATAACTAACTTGTGACTAATCTAATATCATTCTAAGCAAGTGTTTGCATGTATACCTGTATTCCATACTTTCTTGATCTTTACAACATTTCTATACAGCATTACTGTATCAGTCTAAAACTTAAGGGATCTAATGGGCAAAGATAATTATTACATTACTATTGATATAATGTGAAGACTTAAAGGGATTGTGTAGAGTGCAGAAGAGCTGAAATAAATCCTTGTTCACACAAAAATGGTCACTAAAACTTTGGAATTCTATTAGAAGAAGAGAGCTCACCTGGTTGCCCAGTCCATTGAACCTAAGGGGAAATGAATTCCAACCAAGATGAACATACATTGGCAAACACTATAACTGGCTGTCCTATGACTCCATTAGAACAGTTCTCCCAGAATTTAGTCCAGGTGGATAGTGAACCAAAACCATTAGATGTTGTTTTGCAAAAAAAAAAAAAAAAAGTGAAATAAGTCAAGGTTTCAGGTCAGTTCCTAGAAATCAAACTCCATTTCATCCCCCACTGTTAGACGGTCTTAGTGGTCAGAAATGACTAGGCTCAGGAGACAGTGTTTGTGGTTTTCTTGAAAGTCAGATATGTGGATGCCAGAGAAGAGGGTTGTTCTGCATTATAGATAGGAGCAGAGGCAGACAGCTCAGAGGCAGGAAAATAGAAGGCTTCAGCAAGGATGCTAAATTTCAGCTGAGCTCCAGGTCTCAGGAGTTGCTGATTTGGGGTGCTCTTCTTCATGAACTACAGGAAGGAAGCTGGAGTTCAGAGTTAAGGACACTGGGGGTGCCAACGTCCTGTTCTGTTTAGTAGTTATTAAATATTAGGCCACGGTATTCAACCTCTTTGATTCTCAGCATGTAGTTGTTAAATATTGCATACTAACTTCCTACTGCTTAATAACAAATTGCCACCAGTGTGGCAACTTAAAGCAACATCCATTTATCTCTGAGAGTCTGCATTTCAGAAGTCAAGGTGCAGTGAGACTCTAGGTTTCTTAGGACCACAGAGGTGTTGGTTAGGTTTGTAGATCTCATCTGGATCTTGAGATCTCCTATGCACAGAGGCTGTGGGTAGAAAGCACAGACGTTGAATCATTGCACTGAGGTCTAGGTATTTGCTAACTTCTGGCCCTTGCCTACTCTCAGCTCCTGGAGGATAGATGACTGCTGGCCCTTGCTGGAGCCACCATCGACAGTATGCAGTGTGCACACTGCATTTTATCAGGAAAGTTATGGATACTCCCTTAAGTTCCTACTGCTCAAGAAGGAAGTTTCCATGTTTAACAATTTCTGTGCTAAGGCCAGGCCCTCTTGAATAATATTCCTATGTTAAGGCCAGTTGTGCCATATAATGTAAACCAATCACAAGTATGAAATCTTTATTAAGTTTACAAACCCAGTATAGTGCAGAGAATGTATCTCAGCATCTGCAAAACACAAGGGATGTCCCAGATAATGTGATACCTATGCACCATCAACAGTAATGCAATGTGTGGGAAAGTAACCCAACTCCAGGTAATATTTTGGCAAATAATGAATGACAATTCCATAAGATTAAGAGACTTAATAGATTTTAAGGGTATGATAATTCTGGTAACAATTTTATGCAATATCCCAAAAAAGGACAATTCCGTTTAAAAATGGTCATTACCATGCTATCTAAGTATATAAGTACAGACTTGTTTGGTGTTTTTTAAGGAGAAAAGTATCCATCCTTTTAAACTGCAGAATTGTCTTGATATTGTAAAGACATCCTCAGGATAGTAGTGATCATCCTCATAGTCTTAAATAAGGTTCCTGATTAAACAGTCACAGATTTACATATGCAAATCACATGACTGCCTGTACTTGAACCTAAAGTGATAGTTATGAAGGAGTATTTCCATTTCTGTAATTTATAAACATCTCAAAGTCAATATATTGTAAACAGAATCATATATATATGATTCCTTTTGTCATATATATATATATGTATATATATATATATATTATAATTGCTATCTCAGTGAGTTGATGAAACTAGGCAATCCCTATATCTTGGGAGGCTCTGTGACTTGATGTCTTCCTTTACATGAGGAAATCTTAGCCTTTATCATTTCCTACGTGGGCTACAGCAGTAGGGCACCCATATTTTATATTTTCTGATTTTGCATTCTTTCTCTGACTTAATTTCACAAGTGTACAACTGACTATACTGCTTGTCACTTTTCAGTGACACTGAACTGATCTTAAGGAAAAAAAATGAAAGCTGCCAAGCTGACACTTCTATTTGACAATACAGCAGGAAAAAAATTGTTTTTTAAAACTATTTTGGGGATATAGTCAATGTACAGTAAAGCATTTATTTTTATGCTTTGTCTATGCTTATGAATTTTGACAGTTGTATGTATTTTCAGTATAAAACATCAAAGTGAGGTACTGAAAACATAAATCATGTTTCCTTGCTTTTCATAATTCCTAAAAGTCTACCATCACAAAATCAACTTCAGTATAATACTTAGGGATACATGTGCCATCAACATGTATCCCTAAGTATTATACAGAAGTTGATTTTGTGATGGTAGATGACATTTTTCATGCCATTTCCCACCACCTCCTTTTGTACTATTCAAATTCAACATGTTTTTAAGCCTTATTTTTAACAAGGGCTCTATTCATTATTCTATTGGAACTAGCACCCACCACCGTCAACCTCATTCCACGAATCACCGTTGACTCGGTGTTATGCATCAGTTCAGCTATGTGTTTGTTGGAATGTAAGAAGCCTTTGGATGTCCTGTTTACTTTAATAAGATGACATTTAGAATAAGCTCTCTATTAATACTGTTGAAACAGGTAGATGAAATCTGAACTCTGTGAGGCAAGGAGAGGCAAGCAAGATCCTCCACAATCTGGAATTTCCCTGTTTTTTCCTTCCACAGTCCCCAAGCAGTATTTTCAGCCATGTCCAGTTTTGTAAAGACAACAGTTTATTTCCCCTTTGCCTCTGCTCATGGATTCTCACTGTGGAAGGTCTTTACCTCTATTGTCTGCCTTTCAGATGCTCACTCTTCTCAACTTCTCTTTCTCTGTTGATTATAGCTTCCCATTTTTCATGGTTTTTCTTTTTATGGCTTTACTTACCTGATGTTATTGTGGTTAGAAATTTTAGAATTAAGCAAAAACATACCAGCATTTTAAGTGAAATAGAGATAGGATCATACTAGATCCTGGATCTCTTTTTAACATTTAGACCTCACCATTCTTTATTTCCTTTTCTGTAGATACATAGACAGCTTTGCCATGTCCTATTATATGCATTCATGCTTCAGCAGACTGGTGCTTTTTTACAAATACTTGTGCTCTTCTATAATTTTCTGTCAATTTTCATCCTCCTAAGGATATAAAGGATTTCTAAGGCCAGGGTATCCATACTGCAGATGTTGCCTACCATTAGGTATTTGAAGAAACGGCCATATTCATATAACTTTGGTGGCATATTATTCATACTATATTATAATTGTCCATTTTATTATAGTGGCTTGACCACAAACTCAGAACATAGTTAATAATAATAAATATACACATGCATGCAGATTTGTACACAATAGCTATGTGATGTTGACATAAACTATATCCCCTAATGTTTTTTTAAACATTAGGAAATATATTTGCAATGTACTCAGAGGTAAACATAATCTTGCTGTGCTTAATTTACAAATTATAGCTAATGGTAGGTATATGTCCATAGTAAGCACTATAGTTCGGGACAGGAGTTGGTGCCATTCATTGTTCAAGGCACCCATTGCTGCTTCTGGGATGTATTCCTGCAGATGAAAGATCACTTTGTTTCTTGGACTCTGGTAGTTTGGAAAAAATGCCCCCCATAGGCTCATAGGGAGTGGCGCTATTAAAATGTGTGCCCTTGTTGGAGTAGATGTGACCTTACTGGAGTAGGTGTGGTGTTGTTGAAGGAAGTATGTCACTGTTATTTTCTGCTACCTGTGTGCCAAGGTGTAGAACTCAGCTGCTCTCCCATGCCACGTCAACCTGAATGCCAGTGCCACATCAACCTGAATACCACTATTCTTCTTGTCATGATGATAATGGACTAACCTCTGAAACTGTAAGTCAGACCCAGTTAAATGTTTTCCTTCTTAAGAGTTGGTGTGGCCATGATGTCACAGCAGTAGAACCCTAACTGAGACGGACTCCTTCCCCACACTGGAGCCCCCTGTCCTTTGATTCCTCCTTTGTACACAGGTAGACCAGCTTCACCATCCCAATATTCATTCATGAACACTGTTGCTTTTCACTGATGCTCTTCTGGAGTATTATCTTTTCATCATTTTACCAAAGGTGAGTGTCTTATTTAGGGTTTCATTGCTGTGAAGCCACATCATTATCGTGGCAACTCCTACAAAGGAAACCATTTAATTGGGGCTGGCTTACAGTTTCAGAGTGTCAGTCCATTGTCATAATGGTGGGAAGAAAATGTCCAGGCAGACATGGTGCTGGTGAAGGAGCTGAGAGATCTACATCTTGATCAGAAGGCAGTCAAGAATATTCACTTCTGCAAACAGCTAGGAGGAGGCTGTCCTTCAACACTGGTAAAACCTGAGCATGGAAGTCTCAAAGTCCACCCCACAGTGACACACTTCCTCCAACAAAGCCACACTTACTGCAACAAGTCCACATTCCTAAAGTAAATTCCCTCTGGGCCAAGCATATTAAAACTACCACAGTGAGGCAGCTTACTATACTGAGTGTAATAAATATTTGTAAAAGAAAGTAATCAAACAAAAAGGGACACAGAGAAATGGCAGGTGAAGAAGGATGAAGAAGATGGGGAAGTGGGAAGGAATGTGGCTCAAATTCAGTTCCTCAATTGCAGAGTTTAAAGCCTCAACAAAAACAAGCTACTGATATCTGTTCTCAGTTGTTAAATCTAATGAATATTTAGATGTAGAACTCCTAAATTCTTCTTGAAGTTGTGTATATCTTTAGTGTGTGTGTATGTGTGCAGATGCATGCATGCATATTTCTAAGAGGCAAGTTAATACAGAAGAAAGGCATGTCTTTAAGCAGTGGCTTGAATACCAGAACATACTTAAGCACTAATAACTAAATATATGAGTACACAGCTATGTCGTGCTCATATATAATATATCCCCTCATGTTTTATTTAAATGTTTGGAAATATGCTTATAATATACTCAGAGGTAAACATAGTCTTATTTGGGTGGTGTTTAATGACACCCAATGCTTCCCATTTCAGCTTCTTCCCTCCTTAACCTTATTGCTTTTTGAAGCTGTCAAACCTAAATTTAAGATGTTCATAGCAGCCTTATTTATAATAGCCAGAAGCTGGAAAGAACCCAGATGTCCCTCAACGGAGGAATGGATTCAGAAGATGTGGTATATCTACACAATGGAATACTACTCTGCAATTAAAAACAATGAATTCACAAAATTCCTAGGCAAATGGTCAGATCTTGAAAATATCATCCTTAGTGAGGTAACCCAATCACAAAAGAACACACATGGTATGCAGTCACTGATAAGGGGATATTGACCCAGAATCTCGGAATACCCTAGACACAATCCGCATATCAATAGATTTCTAAGAAGATGGAAGGAGAGACCCCTGGTCCTGGAAAGACTGGATGTAGGGGAACGCCAGGACAGAGTAACGAGAGGGGGTTGAATGGAGAAAAGAGGGAGGGAAGGGGGCTTATGGGACTTTCGGGGAGGGAGGAAACGGGAAAGGGGAAGTGATTTGGAATGTAAATTAAAAAAATAAAATAAAATAAATAATAAAAAAAAGAGTGTGGTTAAAAAAAATAATGAATGGCTATATTAATAGCATTTCCAACTTCCAAATTTACATAAGACTTTCATATCTGAGAGGTTTTGATGGTCTAAGAGACTGTCCTTAGAATCAACTGATTCCCAGAGATAGCAAAAGGCTAACATGCATATAACATGCAGAACAACTAAATCAAAGTCCCCTGTCTTCAGCTGACTTCTTCTTACAACTATGCATTCAGCCACTATTTCTTTTTCCGAGCTCCTAGGGGTCAGATACTGGCAAGCAGAGGCTACCCCTTTAGCCAAGAGTCTACTAATGTTATTCAAAGTTATTGAATCTCCAGTTTGCTCAGAGGACTCCTGTCTCTTTTTTTCCTAAGGTTCCAGGCCATGCTTTCTTCTTTGTTCTTTCTACCTAGCACTGAGGTGGCATGTCCTGTGCTGCCTGGCTTGCTGTATGTCCTATTGGGAGCTGTGAGAAAAAGAACTCTGTGTCCTCAACCACTCTTTAAATTAGATCCTGGGTCATGATCAAGGCAATGGTTCTCTATAGGTAAAACAAGAACAAAGAATGAGTCCTTGAACAACTTGATTAACTTTAATTATCAATATTCCACATACACCTCTCCCTCCAGGATTGTGCCTAATAGTAATCAAACCAGAAAAAAATCAAGAATTGCTGGCAATATTCATCACACTAGAAGGCTGGGAGTATGATGAAAAGAAATGAAAGAATTCCCTGGGAATCATGGCAGTATGAGCTCACATCATTCTCTGGAACTGTTCTTTGGACAAAAATCCATTTAACTTATTTTCAGCCATCATAGCTATTTTCCCAAATCATAAAATCCCCATTATGAAATAAACCCTGACATTGACTTGATTAGTATGAGCATAAATCTGAACAGTGGTGTGCTTGCTTTAAATGGCAGTTTTGCAGGCCGCAATTAGAGATTCTATTATTTCTACTGAGACAATTATAGATTATTTCAATATATTGCCTATTGTTTGGTAGTATTTGTTTAATGAATTTAAAGGAATTATTGGTTTAAAACTATTGACACAAAGTTTTGGAAAAATCTGTGATAATATATTAAATATCAAATTTATTGATTAAATTTGACTTGTATTTCAATGAAAGCCAAATTATTTATAACATTGACTTATAAAGATATAATTTTCTGGCTATTATAAATAAGACTGCTAGCTGGAAAGAACCCAAATGTCCCTCAATGGAGGAATGGATACAGAAGATGTGGTATATTTACACAATGGAATACTACTCTGCAATTAAAAACAATGAATTCACGAAACTCCTAGGCAAATGGTCAGAACTGGAAAATATCATCCTTAGTGAGGTAACCCAATCACAAAAGAACACACATGGTATGCAGTCACACTGATAAGGGGATATTAACCCAGAAGCTCAGAATACCCAAAACACAATTCACGTATCAATTGATTTCCAAGAAGATGGAAGGAGAGACCCCTTGTCCTGGAAAGACTGGATGTAGGGGAATACCAGGACAGAGAATCGAGAGGGGGTTGAATGGGGAACAGGGGGAGGGAAGAGGGCTTATGGGACTTTCGGGGAAGGAGGAACCGGGAAAGGGGAAATCATTGGGAATGTAAATAAAAAAAAATATAGAAAATTAAAAAAAAATAAAATTTTTATGTGTCATTTTTGGAGCATTTATGGCATGAGTACATCTATGTAGAAAAATTATTTTCTTTAGATACATTTTTAAAGTGAGCCTTTTATTTAAAATTAAAAGCATGGCAATGAATATTTTTCTTTGAATAGTTATATAAATTTCATGGACTAGAAAATATATATTAGTCATCTGTTGTTTAATGGAATGTTATTTATCTCTGTGTGCATTCTTTCAGAGTGCATGTTTACATTTCAGTCCTTCAAAATACAAGCAGCATGAATTTCTCTTCTTTTCTGTCAAACACTGTAAAATGAACTTTATACTAAATCATCTCTCCCCCTACTAACACACACACACACACACACACACACACACACACACACACTCCACACATACAAATCCAGTCATTCACTCCCATGTATCAATTTTAGCTTTAGTTTTTTTCTAGATGACTGTTTGGTCAAATTCCAGGAAAAAAAAATGCCCAGCCAGATAGAAAACCCAGCTTCCTTCCTGTCTTAAGAAAGAAATGTCGGAGATAATTAATTTCATAAGAATGGTCCCCTGGGCCCTGACTTTCCTTTTTGACAAGCTTTCCAAACTAGCCAATGAGGAACAACCAAGGACTACATTGTGAGGTTGACCTTTGGTGAATGAGGGACAGCCAAGCGGTGTTTGCACTGGGGATGGGGGCAGAGTCCATCTTGGACATAGGCACTTACTTTTCTGATCCCTTCTGCAGGGTAAGCCCATCAATATTTCAAATAGTAACTGGGTTGCTGGCTTTGTATCATGTAAGGGATGCTGCTGCTAACCACACACACACACTATCAGAGCTCAAAATATCCACCCACAGGGAACTCCTATTTTTTGGATTTCAGTAGGCAGAAATCAGCTTGGGTCTACTACTTGACTCTACATTCTTATCTTTCATCACTATTAAAGGGAGATTTTTAGACTACATGGCTAAAGCCTTGTTGATTGCTTAGCTTAAAAGTATAGAATTAAGGGAATGTCTAGCATAAAACTGCATAGGCATATATGAATAGATGAAATATAAAGATGTTAACTATACTACTTGCTATGTTTTCAGAGGTATTTATTTCCTAGCTCATCTTTAGCCCACATTTTTCAACAAATACCCACTGTAATGGTATTTGATAAAAAACTGATTTTCACTGTCCAGGGATAGAACACCTTTGGGACTCAGTCTACAAAGGCATTCAGTGTCCTCCAGGGCATTACTACTCACATTCTTACTGTGCATCTGGACTCCACCTCCTTCAATGACTTTTGCGGCTTACATTTTTTGGTTTAAGCTCTGAAGAGACAAATCCCTTGGCTCTCCATGATATACTTATGGGAACTATCATGCCTCAGCTTGCAAATACCCTTTCAATCCAGTTGGGAGTAACAGTTTTTTGGGAAGTAAATTCCACGATAAATCAAAAGCAGTGTCCACATGTAGCTGCTGTATATAGCCTTAACATTTTTAAATTCTTATTCTGTATCAATAAATAGTAACATAAAAGAATATAACAAGCATTAATCAGAAGGCATTGACTTTCCTCTTCCCCATCAAATGTCCAAAAGATATTTTTTACGTCTACTGTTGCCAGTTATTCATTCTAAATTTTGATTATTCATTCTAAATCTTGCATAAACAGATAAATACATGAAAACTGTTCAGTAGCTATCTATAACGGTAGGATTAGAGACGTTTTCTCTTTGTTGACGGAGGTTGAAAATGACCCTTTAAATGTTATTATTTAACTCAATTGTCTTTAAAAAAAAACTAGCAAGTATATTTTTAATCCTTTTTTTTTTTTTTTTTTAGAATTGATTGAAGGTTAAGGAAGCTGAACAATGGATTCTTTGCTAAGTAATTAAATTTTTGATTGGAATTGTCAAGCATATTTGCTTGTCAGTGATCTGAAACAACACAAAGGGAGACACAGCACAGAATGGGTTAGCCACGTGGAAGGAATGATGGCAAAAGAATACAGCCTGGCCTTCCGCGGCAGGCACCCCCAAACCTAAGTCAGTTTTCCAGAGCAGTTCGACAATCAAGGCAGAGGCAGGCCCACTGAAGAAAACGAAATGTAGGCAATCTGTGGTGTGCATGGTGGGCACGGAGCCTCAGCAACCACGAGCCCTTTCTCCAGGAAGACATGGAAACCACATGCTTGCTCTCCGGGAAGCATAGGAAACCACGTGCTCATTCGCCAGGATATTTTGAGTTATAGCCCTAAGGTTATACCTCAAAAGTTGAAATGGCTGGCCAACCATTCTGCTGTACATCCATTCTTCAGAAGCTTGTTCTATACGCCATGCCCTGGCTGTTGTGCACGCCAGGTGTTAGCCATGTGGAGACTGGCCCGTTGCTTCCCGTTAAGAGATGAAAAAGACTGCAGCGGAATGGTCCAGTAGAGAGAAGTCTAAGCAAACAGACTACATATTCATCCGGTTCCAAAAACCTGATTATCAGGACAAGAGCTAGAAGAGCTCATGTGCATGCAGGCTCAATTAACCCTAATTAGTTCAGAGTCAGGCTACAAAAGACTTAATTAGCAGTTATTAGGTGCTGTTCAGGAAAGGAACATAAATAGTGGTTGGTAGCAAGCTGTGTTTAAGAGTCTCCTGGCTGAATGACATCAATTTAAAATAAAAAAAAAAAACAAAAAAAACAAGGGTAAAATTAATGTTTCATTCAGGATTAAACATAAAATAATAATGCAGGTCTTGACTAAAAATTCATTTATTTGGTATGGATTGTTGATTTATTATTTGTTTCCTAGATAACTAAAGTGATTCGGGGAAAGAATTTGAATTCATCTGAGTTGACTTCTAGTGGTGTGAGCATGCAACAGTGGTATCTATTACAAGTGGAAGACTCTCTGCTTTTGAGTAGTGAGTGGTCAGCAGGTCTCAGAGCAAAAGGTAAAGCAATTGTGAGGACTTAGGTCTCCTTGGGAGAGTTTCATAGGGTAGATGCTTGTGCAGAGCTGCCCAAATCCTTCCTTCTTTCTTGTCCCATTTATTCACCAGCATTATTTCTCACAGGAAACAAAGCCTAAAGACCCTCTTCTAATATTTTAGTAAGACAAAACAGTTACTAGACACAGAGGTAAAATCAAGATTGTGCATGCACTCCCTCTTTGGGTCCCTGTATCCTTTATCTCTTTCTAGCAAGTGCTTGGCCCAAGAATAGACCAAAGAGGCACAGAATATTAGGGTTCCTTTAGTGTGACAGCTCAGCGGTCTGATGATACAGCACTTGACTGGCATGACAAAGGCCGTGGATTCAATTCTTAGCGTCACCGAGAAAGGAAACAACACAAAGAACCTTGAACACTTTAATATTTGTATACTATTTCTCTTATATTTGTAACTCTCTCAAACCAAACACACAGGATTGACAAAGGTTAGACAGGACAGGGACGGATTTTGTTTAAAACACTGCGACATTCTTGTGTTTTTGTGCAGCAGTTCATTACCTTTACTTAACAGACTTACAAATGTTACCACTTGTCAAACTATTCATCCTTGCCATAGGGGTTCACAGAGGAGTGTTGTGTGCAGGTTTATCTAAACACAGAAAGAGCTGTAGTTTGAGTGTTCTTTAAGCAGCCATTAATTTCAAGTAACCACATTTCTCTTGAAAACAATGCTGAAGATGGCTTACAGAGAATGGAGATTGATTACTTTGTATTGTTGTAAAACAAATGGCATAAGCTGGTTTTCTCAAAACAATACCCTTATTAGCTCTCAGTAACTTGGTAGAAGGCCAATTTTGACTTGATTAGGATCTCAAAGGGTGAAAAATAAAGTATTGGTCCAGTGGGGTCTCCTACAGGCTCTGTGGGAAAATCCTTTCCCAAGACTGTGTCAGCTGTTTCAGCTTAAGTCAGGTAAAGGCTGCTATCTGATCCAAGAGGATCTTCAAGAACCTTCTTGCTTGCTAACACCCCTTTCGGTGCAGGGATGGAACAATACCAGATCTTTGCCATTCTTTGAAAAGTTTCTGACATCTGTTCCCATACAGATGAAACTTGCCACTTGAAAACTGAACCAAAGCAAACCAAACCAAACCACCAGCCCAGTGTGATTAGCTCTGTCCCACTCCCATAATCTCCCTTTCTTTATCATACAGTCTCAGCAGAATAGTGATCTTTATTACCTCTCGAACATCTTATTCATCATATAAAATCATGTAGTCTCAGACACACACTCACTACATTTGAGGTTTTAGAGGTCAAGACCCTGCTTGAGCCCTTCTATCCATATCTAGAACCCTATACAGGGTGAGGTTGGAGTGGTCACCAAATGGGGGACAGAGTGACTCCAGCAGTGTCCAAATGTCAGAGTTCTAGAGATCAGGTGGTTGAGTACATAGATGGCCTGAAACTACATAGTTTGAGTCTGGAAACCTAACTAGAGGCAGTGACAGAATGAAGAGAGAAGAGAAACACACACGCACATACAGAAATGCGGTGCTCACGTAGGTTGTAGGTTCTCATGGAGAGGTATAATGGAACTTGGAACCTCAGCAGCTTTATTAGGTACAGCATAAGGGGGCAGGTAGCTAGTATTAGTAGCAGATCTCTGTAGGTGAGCAGTCTCAGGCTATATACATCTGGGAGGAGGAACTTTTATATACAATGGTCAACTGCCTGTAAACACTCTATTTGCACAAACTATCAACGTCACACTCAGGCCAGAGGAGGCTTTTTCATCTTTCTGCCAGTGCCTGAGCAGGGGCTAAGGCTTTGCTAATTTCCTATGTGTATGTGGTTTTGATTCCTGTCATGGCCATGACCATGTCAAACAATACACATTCACTCAATATTTCACTAGTCCTCTGCATCCTTAGAGGAACAGCAAGCATCAAGAGGGAAGAACTGCACATATACTGATGCCAGGGCTCCAGAACAAACACATCCTTTGCCATTACAGATTTCACTGGTAATAAGCACCTTAGAAGGGTTTGACTTTTTTGTAGTAGTAGTAGAAGCAACGTTTTATAGACACAAGATGCTTAGCATAATGCTTAGCTCCATCTAAACACTATTCCACCTTCATTTTATGCATATTGACCTATAAGTTAGGACTGGGTAATGCTTCTCACATCCAGTGCTAGCTACTACTATTCCTAAGGGGGCAAGGTAATCAGAACTTCAAACCACTGTTTTAAAGGTATTTCTTCTTTCTGGGCAAGTGACACCGATGGTACATGGTACATGTAAATCTCCTCTATTTTTTACTTTTATGTTATCCTGGGTGCTTTCCTAATTTCCAAACTAAAAACCTGGCTCATTCTACCATCACTGAAATTAATTAAAAATAAATCAGCTTGAACTTATGTTCACTTTATTATTTTTTAGCACAGCACACAATTCAATTCAATTCAAATTCAAATTTATTACAGAGTAAGTTATGAAAATTGCACATAGTTTTCCTGGTTTTTTTTCTTTCTTTGCTGCCATAGATGGAACAAACACATTCCCAAGGAAACTAATAAAGTGAATTGTTCGCACAATTACATATTATTTTCCTGTTATGTACAATTCTCTCTGGGTGCCTGGTGCTGGGTGATTGACTGATCTGTGAAGCAAGAGTCTTGTCTGATTCTGAGCTTTGAGTATTCAACCATCTCTACATTTTTGACAAGGCTGTTGAATGAGCACAGTGATTGAATCATAAAACTACTCAAAAGCTCCCACAAATGCTTTGTTCTATGTGAGGGGAAAAAAATCCCTCATCCACAAAAGGAAAAAAAAGAAGGAGAGAAAAATAGACACATAGCAAAAACTCTTTAACTGTGATGAGCTAACATGGAGATATATATTGGAGAAAAAAGATATATAAATATAAAATATAAAATGGTAAATCAAACTGGGAAGGTAATACCAGCCATTTGGGTATAATTGAGTCTAGTAGGGTGAATTATGATGTTTAGATTTCAACTGCCAAGCGCCTGTGAGGTCCTCCAGGCTAGTCTTATAGATTTTAGAGTGCCTAGGAGATCTTGGTGTCAGTACTGATCCATACCCATCCTGATCCCTGGTTGTCAGATGCTTAAACAAATATTTTCACCATTTCAGGTACGTGGCTGTGTTTTAAAACATAAAGCACTGTTTTGATGTGTTTGAGGCTGCTAAGCAAAGCAAGAGGGACTTTATGTTAATACACATGAGATGACTGATAAACCTTGCTGCATCAGTTCTACCAATATTCCAAGAACACTTCTAGGGAGAAGGGATCATGCCATAGAATATCATGGGACAGGTAATGAAAAAAAATTCTTACCTCCTAATATCTCCCATGAGATGTAGCCTAGTCTCTTTAAGCAAAAAGATACCCATATATATCAATGTAAGGTCAGCCATATTCATTTTTTTGTCTAAGTTTGCCTTCCCATCAAAATAAGGTTCTCAGTAATAATATCTGATGACAAATAGTTTTCTTGTGAGATGTTGCCAAGATACACCTAGTGAGAAAGCAGAGGAGGAGGATAAAAGAAAGCAACAATGAAGGGAATCTAAGAAATGAGTTAGCATGGGGATACCTGGAGCACAGTCGGAACCAGCACCAGAGTCCCTGGGTTCTGATTATAAATGTGTATTTTGGACACTTCTCTAGAATGACTGAAACTGAAACCCTGCATGTAGTACCTTTGCAGCACACTCAAATTTGAGAACTACTGAGCTAGAGGTACACTGGGAGTCTGTGCAAAGTACCTGCTTCAGAGCTTTGCCGCTAGAGGAAAGTGGTGACTGGAGTAAGCAGACATCAACTCCCATCAGTGACTGTTCGAATCTCTTTGGTGGAAATATTAGGTGCCAACATTAATTCTCTATTACTTTTGTCCATGGTGCCCAAAGACAAAATAAATTTCAGAATACACACTTAAGAATAAGTTATTGGTACTGACTGATGGAAGCCCTTTTAATTGTGACCTGGCACAAGGTAGGACACCCGCAGCTTCTACAACATCATCTTAATTATAAAGATGATGTTGTAGAAGCCTATGTGTTACTTAGGTTCAAATCACATTGTGTATTAATATTCCACGCTAACACAAAGATTCAGAAGTTTTGGCCCGGGAGATAGTTCATTTGATAATCTATTTACTACAGAAAAATAAGGACTTGAAGCTGGATCGCCAGTGACAACTGAGCATTGTGGCATATATCTATAATCCTAATACTTGGCGATTGAGGACAATGGTATTCCTGGCAATGGTATTCCTGGAGTTCACTAGTCTGTCAGCTTAGGTGAATTGACGAGTTCCAGATTAAGCCAGATACCCTAGGGGGGTGGGAGGGGGAGAGAGAAAGAGAGAGAGAACTGAGGAATATACTCCTTGCGAACTCTGCCCTCAGAATGTACCAGTTCATAGAGTGAAGACACTGATATGAAAATGGAGTCAACCATAGGAAGAATTAAATGGGGATGGAAATCCTGGGAGAAAGTCATGCCTGGCCTGAAGGCACAGAAAGGCATTCATGACTCAGTGCAGTCTGAAAAGGAAGCAGCTTGTTGAGCTGGCCTAAGACAAGACTGGATGAATGAGGCGGCATGTAGGTTCCTGTGTTCACAATCCCTTATCACTACATCTTTGTTTTTTAATTGGAAATAATTTTTTTCATACAATATATTCTGACTTCAGATGTGCTTCCTTTATTTCCTCCCATACCTTCCCCATCCATCCAGATCCATACAATCTTTAGAAAACAAATAGGCAAATGAAAATAGGAACAAAACAAAACAATCAAATGGAAAAAAGAAACAAAAGGCACAAAATAAATACATATATACAAAGAGAGGGAAGGACGGAGGGAGGAATGAAGGGAGGGAGGGATGAAGAGAAAGAGAGACAGAGAATCATGAAAACAAAATTGGCAATTATAACACATAATCACTCAGGGACCATACTCTGAGAAACACATTCATTGCTGTTAGAGAATTCAGAGGCAGACTAGTAAAAGCAGCAAAGCCAGAGCTTATTTTAACACTTACTGCATGGACTGGAGAAAAGGCTAAGAAGGCAAGAGTGCTTGCTGCTCTTTCAGAGTCCCTGAGCTTGGTACCCAGAGCATGTAGGTCCAGCAGCTGACAACTGTCTGCAACTCCAGCTATAGGAGATATAATGTCTTCTGCTGGCTTCTGCAGATACCACAACATGTGTGGTATAAACAGACACATACACAAACAGTCACAGACACAGACACACACACACACACACAAACGAAAAAGAAAAAAATCTTAAAAAAATTAGTAAGATGCCAGGGACTAGAAAATGTGCTGGGGATACTGTTTTCACTAGAAATGATAAGGAAGCAATGCCCATGATACCACAATAATATAGCTGCCTGATCAATGTCAAAACAATGACACCTGTAGGCATGCTACCATGAAAGAAGGAAAGCTCATAGAGACTCACTTCAAACAAAGAATTATGGGTGATTAAAGACAGCTGAGAGAGGGAGTATTAGTCTATCCCAGGGATGAGACTTCAACTGGTTGCCCAGCCCTGAAATCGTGTACATACAAGTAACATTAAACAAATTCAACATTATTGTATTTGTATAGTTTATGTACACACACATGTGCATATGCACGTGCTCACGTGCACACACACACACACACACATACACACAAACACTTTTAAATTTGAGTTAAAGTGTAAGTACATTTCCCCCTTCCATTTTCTCCCTTCGATCCCTTCTATATACCCTCCTTTCCCATTCCTCCCCCAATAATCCCTCTCAAATTCATGGCCTATTTATGATTACTATTATACATACATATATATATATACGTGTATATATATATGCACACACACACATACACATATATAGGATTAGCAAGAGAATAGAGATTATGGGGGGTTGTTTGTTTATTCAATTTTGATTATTTTATTTATTTACATTCCTGTCATCTCCCAATTGTTTTGAACAAAAATTAAAAAGAATTAATGCAATAGGAGAGTGTTGACTAGTGTAGAATTAGGACCAATTCCAAATAGAGCTACAATAGGTGGGCTTTCTAAATATACGCATTACTTCTGAATTGCCTTGATCATGATATTTGACTTAAGTTCTTTCAAGGAGTAACAATTGATTTGGCACATGCTGTCAGAGGATTTCAGCCTGTAGGGTCAGGTAAGCATAGTGTTAGGAACACAGGGTACAGTGTATTTACCTTGTGCTGGACCCAGAATTAGGAAATAGAGGCAGTAACTTGGAGCAAGTTTATCAGCTTATCAACTTTAAAAGCCTGTTATCAGTGACCTATGTCTGACATCTAAGCCCTCTCTCTTATATCAGTGGTTCTCAACCTTCCTGATGCTGAGACCCTTTAACATAGAAGCAAAATTACAGATATGAGGTGCAATGGAAATAATTTTATGGATGGGAGTCAATACAATATAAAGAACTGTATTCAAGTGTATTAATAGTGTTGTCACAGTATCATGTTGTGATGACTCCCAATCATAAAACTATTTTATTTATGAATAAATATAAACACGATATGTTGTGAATTGATAAAAATTAAAAGCTCAACAATACTAAAAAACCCTATTTCCATTGCTACTTCATATCTGTAATTTTAGTACTGTCATGAATCATAATATAAATATCTGTGTTTTCTGATGGCCTTAGATGACTCCTGAGAAAGGCTCATTTAGCTCGCAAAGGGGCTGAGACACACCAGATTGAGAACCCACTATCCTATAGGTTCCTCCTCCCAAAATAATGAGATCTGGTTAACAAACTTGTGGAGAATGTTTCAAGCCATAACATTTAAGAAACAAACCATTATTGCTGGTAGAGGTACCAGTGGCTGGAAACTCACTAAGCACATACATCGTAGTTTAAAGGAGTCTGGCTTTACTGACTTGGAAATCATAGAAAAGATGGGACCAGGTGATACAAATATCTAGGAACTAATAGTGATGAAGAAAGGGCCACAACACTATTAAGAAGGGACCACTTTCTAAGCTGACTTAGCCAGATTCTTGCTAAAACTAAATTCTATAAAGATGTTCACAAATGGACATCATTGGGAACAGAGTTCAGAGCCTAATTAAAATTTTACTGAAAGTAGAATAATGTCTGCCTATTGTTATCCACAAGGTGGAATGGTGGTTAAAAGCTTAGATGCAAAGTCAGATAAGACTTAGGGTGAGTCTTAAGCATGTTATTTAATCTTTCTAGCTTAGTTTTCTCATCTTTATAATGTTGGTAATTCATATTGTCTATTTTATAGGATTATTATGGGGATGAAATCATATATACCAGGAGCTCTGTGAAAAATCATTATAAGCCTATAGGAGACATGATGTAGTTTCTTATCTATCCAAGGAGTTATTTAAACTTTATTTTCAGGTACATTTGTTTCCTTGCTTGGATTTCCTGCAATTATCTCCCAGACTACATCATCACCCCTGAACTCTCTTATTCCTTGCCCACTTCATAAGAGAGAGAATAGAATGTCTGATTTTCTATTTTCTTTCTTGTATATAATACACAAAATTTAGTAACTAAGTATTTAAAATGAGCTACAGACTGTGAAATAATTTTTTACTCATTTAGAATTAAACCACTCCTGGGGCTGGTATTAAAACAGAATTAGGTTTGTGTTAACCAAACTTTGCAGGATGCCCTAGTAATACCTCCACAATCAAAATGTAGTTGTAATATAGGAATATTTAAGTTACAGAGTATTTTTAATGTGATTAGAACTGTAACAGTGAAATATCTGAGTGTTTTTATGGTGACTATCAATTTCCAAATCCCCAGTTAAGCTCTGTTGTTAAATGCAATGCAGTGGTTTGCAGTAACCACATACAAGCCACAGAGAAACTATGGCACACCTCTTGAATCTCCATAAATGGCACACATGTCATTCAAAGAATACTTCCTACAGTGTCTTGGTATTGCTCTGGCTTCTGAAAGTATTTTGGACGTACGGGTCCCCTTCTCCGATTTTTACAGTGCCTGTGCATTATTCACATACTATATTCAGCACAGTTTTGTGCCTCAATTTACCTATCCCTGTCAGAGCAACATGGTTTCACAGTTTTCAGAACGTTAGCAAAGTGGAATGTCAATGGAAAAAGTTCTTTCTACTCAAAAGGATTTTGGAACCAGCAGGCACCACCTTGCTCTTTGAAGGGAGATTTGCATTAACTTCCAACAGACACTAAGAATAGGGAGAACCCAGTGTTTCCAATTCTGCTCTACCATGGGTATTCATAGCAAACAGGTTTACAAGGACTGCACTTCTTAGACGACTGGTGCTCAGGATCTGATTATATAAGTTCATAAACAGCCTGTCTAGAATTTTTTTCCTAGCAAAATGACTTTACCAGAAAAGAAGCAAACTAAAAACATTTCTGATAAACATAAATTCAGGAATTATCTTGCTAGGATATCTGCTCTGTAGGAAATTCTTTATACTGAAGAAAAAATAAAACCAGGTGTTGACTTACAAACACAGAAAGAAAGAGCTGGGAAATGATAAATATGTAGGTAAGTGTGAAATTGTCTCTATTTTATCCTTATCTATCTTCCTTCTTCTCTCCCTCTCTTCCTCCATAGTCATTCCTTATGTATGTGAGCTGATCTCTTCAAATTCGCATATGGCTATTTAAAGCAACAGTTACTTCATTACACTACCAAGAACAAAGCATACATAGGTATAACTAATACAGTTATAACTATGGCAATACAATACAGTCTGACAATATTGCCCAAAGGACCCTGACTTTTGTATGACTGAAGCTGCATTTTTTAGAATCAGGTCAGTGTTAATCTGATAATGTGATAAATTCATAATGTACGACACATGCTGTAATTCCCTGGTGCAAGTTAGTCTGAACATTGACTCAAAGAGTAAAAAAAAAAAAATATCTTAAACAGTGCTGTTAAAATGGATGGCTAAAATAATGCTGTTTTATTAAAAAAAAAAAAACAAAACAAAACAGGAGGAGGAACAGTAAAATAGAAAAAATGCGTAAGACGTTGAGAAGACCTGTGTCAGAATGACAGACCATATAGTTCAGCCATATTAACAGTTGCTCCAAATGTGAATGTGCAAAGCCTGTTAACAGTTGCACTAAGTGTGAATATGCGGAGTGCAGCTCAAAGCTCTGATAATCATAGGGATTCCATTTAATTTTTGAGTTGTGTTTACTTGTTGGTTTTTGAGACAGGGTCTCACTACCTGGGCCTGGATGGCTTGAACAAACAATTATTTTGTCTCAGCCTCCCAAATTTTGGGATTTCAAGTATGTAGTGCCATGCTGGAATTTTTTATTATCATTATTTATTTCTTTTATTTTCCCTTGCAGTGCTGGGAATTGAACTCCAGGATTCATTCATTCTAGGTGATGCTATGCATCTATGTCTCCAGTCCCAGAACAGATTTGGAAAAGTCAGATTGAATTAAATGCTGTGTATAACAGAAACAATTTAGATAGAGATGGACAGATTAAAAATTAAATGATGGAAAAACATATACGGTAACTGCATAGTAACTAGAAAGGAACTGAGGTATTTATAGTAAGTGGTAACAGAAAAGTTCTATTTAAAATTCTGTGTTTACTTGGGTGATAGGTAAGATTCAGTTTTAAGTTTAAATCACTATGCTTAAGAGATCAACAAAGCAAAAATGCCTATAATCTATAAGCCTCACTTGTCCAAGAACAGATCACTTCCTGGAATGCTGGGGACTGTTCATGTAAGACAACAGGTTGAATATTTTTGCTTCTGTAATCAAGCTTGGTTGCTCTAATTGAATAGGATGAGTGCTTGATCACACATAGGCAGAGTATGTAAAAAGAAACTACACGAGGATATTAACTTGCCTCTGATTGTCTAAAGATGGGAAGTATGTAGCCTTATGAGTTTTACCTTTATAAGTTCCTTACTAATGTACTTCAGGGACATACTCAGAGCATGTATTTCAGGTATGAACCTGGCCAGTGTCCATAATCCTGACTAATGTTTAATAAAGCCTCTTTTTTTTTTAAATATTTTATTTATTTTATGCATATGAGTACATTATTGCTCTCTTCAGACACACCAGAAGAGGGCATCAGATCCCATTACAGATGGTTGTGAGCCACCATGTGGTTGCTGGGATTTGAACTCAGGACCTCTGGAAGAGCAGTGGGTGCTCTTAGCCACTGAGCCACCTCACCAGCCCTCTTTTTTGTTAAAATTTTGACAGACTGGTGACTCTCTGAGTGACTCCATCAGAGGGCATACCTCTGATCCAAAATCCCAGGAGACAAAGAAAGGAAGATCCTAAGTTTGTAGATCAATGTTGGTTATGTGTAAGATCCTGTAACTGAAAAGGGTCTGGGTAAGAATGTTTCATTTAAAAAGAATTCAAACATACTTTCATTTAAGTATTTAAACACTTTCATTAGGAAATCTAGAATGTCTTTTAACATATAAAAAGAGATATAACCCCTTTAAGGCTCTTGTTTGTTTGTTTGTTTTAGAGGTTATGAGAGTAAAAGCATTGGAGTATGCGCTTTCACAGAAGGGTCCTCTCATTCTGTAGACAAAGCAAAACAAAACAGTCCTGTGTTGTTCTTATTCAAATTCTCCATTTGAAGAAATGTAACTAGTAAAGGTGTGTGGTATTTTCATATCTGCTTTTTTGTTTATTTAAATGGAGGAATTCAGAGTGATGAAGTTCATGAATATTTTGTAGCCATGTTTAAAACTCTTGACTTCAAGGTAAAAATCTTAACTGCCAAACTTTGAAACGTTGTCAGAATCTCTTTGTTGCCCATTGAATTATCTGTAAAATCTGGAAACTTCTATGAGATAATACATGGGGAGAACTTAGAAGAATACTTGGTAGTGGGACATTTTCCAGCAAGGAGAGCTACCACTAGTGGAGGCGTTGTGCTCCATATAAATTGTCTCCACAGCTGCCAGTGTTTGCACATTGTGGGCACAGACTTCCAAGCTCCTAACTCAGACGCTAGAGATGCATCTGGACATCAAGCCGCTTCAGCAGTCAACATGAGGAACAGAGTTGCAAAGAGGTGGAGCTGAAAGGAAAATCTTGTTAGCAAGATAATATATACGCTGAAGTCAGCAGCTTTGTGTGCTACTGCTAATGAAGGATAAAGAGTACAAGATGTGAGACGTGGGACATGCAGAGCAAATCCAGTGTGACGCACATAGTTTATTGCTCACTGGAAAACCAGAAGTGGAACACTGGGTCAGCTTGCTGGCCAGATGGCAGTTCATTGACCTGTGAAATTCTCTTTATAGGATCACCTTTGTTTTGGCTTTCTGCTGCCCTAAGTTCCACACTCCTGGCTCAGGATCCCATTCTCCAGATAAGCAACATCCTTGCCACTGTGACTTTGCTCTGATTTTCTGGAACTCACTGAACAACCCCAACAACACACACACACACACACACACACACACACCATTTACAACCTGATACAGTGAACGATTCATTCAAAAGAAGACTTAACATGCCCCACACTTAAAATGCTACATATTGGATAGATCCACTCTATAACACAATCCAGTATAAAAGCGTCTTCTCCATTCTGGGTCTTGACTGACTTGTCAAGATACATGTGGACTCCAGCATTCTGCAGGTGGAGACTGGAGCTCCTTATCCAGCCAGAGGCCATCAGCTGCATTCCTGAAAGGCTTAGAGAGATGGAGTCAGTTCTGTGAACATAGAAAGGAGACAAAGATGCTAACAGATGCTAAGATCAGAGTGGAAAGTATGGTGTCCACACCCAGTGCTAAAGAACATTATTTGAGTTCTGTCTTAGTCAGGGATTGTATTTCTGGACAAAACATTATAACCAAGAAGCAAGTAGGGAAAGAAAGGATTTATTCAGCTTATACTTCCACATTGCTGTTCATAGCCAAAGGAAGTCAGGACCGGAAATCACACAGGACAGAAACTTGGAGGCAGGAGCTGATACAGAGGCCATGGAGGGATGTTGCTTACTGGATTGCTTCCCCTGGCTTGCTGAACTTGCTTTCTTGTAAAACCCAGTACCTCCAGCCCAGGGATGGTGCTACCCAAAATGGGCCCTCCTGCCTTGATCACTAATTGAGAAAATGCCTGGATCTCATGGAGGCATTTCCTCAAGGGAGGCTCCTTTCTCTGTGATAACTCAAGGTTGTGCCAAGTTGACACACAAAACCAGCCAGTACAGGTTCCTGCTGGGGACAGTGAAGCTCGGAAAGCCTGAAAAGTAGAAGGGACAAGAAGATGAAGGCACAAAAAATGACAAGTGTCTCCCTAAAGAATTCAGTGTTATTGTGGCTATGGTGATAAGCCACTGAAGAGTTTTAACCAATACAGGTAGTTGGTAAGAATTACATTTCACAGATGTAGCTTTGGCAGAATTATGAAGAATGGATGGGTTCAAAGCAAAAGAGTGAATTAAACAGTAATTTGATCCCAGGGTTATTAAAAAAATCAAGTAAAAAGAAGACTGAGGACCTAAGATGAGGCAGTATGATTGGAAAGGAACAATAAAGGGGAACAATGAGAGGGACACTGGGATAGAATTGGACATATAAGATGAGGTAGGAGTGACTCAGCTGACTCTTAAGTCATTGACTGCAGTGTTGCAGAGATGGTGCTGTCCCTTTTAAGAGCACAGGTAGGACTCTATTCCTGTGTCATGTTTCAGATTAATTAATTAATTTGCTTCTGAAAAATCTTCTGTGGAACACTTGTTATATTCCCAAGAGCAGTCCATGCATGTATCAATGACTAAACAAAGAAAATCAGCTACCCTAGTAGAGGACGCTGAAGTCAAGTGTCTATAAACAGCCCAACAGGCTGTTGCACTAACTCTTCAATCTAGAAGAAAAACAAAAACAAAAGCGAAAAAAGCTATAGATCTAAGGAAGAACAACAACGTAAGAGTTGACACTGTGCCCTGAGAAGACTTTTCTATGCTTTAAAGTATCTTATTGCAGAAAGAACAACATGCAGCTTGTGAAAACATTTAATTTAACAGAAATATTCATACTAAGGTCCATAAAACGATAACAAAATCAATACAATCATCCAAGAGTGAACACATGTTGTAAAGGTAGACAGAAAACAGCAGCTTTCAGGAGGCTGTCTGCCTATTGTGCACGTAGAGAAGTCTATAACTACACTTTGTGTGGGATACACACATACAACTTAGAGACTATGAAACTCAGTATCAGGTGAAAAATTAAAAATCAAATGTGTGGATCAATGAATAATAAGTATGACCGTGGTATTCCTCAGCATGTGTGGATGCAGTTAGGAAGACATTAACCAGCATCAGTGAGTGGAGGGTACAGAGACATTTTCCATAATCAGGCTATTGTTATCACTTCCATGCCCAAAAACACCAGGGCAGAATTTGGGATTTAGTAGTGGTTCTGCAGAGGAAAGTAACAGGTAGGGGCCACATCCATGCAGAGAAATGCATTGCAGGAATTGACTCCTGCATTAGTCAGGGTTCTCTAGAGTCATAGAACGTATGGGTAGTCTCTATATAGTTAGGGAATTTGTTGATGACTTACAGCTTGTAGTTCAACTCCCCAACAATAGTCAGCAGTACTTGTGGATGGAATTCCGAGGATCTAGCAGTTGCTCAGTCACAAGAGGCAGCTGTGGATGGAAGTCCAAGGATCTAGCAGTTGCTCAGTCCCAGGAGGCAGGCCAGGAAAAGCCAGAGTGAATCTTCGTTTTTCCAATGTCCTTATATAGGTCTCCAGCAGAGGGTGTGGCCCAGATTAAAGGCGTATGCCACCGCACCTTTAATCCCAGATGACCTTGAACTCAGAGATCCCCTAATCTTAATCTTCTGGAATTCATAGTCACTATGCATCAAGATCTCCAGGTCAGAAACTTGTATCTCTGAGCCTCCAGATTAGGATTATAGGTGAGCCTTCCAATTCTTGATTAGTTCATTCCAGGTTTAGTCAAGTTGACAACCAGGAATGGCCACTACAGCTCCCAGGACTGGCAGAGTAAATCAACAAAGTGAAGATCGACAAGTTGCAACAGTGGGGTTCATACACAAAGGTGGATGACAGAGAAAGGAGTTTTCTACCTCTGTTCTTATGCAAGGGAAGGAATAAAACTGATATCCTAGTTTGAAGACCATCCCAAAAAATATTTCCCTTATTAAGGTAACAGTCACGTGTTTTGTTTTGTTTTGTTTTTTCCTTCTACTCTGGGTATAGGACAATTAGTGCAGATATAGTGCTAGGGAGGGCTGTATACTTAAACTATAAATTTAAATGTTAATATCATTTTTAAAACACCCTCTAATGCCTAATGGTAGGTTTGATCAAATCTACACACATCCCAAGGCCCAGTCAGGTTAACACATGAAATCAACCAGTAAGATGAACCTTTTTTTTTTTCTATTTAGAGATGGTTTGATTTCAGTCAAGCAAATGACAAAATCATATTTTTAATTGAACTAATAACAATAACAACAGCAAACAAGAGTAATCACCACCAAATTACATCTCACCTTGAAGTTATTAAAAAACATCTTTCCAGAGGCTGCCATATGAGGTCTCACTGTGCTCCGAAATTCCTGCATTCTCTCCAGAAAATGGAGCCCTGGTGGTCACAGTGACTGGTCAAGATTCAAGATTAGTAATAACACACTGCATCTAACAATCACTCTCAGAATGTTTCTCTATCAACCACATCACTGATAGCAAAACTCTCGGCATTCAAAGTTCACATACCCTTTATTGATTGTTTCTCCTAGTGTTTCTTCTTATGGACCAGTCCCAGAACAGAGAAGACAATAAAATATGAACATTTAAAATGTATTTTTAGTTAGAGGACTTTCATAATCCAAAGCTCTGTAAAACTTCTAGCGCCAGAGGTGCCCTGGTCCCCATTTAATCTTCATTTCCCCAGTTCTCATCATCTGTGCGTGCAGATGCTGAAATCTTGTTTGTTTATCATGGGGCCAAGAAGATTTATGGTTGGGCGCATATTGGGCTGCCTTCCCTGATCTCTTGGCACAGCGCTTGTGCTACTCAGCACGGGGGACACTTAAACATGCTTAATGGGGAACTCAGTCCCACATGTTCCCTGTGGTTGTCATCTGGTTATTTTTTCAGCTTCTGCTTTGCTTGAAGTTAAGGTAATTACAAAGTTATTATTTGTCATTTCCATTATCTTTGGGGTCAGAAAGGCATCTGTTGAAAGTTAGCATCATCTGTCACTTTTGCCCGCCAGTGGTCAGCACCTGGGGGGACTTGAAAAATGAGGGAAGACACAGATCCACACAGGTCATCATTGTGTGTATGCTGGACAGAGAGAGGAGGGGAAGGGGAAGAAGAGAAAGAGGGGGGAAGGGGGAGGAAGAAAGATATCAGGAGGGAGGGTGTTGGGAAAGAGAGGAATGGAAGGAGAGGGGGAGAGAGGGAGAGGAGGAGGGAGGAAGAGGAGAGCACTGTGCAATGAGAACTTAGGGAAGAACTAGGTATCTCCTTGCTGCATGGTTATTCTTTTTTTTTTTTTTTTTTTTTTTGGTTTTTCGAGACAGGCTTTCTCTGTGTAGCCCTGGCTGTCCTGGAACTCACTTTTGTAGACCAGGCTGGCCTCGAACTCAGAAATCCTCCTGCCTCTGCCTCCCAAGTGCTGGGATTAAAGGCGTGCGCCACCACCGCCCGGCTCTGCATGGTTATTCTAATCAGTAAAGAACATGGAATGCTGCTGTCTATGTGAAACTCATAATTTTGGAACCACTCATATGGAAAATAATTGTGAAGTCATAGGAGCTGTTGGCATTTCCTTCCTACTGGATCATTTTCTTCCATGACATGCTACACAGAGTTCTTTTTTTTTTTTTTTAATAGGAGTGAAATTGGGGAAATGGTCTGGGTGTGAAATTCTGTTTCAGTCAATGAAGAGATGTAAGTGAGGTACAGGATCAGTATTGGCTTTCTGAGTCAGCAAATGCCTCTGAGCTTTGCAAATCCAACATTAGCACTGAACCTTCAGCTGGTGCTCAGAATCTTCTTTTTATTCTTATTCTTTTCCATCAAAAATCAGCAGGAAATAATTTAGTCAGTGTTGGCTATGAAGTCTTTATCCTAAATGTCAAATCTGCATTATAGTCCAAAAGCAGACATGGGACATGGGAAGCACACATGTATAAATGCTCATGGCTATGTTCTAATAAAACTAGGCAATCAGCATCGAAGCAGATTTGGTTCACAAGGCAAGGTTTGCTGATATCTGCTTTCACTGGTGGGTAACTTCAAGCTTGACCAGCAACAGATCAGCACTTGAGACAAAGAGAGATTTAAAGAGCCAAAGGGCAAGCCCCACTGTGTGGGTCCATAGAAGGTTGATATTACTAATGCCTAATTTCTCTCTGGCTGACCTAGTCCCTCATCATATATCCTTAAAACGTTTACTGAGTCACACAGACCAAACTTGCTTTAAGATGATCATTCATAGTCCCAGTGGATATATCTACAGCACAACTCCTGTGCCTAAGGCTTTTCTTTGCAGAAAAAAAGCCAAATGTGCACGTGCGTGTGTGTGTGTGTGTGTGTGTGTGTGTGTGTGTGTGTGTGTGTGTGTGAGAGAGAGAGAGAGAGAGAGAGAGAGAGAGAGAGAGAGAGAAAGAGAAAGAGAAAGAGAAGTAAACCATGAATTTCAGAGGGAGAAAGAAAGGGTATATATGTGATTAGAGAGAGAAAAAAAGCATGGAGAAATGATATAATTATATTTTAATTTCAAAATATAAAAAACTGAAATAAAGATGAAAAAAGGTTATGATTCACCAATTCCACTTTGCTTTACATGCTCTGGGGAGATCATATGTTTTCTGTTGCACTCCTAGAAGATAAAAATATGGCCAAGTTCAAAACCCTCCACACTGGTGCACTCATATGCACAGCCAATGACCGGTGTCTGAATATTAACCATGGATAGAGTTGGTGCCAGATCATCTGTGTTGGGTGTCTTAATAGCATGCTTTCCTGGAAGACAGGAGGCAATTCACCTAATCCTCAAAGAGGGAAATGGAATCTTTGCAGATCAGTGAAGTTAGTCCAAATGTCAGATCAGAGAAAGATAATATGCCAAACCAAAGACCAGGGCTTAGCCTTCCGTGTGTTGGGCATTCACCAGGATTTAGAACATGGGGGACTGATGCTGAGTTCCATTTTACAAAAGCCTTTAACTTTCCTCAAAAGTTCATCTCAATTTGATGAATCTAGGGACCTTATTCTCTATTTTGGATCTGTCCTACAAAGAGATTCCTAAAATTAATATAAACAGGGACTCGTTCCAACTTCATTAAAAATTATACTACAGCCAAAGAAGCTTCCTTAAACTTTATAAAATATAAAGCAAGAATGAAGAAAAGCACTAATATCTACTAAAACTCAATTTAAAATACCTCTACCTTTAGAATGTGGGTCCTGCTTGGCACCCCTAAAAATCAATTCCAAGATTCTTTTGCTTAATTTTATAATAGACAGCAAAGGGTTGGGAAGAACTGGAGTTAGAGTCAGTGCTCATGATTCAAGTACTAACCAGTATGTGACGACTAACTTCATCTTTTATTATTTTTCTTTTAAGTATATGGCTGAAGGTTTATGTTGACCACCTGGAAACAATCCCTTCAATGTCCTAATGAACATGTGCCATGTCCCAATCTCAGGCATTCTTTCTGAAGGCTGTGGGAATTATAAAAGCATTGATATATCTCCATTTGAGGTAGGGATTCTACAAAGCACAGAAATGTTTTCAACTAATATGAATCAGAAAAAAGGAAATGTGTATCTTCTAGGGACTTAAAATCCTAGGAACTAAAAACTCTTTAAAGGTAATGCCAGAAATTAGTTTTATTTAGTAGAAAGCAATAAAATGACCCACTGTTAAAGAGTCTTTGCAATAACTCAAAGTATATTTCCTCAGATAGTGATTCAGTACATTGTGCCTAGAGATGGATATTGATAAGCTATTGAAATATAAGTAGAAATGAAGTGATTCTAATGCTGAATGAGAGACCTTGCCCATATCAAACACCAGGTACTAGCTGTAGCTGACTGGTTGCTACAATTTGCAGGAACATTCAACATCGGTGTTAGTTATGATCTGATATATGAGACCATAACTTAAAATTAGAACTTCACACAATAAGAAAGGAAAAAGCACACTGACTTTTTAGAACTAAAGCAATTTATATAACCTTCAATCTTATATCAAATTCTGGATAATTGAAACAGTTGGGAAATCTGTTTTCAAGAATTTGTATTTGGCCGGGTGGTGGTAGCACACACCTTTAATTCCAGCACTTGGGTGGCAGAGGCAGGAGGATTTCTGAGTTCGAGACCAGCCTGGTCTACAAAGTGAGTTCCAGGACAGCCAGGTCTACACAGAGAAACCCTGTCTCGAAAAACCAAAAAAAAAAAAACAAAAACAAAAAATAACCCCAAAGAATTTGTATTTGGAACACAATATATACTTTAGGAAAAAAGAGATGTTAGTTATCAAGTGTTTCTTCATGACTGGGAAGTTGATGTTACCTACAGGTAGGAATAATCAAGAAAATGTTACCTCAGAGATGTCTCATTCCTTCCTAGTGACAAGAGCCTCCTTGCAGGCACTGGCTCGAGTTTTAGTTTTACAGCGTTTATTGTCTGAAGTGCAAAGATAGTGATAGACTTGTGTAAATAATTTAAAGATTTTTAACACAGAATTGCATTGATGTACAGCTACAATATAAATTCTTTAACCAATCACCCAAAAGAAAGCTGCAAAGGCCCAGTAGTATATTGGTTAACATATATCTATATTTAAAAAATGGTTATTAGCTCAGTGATTATTGTCTTTATGCCATTGTTCGGGAGACTGGGAAGCTGGATAGTAAGTAGTAAAATATAATTTAGGACACTGGTTTACCAACAAGAACTGGAATTACTCATTTTATATGACCCATAATAGCTAGAATAATCTTAGAAATACCAGTTAATAAACACTATTTGGTATCTATTTTTCAAACACATGAAATCTGTGAACTAGCCACTTATAGGTAAAAAAGGAGCCAAACACATTAACACTAGAATGAGCTATTGACTTGCAATCAAGCTTTTTACCTATAAAATAAGACTCTGTCATCTGCATAAGAAGATGATAAGTATATTCTATTATGCTTCTGAGACTTTTAAGTTTGCAATACTGTTTGATGCACTAATTTATCAACAGATCATTCATGTCTTAACAGCAGTAAGAAGGTGTGCTGCATGTCTCCTTACCACAGGAACATTGTACATTACTCTTTTATTTCATACATTTCTAACTATAAGAGCCATTTTCTACATTTATCAATACACACTTAGGTATCCATGCCCTGGATCTATGTGCTACATCTATAGTTGAAATGACAAGCAGACAAACTTCAAAGAAATAAGTCAAACCATCCAAATATATTGTGAGCATGAAATTATATGATTAATTTTTTTTGTGAAACCTGTTTCCTTAGCCTTATTGAGAAACTGGTCTTTCATTGTTTCTATTGTCATTATTGAGATTACTGGACTTTATTCTTGTCTTCTTCATCTCAAGGCTGCAAAGTCTAACATTCATCCTAAGGCATAAAATTGTAGGATGCTACAACTGTCTCTAGTCTAGGAACAAAGGTACATTTTCTCATTTATATGGCGAGAAAGTCCTGATCATCAATCCTGAAATATTAGAGGAAAGGCAGAGTGACAGATTGCTGAGGTTAGAGACACAGACATCAGTGCAAATTTCATGGTTGGTTTTGACTAGGTAACTCTGGATACTGAAAGGATCCCCCATGCCCTCTCTGCTTTGTAATACATAGAAACTTGTGTCTTGACTATAATATATCCTCTATTAAAAAGAAACACAACTATTTAGAAAGATTCAGAAGTCAAGAACTGAACAGTAGATGCTCACAGTGTAATCTCAGCACTTGGGAAGCTGAGGCAGGACGATTGCAAGTTAAGGCTTGCTGGTTACATGGTAGAACCTTAATTCAAATATAAGAATACAAAAATCAAACAATCAATCACACACACATATTGATATTAAATTATATATATAACATCATATAATACATACATATATACTGATGTATATATCAGTATTATTATATCCCAATGTATCAACTACTGAGTAAGAGGGTACTTTTGCATACCTGGGACATCTGCTGTCCCTTTAAGATACTGTTAAAATAGCTCTAAAGATGATAAAATAGCTATTACTGTCTCTGTATTTTATATTTCTTTCCAACTAAAACATTTTGAAGAAACTTACAATGAGCAAAGATTCCCATTTCACTCTGACTCACTTGTCAAGGTAACCCAGAGCATATCTTCTTAAGCTCCAGGTCACAACTCAACAAGGGATCATGGAACTGAATGTAGGGGCAGCAATAACACCAGCAACAGTGACCTATTTTAAAAATTGCACAAGCAACAGGCAAAAACTAATTCAAAGTCAGACGCACAAATGCTAATGTTTCTGATGGAGTTCACCTGTACTGCATTATGTGACATCTCTGCATCCTTGTTTCTGCACATACACCTGCATTTTCCCTTGTGCGTGCCGTCATAATAATACACATTAAGTTATGCATTTCATGTTTTTATTTCAAACTTCGTTCATACAAACTTTCTGCTCTTCTTGAAATGTAACAACTTTATCATGGAAAACAAAAATTCAGATTTTTCCTTCTGCCTAGTCTCAGCATGTATCATCAGTGTATTTTTGGAGTATATTGTATTAAAATGTTAGATTAAAAGTCATCACCAGTGAGTTATTTTGAGATTCATAAATGGCCATTCGGTGAATTTTTAGTTTAGCATTAAGACAGAATTTCCAAAAATTTCCAAACTGTCTCTACAAGTACTTATCCTGTATTGTATTACTTACTTATGCATAACAGCATTCTCAGAACTGATGATTATAATATGAAATATCAAGCAACAGCTATAAACACTGAAGGCACTCTTCAGCCAAGATTCAATTATTTATGTAAAAATAAGCATTTCTCATTAGTATGAAAACTTGCATTAATATTTAATAAATAGTAAAATTATATATATATATATATGAATTGTTTTCAAACAAATTTCTTTATTACTTGTGATCTACAGATGTTTGGTTTATGTACCTATTCTATGTACCTATATACCTATAGTTGCATAAGTTTTCTCCACCAAAAAGAGAGTAGAAATCATTAAAAAACAAAAAAGTCCTGGACTATAGTAGACTTTGGTCATTATAATACTAATTTCTCAGCATGGATGCATTTCCATTTGCTTCCTTTGTTTTTTTTTTAATATATTCTTTATGCTCTTGATAGAATATATTCAGAAATGCATACTTGAATTTGAGTATCATCAAGAACATACCCATTATGTAAGGGGTAGTGACAAAATACATATCTTTAATCCTAGAACTTTAAGTCAGAAGACAGAAGAATCTGTGAGTTTGAAGCCAACCTGATCTTATGAAGGAAGTTCCAGGTCATCCACGGGCTACATAGTAAAACTCTGTCTCAAAAGAATCAGGAGGAGGAGGAGGAGGAGGAGGAGGAGGAGGAGGAGGAGGAGGGGAAATGTATTCATAGCTACCTGTATTTTGCTTTATGAATATGTATAAGCCACACAATAAAGTATCCCTACTTTTCTTGTGTAAAAGGGTGACCAGTTTTCATGTAATTAGTGCCCCCTCCCACTTTCTGAAAGTAATAAACCACTGATTCCTTTATCTTTGGGTTTTGCTCATTAGTTTTGTACCCACTAATGGAAGCAAATCCATTGAACTCAATTATAAAACTGTAAAACACTTGGCCTTGAATTTAGACTGATAAGAAAGAAAGAAAGAAAGAAAGAAAGAAAGAAAGAAAGAAAGAAAGAAAGAAAGAAAGAAAGAAAGAAAGAAAGAAAGACAGACAGGAAGGAAGGAAGGAAGGAAGGAAGGAAGGAAGGAAGGAAAGACAGAAGGCAGGATGAACATGAGTGAAAAATAGTAGATAAGAGACAAATCTTCCGTACAGAAGGATTTCAGTTAATTTATATTGATTGCCCTGCTTCCTTATCAAGGAAGGGAGGCACAGCTGCTCCCTGTAAGTGTGGGTTTTCCTTGTGACTTTCTTCCCAGAATTTCATACAGAATGCAGAATAGGCAGAAACATCTGGCCAGCACTGCTGCTGCTGGTCAAGGGCAAGATGATCAGTGGCACTCATGCTGGCAGTGTATATCCTTATAGGAGGCAATGAAAAGGCCTCACATTTGTGGTTATGTCAGCACTGGCACAGTGACAGGGAGATGCAACCATACCCTGTGTCAAGCAGCTTGAGGTGTTTCACACTCATCTTTCAGACCTCCACTCAAGTAATGCCAGAATTTTGATCACGGGGTAGAAAAGAATTTTAGGATTAGAGAGATTAAAGCTAAGTCAATAATTGTATAAACATAAGAGATAGTAACACTTTAGAATTAAACATGGACATGGAGAAACACACAAATGGGGGAGAGAAAGAAAGAAAGAAAGAAAGAAAGAAAGAAAGAAAGAAAGAAAGAAAGAAAGAAAGAAAGAAAGAAAGAAAGAAAGAAAGAAAGAAAGGTAGATAGATGGATGGATAGATAGATAGATAGATAGATAGATAGATAGATAGATAGATAGATAGATAGATATTAGAACAGGGCAGGACACACCAAAATCATGGATATAGATGTCTCAAGATGGAAAGTCACTCTCTCAGTGATTATATGCTATAGTTCTCTGTCTTTCCAAGCTGCCTTGCTCAAAGGTTATAATTTATAACAAGGTCTAAAGATTAAGCAAAGTTTAAAAGTGGCATATTTCTTTTCTTGAAAGAATTTCCCTTTGCAATAAAATTGTATGATGATTTCTTTTTCTTGCTGTTGCTACTGATGGTGGTAATGTTTCTTTGTGGTGGGGTAACATGTTGTAACCTAGAGCCCAGGTACTAGTTTGTCCTCATCTGGTACTTACTATTCTCCTTCTTCAGACTCAGGAGTGCCAACATTGCAGACATCAGTCACCATGTCCAGCTGTAAGGTAAATTTATGAGCTGCTTTGTTTATATTTTGGATTGAGAAGAGTGTGGTTGCAGCTCAGTCCAAGGTCGCAAAGATCAGGCCCTATGGAATCTTGTTTTACTTGCTTGTAACACCCAATATGGGAGGGAGAGTTCTGGGAAAAGGAGCATTGTCTCTGTAGGCTATTTTGACTTCTTCAGTTTTGTTTGTATTTCTTGACTCCATCCAAGCCATTTCTTTAGTGCCTATGGGACAGCAGTTGAATAAGACCTTAAAAATGAAAGAAATTAGAGATTCATGAGAAATCCTTTAATAATTATGTAATCTGTTTTTGTAAATTTTCAATTACCCTAAAACAAAAAGATTATTTAAATATCAAAGAGATATGCATGGATTTATATTCTCCATACTGCATTTTATTTGTCACTGGAGATTACTATACTGTTCTTTTTGGAGTGTTCTTTGTGAGCCAGAAGATCTCTCTTTGGTCATTGAGTGTGGAGGTTATAGAGCTGTTTGATAACCCTACTACCCTCAGTAACCTCAAGCACTGAATTCTCAATATATATGCTAGGCAGATGAAGAAAAGTTGATTATGGTTTTCCTGTTCATTAATACATAAGATGCAGATTCTCATTAGGGAGTTAAAAGCAATCTTAAAGACAAGCTACAAAAAACATAAGAAATTCTTTTAATCTTTAAGGTTCTCTTCAAGGCCAGCAAGGGAATCATAGATTTTCATCTCTCGTCAAAATCAAGTCATCCACACTCATCCCTACCTCTGCAGAAAACTACTGCAGCACCTGTCTCCTGCTCTCATCTCCAGTTGATCACACAGATCTTCCTCTCTGTTCCTTATTCACTGCTTTGTCCAAGCCCTCAATTCTCAACTCCATCAGGAATTCCCTGGACAATTCCAGCTAGGGAAACAGATAGGCAAATTGCAGATCTTTACTCTTCTTCCTTTGCTCCAAGTCCACTCCACAGTCTCAACCCCATCTCTGTAGCAGACCACCAGCAATAACCTCCCCTAATTCTCTACCCATGCTCACAGGGGACTAAGAACACCTGGCTTTCCTCCCTCCTGTGAACCCCCATCCCCATTCCTAAGTATCAGTTTTCAATATTTAAAAAAGGATTTTAGCTGGAGTCCTCAGAGGCTACACAAATCAAGATCGGAGAAGAATTCCCAATCAGACAACATACTCAAAGAAGCACAAGGAATACTTTCCCAGACCAGAAAATGAAAAAAAAAAAAAAAAGAAAAGAGAAAAAAAGAAAAAGAAAAAAGAAAGAAAGAAAGAAAAAAAGAACAGACACCATTGTCTCCTAAGAACTAGAGAAGACATCAGAAACCAAGAAATAAAATATCCATTCAACAAAGACAAGACCAGTTATCAGAATCTAGGATTACAATCTTTCCAAACACAGATACCAGCATAAGCACACAACCTGAGTAATATGTCTAACATGTTACTCATAAGTAATATGAGTAACATCCAGAGTAATATGTCTCCACTAGTGCCCAGCCACCCTACCACAGAAGGCCCTAAGTATGGCAACATAGCTGAAGCACAAGACAAAGACTTTAACATAGCCTTTATGAAAATGTTAGTGACTCTTAAAATAGAAATGAATAAATGCGTTAAAGAAATCTATGAAAACACATAGAGAAATTAGAGGCAATTGAATCAAACAGTTCAAGACCTGAAAGTGGTAAGAGAATGCATAAAGAAAGTACAGAGTGGAGGAAATGTAAGAATGAAAATATAGGAAGTCAAACAGGAACTTCAGAGGCAATCCTCACTGAGAGTACAAGAGGTGAAAGAGAGAATTTCAGGCATTTGAAGGCACTATTCAGAAATGAATACCTCAAAGAAACTCTTCAATCTCAAAAAAAAAAAAAGAGAGAGAGAGAACTTCAGACACAAAACATCTAAGAAATCTGGAACACTATAAACAGACCAAATCTAAGAATAATAGGAGTAAAGTAAGGTGAAGAAACCCAGGTCAAAGGCAAGGAAAATATTCTCCACAAAATCATAAAAGAAACTTTCCATAATCTAAAGAAGAAACTTTCCATAATCTAAAGAAGAAGGTACCTATCAGTGTACAACATGCATACAGAACACAAAGTCAACTGTGTCAGGAAAGAAAGTCACCTTAGCACATAAAAATCAAAATATTAAATATAGACAATAAAGAAAGAATATCAAAAACGGAAAGGGAAAAAGACTAAGTACCATATAAAGGCAGGAAAATTCAAATAACACCTGACTTTTCAATGGAAATTTAAAAGCTAAAAGAGTTTGTTAGAAAAAGATTACTTTCTTGCTTTTTCTAGGGTGTAGTTTCCCTCCTCATGTTGGCGTTTTCCATCTATTATCCTTTGTAGGGCTGGATTTGTGGAAAGATATTGTGTAAGTTTGGTTTTATCAGGGAATATCTTGGTTTCTCCATCTATGGTAATTGAGAGTTTTGCTGGGTATAGTATTTGGGCTGGCATTTGTGTTCTCTTAGAGTCTGTATGAGATCTGCCCAGGATCTTCTAGCTTTCATCATCTCAGGTGAGAAGTCTGGTGTAATTCTGATAGGCCTGCCTTTATAGGTTATTTTTCCTTTTTCCCTTACTGTTTTTAATATTCTTTCTTTATTTAGTCCATTTGGTGTTTTGATTTTTATGTGCCAGGAGGACTTTCTGGTCTGGTCCAGTCTGTTTGGAGTTCTACAAGCTTCTTGTATGTTCATGGACATCTCTTTCTTTAGGTTAGGGAAGTTTTCTATAATTTTGTTGAAGATATTTACTGGCCCTTTAAGGTGGAAATCTTCACTCTCTTCTAGACCTATAATCCTTAGGTTTGGTCTTCTCATTGTGTCCTGGATTTCCTGGATGTTTTGGCTCAGGAGCTTTTTTCATTTGCACTTTCTTTAACTATTGAGTCAATGTTTTCTATGGTATCTTCAGCCCCTGAGATTCTTTCTTCTGTCTCTAGTATTCTAATGTTGATGCTTGCATCTATGACTCCTGAATTCTTTCCAAGATTTTCTATCTCCAGAGATGTCTCAAAGTGTGATTTCTTTATTTCTTCTACTTTCATTTTTAGATCCTGGATGGTTTTGTTCAGTTCCTTCACTTGTTTGTTTGTGTTCTCCTGTAATTCTTTCAGGGATTTTTGTGTTTCCTCTTTAAGGGCCTCTACCTGTTCCACCCAAGCTCCCCTGTATTTCTTTCAGGGATTTTTATGTTTCCTCTTTAAGGCCTTTACCATTTGACCCATGTTCTCCTGTATTTCTTTAAGGGAGTTATGTCCTTCTTGATGTCCTCTAAGAGCATCGTGAGAAGAGACTTTAAATCCAACTCTTGCTTTTCCAGTGTGTTAGGGTATCCGGGATTTGCTGTGGTGGGAGAACTGGGCTCTGATGTTGCCAAGTAGCCATCTCTGGTATTAGTTAGTCTTGTTGTCTATGGCTGGAGCTTGCCCCTCCTATGGGCCTGTAAACCTGTGTCTGTACTCCTGGGAGACCAACTCTCTTCTGGCAGGGTCTGTGCACAGAAGGCTGTGAAGCTGTCTGGTTCCCTGCTACAAATGGACGCCAGAAGAGAAGACTCCTGTCCCAGCTGCTCCAATGATCATATGCCCTGTGCGCTACTAGCTGTACCCCTCCAGAGAGAAGGTGGAAATCTCACCTCAGCACTCAGAAGTGAAATCACTGCTGGGAGATCACTCTCTCCTGGTGGGCTAAGCACAGAAGGCTATGGAGCAGCCTGGTTCCCTGCTGCAGATGGCGGCTGGAAGGGAAGACTCCTGACCCAACTGCTCCACGGTTCATACGCCACACAAACATAAAAAGAACATCAAAAATAACAGGAAGCAGCCGGGCGGTGGTGGCGCACGCCTTTAATCCCAGCACTTGGGAGGCAGAGGCAGGCGGATTTCTGAGTTCGAGGCCAGCCTGGTCTACAAAGTGAGTTCCAGGACAGCCAAGACTACACAGAGAAACCCTGTCTCGAAAAACCAAAAAAAAAAAAATAACAGGAAGCAACAATCATTATTCCTTAATATGTTATAAAGTCAATAGACTTAATTCCCCAACAAAAAACATAGTCTAACAGGGATGATTTTCATGTGGATCTTCGATTTTATCAGAAAATGTTTGTAACTCCTCTTTCAATTTACTAATGTTTTTTGTGTCTACCATTTTCACTGTATTATTTTCCATGATAATCTTTAATTTTAACATTTTTTCTGTGTATTTCTTCGATTTTTTTTATTTTATTTTTTTAATTTACATTCCAAATCACTTCCCCTTTCCCGTTTCCTCCCTCCCCGAAAGTCCCATAAGCCCCCTTCCCTCCCTCTTTTCTCCATTCAACCCCCTCTCATTACTCTGTCCTGGCGTTCCCCTACATCCAGTCTTTCCAGGACCAGGGGTCTCTCCTTCCATCTTTTTAGAAATCTATTGATATGCGGATTGTGTCTAGGGTATTCCGAGATTCTGGGTCAATATCCCCTTATCAGTGACTGCATACCATGTGTGTTCTTTTGTGATTGGGTTACCTCACTAAGGATGATATTTTCAAGTTCTGACCATTTGCCTAGGAATTTCGTGAATTCATTGTTTTTAATTGCAGAGTAGTATTCCATTGTGTAGATATACCACATCTTCTGAATCCATTCCTCCGTTGAGGGACATCTGGGTTGTTTCCAGCTTCTGGCTATTATAAATAAGGCTGCTATGAACATAGTGGAGCATGTGTCCTTATTGCATGCAGGTAAAGTCTCTGGGTATATGCCCAGGAGTGGTATAGCCGGATCCTCCGGAAGTGTCATGCCCAGTTTTCTGAGGAACCGCCAGACTGCTTTCCAGAGTGGTTGTACCAGCTTGCAATTCCACCAGCAGTGGAGGAGTGTTCCTCTTTCTCCACATCCTCGCCAACAACTGCTGTCTCCTGTGTTTTTGATCTTAGCCATCCTGACTGGTGTGAGATGGAATCTCAGGGTTGTTTTGATTTGCATTTCCCTAATGACTAAGGATGATGAACATCTCTTTAGGTTCTTCTCAGCCATTAGATATTCTTCAGGTGAGAACTCTTTGTGTAGCTCTGTACCCCATTTTTTAATAGGGTTACTTGCCTCTCTGGAGTTTAACTTCTTGAGTTCTTTGTATATCTTGGATATTAGCCCTCTGTCGGATGTAAGGTTGGTAAAGATCATTTCCCAGTTAGTTGGTTGCCGCTTTGTCTTTTTGACAGTGTCTTTTGCCTTGCAAAAACTTTGTAATTTAATGAGGTCCCATTTGTCTATTCTTGATCTTAGAGCATAAGCTATTGGAGTTCTGTTCAGGAAATTCTCCCCTGTGCCCATATGTTCAAGGTTCTTCCCTAGTTTCCCTTCTATTAGTTTCAGTGTGTCTGGTTTTATGAGGAGATCTTTGATCCACTTAGAATTGAGCTTAGTGCAAGGAGATAAGGATGGGTCAATTTGCATTCTTCTGCATGTTGACCTCCAGCTGAGCCAGCACCATTTGTTGAAAAGGCTATCTTTTTTCCACTGGATGGTTTTAGCTCCTTTGTCAAAGATCAAGTGACCATAGGAGTGTGGATTCATTTCTGGGTCTTCAATTCTGTTCCATTGATCTACATGTCTGTTACTGTACCAATACCATGCAGTTTTTAACACTATTGCTCTGTAGTACAGCTTGAGGTCCGGGATACTGATTCCCCCAGAGGTTCTTTTACTCTTGAGAATAGTTTTAGCTATTCTGGGTTTTCTGTTATTCCAGATGAATTTTTGAATTGCTCTTTCTAACTCTATGAAGAATTGAGTTGGGATTTTGATGGGGATTGCATTGAATCTGTGTATTACTTTTGGTAAGATGCTCATTTTTACTATATTAATCCTGCCAATCCATGAGCATGGCAGATTTTTCCATCTTCTGAGGTCTTCTTCAATTTCTTTCTTCAGAGACTTGAAGTTCTTGTCATACAGATCTTTCACTTGTTTGGTTAGAGTCACGCCAAGATACTTAATATGGTTTGTGGCTATTGGGAAGGGTATTATTTCTCTTACTTCTTTCTCAGCCTGCTTATCCTTTGAGTATAGGAAGGCTTCTGACTTGCTTGAGTTGATTTTATATCCGGCCACTTTGCTGAAGTCGTTTATCAGCTGTAGGAGTTCTCTGGTGGAGTTCTTTGGGTCGCTTAAGTATACTATCATATCGTCTGCAAATAGTGATAGTTTGACTTCTTCCTTTCCAATTTGTATCCCTTTGACCTCTTTTTTTGTCTAATTGCACTAGCTAGAACTTCAAGTACTATATTGAAAAGATATGGAGAGAGAGGGCAGCCTTGTCTAGTCCCTGATTTCAGTGGGATTGCTTCAAGTTTCTCTCCATTTAGATTGATGCTGGCTACCGGTTTGCTGTAAATTGCTTTTACTATGTTTAGATATGGGCCTTGAATTCCTGATCTTTCCAAGACCTTTAGCATGAAAGGATGCTGAATTTTGTCAAATGCTTTCTCAGCATCTAATGAGATGATCATGTGGTTTTTTTCTTTGAGATTGTTTATGTAGTGGATTACATTGATGGATTTCCTTATATTGAACCATCCCTGCATCCCTGGGATGAAGCCTACTTGATCGTGGTGAATGATCCTTTTGATGTGTTCTTGGATTCGGTTGGCAAGAATTTTATTGAGTATTTTTGCATCGATATTCATAAGAGAGACTGGCCTGAGATTCTCTTTCTTTGTCGGATCTTTGTGTGCTTTTGGTATTAGCGTAATTGTGGCTTCATAGAACGAGTTGGGTAGTGTTCCTTCTGTTTCTGTTTTGTGGAACAGTTTGAAGAGTATTGGTGTTAGGTCTTCTTTGAAGGTATGATAGAATTCTGCACTAAAACCATCTGGACCTGTGCTTTTTTTGGTTGGAAGACTTCCAATGACAACTTCTATTTCCTCAGGGGTTATAGGATAGTTTAGATGGTCTATTTGATCCTGATTTAATTTTGGTATTTGGTATCTGTCAAGGAAATTGTCCATTTCCTCGAGATTTTCTAGTTGTGTTGAATACAGGTTTTTGTAGTAGGATCTGATGATTTTTTGAATTTCCTCAGTTTCTGTTGTTATCTCTTCCTTTTTGTTTCTGATTTTATTAATTTGAATACTGTCTCTGTCCCCTCTGGTTAGTCTAGCTAAGGGCTTATCTATCTTGTTGATTTTCTCAAAGAACCAACTCCTTGTTTTGTTGATTCTTTGTATGGTTTTATTTGTTTCTACTTGATTGATTTCAGCCCTGAGTTTGATGATTTCCTGACTACTACTCCTCTTTGGTGTATTTGCTTCTTTCTGTTCCAGGGCTTTCAGGTGTGCCATTAAGCTGCTAGTATATGCTGTCTCCCGTTTCTTTTTGGCGGCACTCAGGGCTATGAATTTTCCTCATAGCACTGCTTTCATTGTGTCCCATAAATTAGGGTATGTTGTGCCTTCATTTTCATTAAATTTCAAAAAGTCTTTGATTTCTTTCTTTATTTCCACCTTGACCAAGTTATCATTGAGTAGAGCATTGTTCAGCCTCCATGTGTATGTGGGTTTTCTGTTGTTTTTGTTGCCATTGAAGACCACCCTTATTCCCTAGTGATCTGATAGGAGGCATGGGATTATTTCTATCTTCCTCTATCTGTTGAGGTCTGATTTGTGGCCAATTATATGGTCAATTTTGGAGAAGGTACCATGAGGTGCTGAGAAGAAGGTGTATTCTTTAGCTCTAGGATGAAATGTTCTATATATATCTGTTAGTTCCATTTGGTCCAAGGCTTCAATAAGATTCACTGTGTCCCTGTTTAGTTTCTGCTTTCCTGAACGATCCATTTTAGAGAGCGGGGTGTTGAAGTCACCCACTATTATTATGTGAGGTGCGATGTGTGATTTGAGCTTTAGTAAAGTTTCTTTTATGAATGAGGGTGCCCTTGCATTTGGAGCATAGATATTCAGAATTGAGAGTTCTTCTTGGTGGATTTTTCCCTTGATCAGTATGTAGTGTCCTTCTGTGTCTTTTTTCATGACTTTAGGTTGGAAGTCAATTTTATTTGATATTAGGATGGCTACTCCACCTCGTTTCCTGGGACCATTTGCTTGTAAAATTGTTTTCCAGCCTTTTACTCTGAGGTAGTGTTTGTCTTTGACAGTGAGGTGCGTTTCCTGCATGCAGCAAAATGCTGGGTCCTGTTTACATATCCAGTCTGTTAGTCTATGTCTTTTAATTGGGGAATTGAGACCATTGATATTAAGAGAGATTAAGGAATAGTGATTATTGCCACCTGCCATTCTTGATGCTATCTTTATGTTTGAGTGGTTATCTACTTTCGGGTTTGAAGCAAGTAGGTTACTATCTCATTTTTTTCCAGGGTGTTGTTTCTCTCCTTGTATTGGCGGTTTCCACCTATTATCCTTTGCAGGGCTGGGTTTGTGGAAAGATATTGTGAAAATTTGGTTTTATCATGGAATATCTTGGTCTCTCCATCTATGGTGATTGAGAGTTTTGCTGGGTAGAGTAATCTAGGCTGGCATTTGTGCTCTCTTAGAGTCTGCATGAGATCTGCCCCGGATCTTCTGGCTTTCATAGTCTCTGGAGAGAAGTCTGATGTGATTTGGATAGGTCTTCCTTTGTATGTTACTTGGCCCTTTTCTCTTACTGCTTTTAATATTCTATCTTTGTTTAATACATTTGATGTTTTGATTATTATGTGACGGGAGGTATTTCTGTTCTGGTCCAGTCTGTTTGGAGTTCTGTAGGCTTCTTGTATGTTCATCGGCATCTCTCTCTTTAGGTTAGGGAAGTTTTCCTCCATAATTTTGTTGAAGATGTTTACTGGCCTTTTAAGTTGCAAATCTTCACTCTCATCTATACCTATAATCCTTAGGTTTGGTCTTCTCATTGTGTCCTGGATTTACTGGATGATTTGGGTTACACGTTTTTTGCATTTTGCATTTTCTTTGACTGTTGAGTCGATGCTTTCTATGGTATCTTCAGCACCTGAGATTCTTTCTTCCATCTCTTGTATTCTACTGTTGATGTTTGCATCTATGACTCCTGATTTCTTCCCAAGGTTTTCAATCTCCAAAGTTGTCTCCCTTTGTGATTTCTTAGTTGTTTCTACTTCCTTTTTTAGATCTTGGATGGATTTGCTGACATCCTTCACTTGTTTGATTGTATTTTCCTGTATTTCTTTAAGGTATTTTTGCATTTCCTCTTTCAGGATTTCTGCCTGTTGACCCAAGTTCTCCTGTATTTCTCTAAGCGATTTTTGTGTTTCTTCCTCATGGGCTTCCACCTGTTGATCCATCGCCTCCTGCATTTCTTTAAGCAGTTCTCGTGTTTCCTTTGTAAGGGCATCTATCCGTTGATTCATTTCTTTAAGCAATTTTTGTGTGGCCTCCCTATGGGCATCCATCTGTTGACCCATATTCTTCTGCATTTCTTTATGCAATTTTTGTGAGTCCTTTGAAAGTGCATCTAACCATTGATTCATTTCTTTAAACGATTTTTGTGTTATCTCCTTGTGGGCCTCCATCTTTTGATCCATGTTCTCCTGCATTTCTCTAAGTGATTTTTGCGTTTCCTTTGTAAGGGCTTCTAACCGTTGATTCATGGTCTCCTGTAATTCTTTATTAGATTTATTTGTGTCCTTCTTGTGATCCTCTAATAGCATCATGAGAAGTGATTTTAAATCCAGATCTTGTCTTTCGGGTGTGGTGGGGTATCCAGGACTTGCTGCTGTTGGAGAGTTGGGTTCGAATGGTGTCATATTACTTTGATTTCTGTTAATAACGTTCCTACGTTTGCCTTTTGCCATCTGGATACCTCTGGTGTTAGTTGGTCCTGCTGCCACTGGCTGTTGGTTGGACCTCCTGTGAGCCTGCAAAGCTATTTCTGCCCCCCCTGGATTACCAGGATTCTCCTGACACCGATTTCTGGGGCCTGCCTGCTCCTGAGTGACTTTGGAGCCCTAATGTACCTTGCCCCAAGTGATCTTATTTTGGGGAGGCCTTGCACATCTAAAGGCTCAGCCTAGTGGATTCCTGGAGCAGAGGTCGCCAAAGGGAGGCTGGTAGGCTCCTGCCCTGTGCAGTGGTGTGTGATCTCTCCTGGGGGGGAGAGGGGGCGTCCCTCTGCCAGGCAGAAGTCCCACAGCAGAGCTGGCGTGCTGGTTACTGCAGATCAGCCCAGCACTTGGGAGCCGCATACACACAAGCCGCCGAGACCCAAGCGATATTAAGCCTGTCTGTCTCAGAAGCTGGCTGTCCCAACCTCCCATTCACTGGAGCAAAGATGGCGGAGTGCAATCTGCACACTCTCAGTGGTGCCGCTCACCCTGTAGACGCGATGGCCCGCCGATCTGGCACCCAGACGACCACAGCGCTGACCCGTTCTCGGGCACAGACAGAAGCCCCAACAGGCCGTGTCCCAAGTGATGTTATATTGGGGATAGGGAGCTTGGGGTACCTGTCTCTTCTGCGCAGTCTGCGGGAACAGATGTCGCGGAAGGAAAGCTGGTAGGCTCCCGCCCAGTGCGGGGTCCCTCTGCCAGGCAGAATTCCCACAGCAGAGCTGGTGTGCTGGTCACTGCAGATCAGCCCTGCACCTGGGAGCCGCACACACACAAGCCGCCCGAGACCCAAGCGACATTATGCCTGTCTCTTTCTTCGATTTTTGTCGGAGGTGTTTTTCATGTAGATCTTTGGTTTCGTTGAGCGCGGTGTGTGGGGGGGATGTTTTTAGTTCCACTTTCAATCAATTTAGGAGTGTTCTTGCTATTGACAAGGTAGAGAAGAAATGGTAAGCATTGTTTACAGGATATTGAGTCAGGAGTCTCATGTCATGTCCAGATTGAAATAAGATAGATATGAGATATGAGAGACAAGATAGATATGAGAGCATAGAAATCATCATTTGAATAACACAAGGGTAAGCTTTAAATAGTGCACAAAACATGTCCACAGGGAAAGACACTACATTCTCATTAATGAAAAAATCCACCAAGATAACATTTCAATTCTTAATGTCATGCCAGAAACATAAGGGTACCCAATTTTTTTTTTCCAAACACTATGTTGTTTGCTTTTAATGTTCATTCATATTATTTACAGATTCTCCTAAGCCACAGGCTTAGGAATCATTGTAGTTGTTACTTATAAACTTATAAGAATTTTTTATTTTATTTTTTTTTTTAGTTTTTTTTTTATTTTATTTTATTTTTTTAATTTACATTCCAGATCACTTCCCCTTTCCCGTTTCCTCCCTCCCCGAAAGTCCCATAAGCCCCCTTCCCGCCCTCTTTTCTCCGTTCAACCCCCTCCTGGTCCTGGAAAGACTGGATGTAGGGGAACGCCAGGACAGAGTAATGAGAGAGGGTACCCAATTTTGTAAAAGAAACACTACTATAACTTAAGTCACATATTGGCCCTCACACACTGATAATGGGAGATTTCAATACCCCACTCTCACCAATAGACAAATCATCCAGACAAAAACTAACAGAGAAATGCTGGAGGTGAAACATTTTATAAACCAAATAGACTTAATAGATATTTACAGAACAGCTCACCGAAGTACAAAAGAATATATCTTCTTCTCTGCACCTCATGATATTTACTCCAAAATTGATCACATATTAAGAAATATAGCAAGTCTCAACAGATACATGACAATTGAAATACCTCCTGCATCCTATCAGGCCACCCCACACTGAAGCCAGATACCAACAACAGAAAGATTACACAATTCCCTATTAAACAAAAACTAGATCAAGAAAGAAATAAAGAAATTAAAGCCTTTCTAAAATTGATTGAAGATAAATACACAACCAATCGCAATTATGGGATACCATGAAAGCAGTTCTAAGAGGAAAGTGAAACAAACACCAGAGCTGGAGCAATCTCATACTAGCAACACAACATCACACCTGCAAGCTCTAGGATCAAAAGAAGGAAACACTGGAGCCTGAGAGTTGTCAGCAAAGCACAGGAACACCTATCTCAGTCAGACAGGGATGGTTTATTGAACATACAACCTAATACTGATCAGATCAGGGACATAACTCAGAATTATGACATCAAACATTTTTCAGGGCAGGTTTATAAAGGATAAAAGAAAGCACAGAAAACACATCTCATAAGCAGGTGCAGGAAGTGCTGCCTGGTGGTCAACTCTGACTCAAGCCATTTTAGACATAACAGTTCATATTGATCTTCATTTTGATGGGTCCTACTTAAAGATTTCTAGAATTTCTTAATATTAACAGCATAATATCATACAGAACATAACAGGGAATGTGGTCATCATGACCCTTTTCTGAGTCAAGTTATTTTCCTGTGTCTGGCAGGAATATTACAACAAGAATATGAAATAGCTGGCAGGCATGGAATAAATGGCTACAGATAATGCTGGGAGTTCGGGGAGTGTGGGGGAGACCTCAACAGAAAGAACACAAAAAAAGGAATAGATAACAAGACATAATCAAAAGTAGGTCTGCAATCAATAAAATATAAAGAAAAGAGCAATAAAAAGAATCAATGAAACAAAGAGTTGGTTCTTTGAGAAATTAATACGATCAACAAACCTTTATCCGTATTAACTAAAAACAGAGAAAGGATATCCAAATTAATCAAATCAGAAATGAAAAGGGGAACATAACAATAGACAGAGAGGTAATCCAAAGAATCACAAAGACATATCTTAAAAATCTGTACTCCACAAAATTAGAAAATAAAAAACAATAGATGATTTTCTCAATTAGTATCACTTGCCAAAGTTAAATCAAGACCAGATAAATCATTTAAACAAAAACTATAACCCTTAGTAAAATAGAAGAAGTCATTAAAATCTAACAACATCAACAACAACAATAAAATTCTGGGGTCAGATAATTTTAGTGTAGAATTCCACAAAACTTGCAAAGAAGAGTTAACATCAATACTTCTCAATGTTTTCAACAAAACAGAAACAGAAGGAACACTGCCTGATTCATTTTATGAGGCTACAGTTACCCTCATAAAGACTCAAAAAAGAAAGAATTACAGACCAATTTCCCGCCTGAACATAGATGCAACTATATTCAATAAAATAATCACAAACTAAATCCAGAACATATCAAGAAGATTATCCACCATGATCAAGTAGGCTTCATCACCAGAGATGCAGGGATAGTTTGATATATGAAAATCCATCAATATAATCTACCATATGAACAAACTGAAAGAAGAAAGCCATGACCGTCTCATTACAAATGAGTCTTTACTAAGTCCTTTAACAAAATCAAACAAGCCTTTATGAAAAAGTCCAGAATAGATTAAGAATACAAGAGACATACCTAAGCATAATTAATCTTGGAGAGACTACGAGAGTGTATGCTCTTTAGTCAGTGGCTGAGTCTCTGGGAACACCCAGGGGTCCAAATTAGTTCTTTCTGAATTTTGGCTTGCTAATTCAGCTCAGCCGTCTGGCTCAAACTCCTTCCCAGGCTGACTGACTTAATCTGGCTTCTCTCAGTCTCTCCTGAACTGCTCTGTTCTGCTCTGCTTGACCTCATACTAACTCTGGCAATATGTTCTAAACTTCTGGCTCCTTCTCATTTTCTTGCTTGTTCTATCTTCACCCGTGTCTAGCATGTTCTCTCTTTCTCTGCAACTTGTCTCTCTATAACTATACTGGCAATATTCTGCCCTCCCTCAGAGTGTGTGTGTGTGTGTGTGTGTGTGTGTGTGTGTGTGTGTGTATGCGGCTCACTCAAGTTGTCTCTCTTTTTTTCTCTCGTGAGAGTTTGGCATATACTGTTCTGTCAGAGCTTTCTCTAATTCATCACTTTGTCTGTCACTCAATTAGACATCACTTTCAAACATGGCTGTTTCCTTCAACAAACTAACTTTACTTTCATTGTTTGAGAATAAAGGCAGGTGCCTCTGAAGTGCTTCCATTAAAAGTCTGTGCTAGGGCTGAACCACACTACAACTAGAAACAGGTGTTGTCAGTAAATAACAGTTTACAGTGTGATCAAATATCCTTATCCTGCAACACACATTAAACTTGATAGAAGAGAAAATGGGAAATAGTCTTGAGTTCATTGATGTAGGAAAAGACTTTCTGAATAGGATTCCAATAGTGCTGATGTTAAGAAAAGCATGTAATACATGGGACCTTATGAAACTGAAAAGCTTCTGCTCAGCAAAGGTCACTGTAGCCTGGAGAATGAAAAGAGATTTTTTTTTTTGGTTTTTTTCGAGACAGGGTTTCTCTGTGTAGCCCTGGCTGTCCTGGAACTCACTTTGTAGACCAGGCTGGCCTCGAACTCAGAAATCCTCCTGCCTCTGCCTCCCAAGTGCTGGGATTAAAGGCGTGCGCCACCACCGCCCGGCTGAAAAGAGATTTTTAATGACGGCACATCAGATAGAGGGCTAATATCCCAAATATATAAAGAACTCCAAAAACTCCTTGTGAGGAAAACAAACAGCCCAATTTAAAAATGAGGTACATGTCTTGAGACAATTTTCAAAAGAGAAAATTCAAATGACTGAGAAATTCTTAAAGACATATTCAACATCCTTAGTCATCAGGGACATGCAAATCAAAATTACTTTGAGATTTCATCTTACACCAGTCAGAATGCCTAAGATCAATAACATAAATGACAGCTCATGCTGGTGAGGATGTGGAGCAAAAAGAGCCCTTATTCGTCTCCCATGGGGGTGAAAACTTGTACAGGCATTATGGAAATTAGTGGTGTAACTGCTCATTTCAATGTCTACCTGAGTCTACTCTACTCTAGTGCATGAGTAGCTAAACTGTCTGTTCCCCAAGCACATTGCCAGGAGAATAAGAGGACCTGTCAGGGACTTCGTGAGATGGAATCTATTTACATGTGCGGCCATTGTTGACATTTTTATACATAGTTGACAACAGACTAAACTTCCAAGCAGCAGCTGTGCTTGGCACTTAGTTCTGATGCTGATATGTCAGGTGTAAGTAGGCCAGGGCCTCATAGAATTAGGGGATGAGAAGACAAAAGAATAAAATATATCCATTATTGTGATGAAAAACAATAAATGTAAGACTCATATTTGTTTATTTGGTGGCTCTTACCTCTGAGTTTTCATAGCCACATTTTTGCTTGTTTTAGGAAACACTTAGCATTTGTTAAATTTTACTGTGTGCTCTCAGAATTGATAACAAAGGGAATATGACTAGCTAAAATTTAGAGACACATACTTTTTATTCTTTATATGAGAAGTATAAAAACGTTGACACTGTCATTCAGAAGTCCTAATGTGAGCTTTTTTAATTTTTTAAAATTTTATTGTGTTAAGGTTTAGGTAAAATGTTAAGGCCTAGGTCAAATGTTGAGGCCTAGGTAACTGACTAGCCTGCCATTATGAGGAAACTTTCTCATATATTTCTACTGTTACTAGGAAACTTTCTACTGCCAATATTCTGTTATGTTCTAGGCTCTTAGAAACCAATCCCAATAGAAGTCAGTAGAACTATATTATATAGTTATCCACAATAAGCTTGGATCTAAACCAACCACCCAACAGTACTTCCTACAAATATGTGTAAACTTTTAGTTATAAGCTGCCCCTGGGATAGACCCCAACAGAGACACTTACACCAATATAAGAATTTGAATTAGAACTCCAATTTGAGTGGTCTAGTAAAGTTTAAGTTCCCAAGATTTCCTGGTAACGGACATTCTAGTTGGCAGAAAGAGAAATGTATATATGTAACTTACATCCTGGTTGGCAAGTTAAGACATGAATGTTAGACAAGTCCCATGCTGGTAGTCCCATCATGAAGACATGAATACTAGATAAGGTAAGTCCCCTGACACCATGAAATATCCCAACCATTGGAAGCAGAATAAATGGATGCCAAATCCGTGTTCCTAAGGAAATGCCTTATCCCTAAATTCCGATTGGTGAAATAACTTGCACAGATGTTTGTGGATTTTAGGCTTAAAATCTTAACTTGATGTTGTAGTTCAGTTCTCAAATCTGGACCATAACCCTGATCAAATAGTACTGGGGACTCAATAAACTAGGCTCAATAAACTATCCCTGTTTGACTTAGATCTGTGTTCTTGTGGTTTGTGAGGTGATTCCTGAACCCAAAAAACTGTTAAGATTCTCAGGAACAACATTTTGATCTTGTGATCCACCTTGCAAATATTAAAGCATAATGAAATTGTACTAGATGACAGTACTCAAAGTGAAGACTTTTAATTTTCTTTTGATGTGTATGGGTGTTTTGACTACATGTATGTCATTATAGCACATTCATATCTGAAGGCTCTAAGAGCGAGAGAGTGCATTGGATTCCTTGAGAGTGGAGTTACAAATAACTATTACAGAACAGAAATTGGGAACCAAAATTGGGTTCTCTAGAAAAGTATCATGTCATATGGCTGAGAAATCTCTCTAGTTCTAAGAATCAATCTCTCTCTTTCAAAAAGTTATATTCAAATTTAACCCTGCCCTAAAGGGAAAAAGACAGCTCTTTGGACACATGAAACTAAGGAAATTCATAAGACTCAGAAGACTTGGACAGTCACACTATTCACCAGACCTCACCCCAAGGTTACATAAGTAGGAAGCAATTACACAGAGAGAAGAGGATGCACAGTAGTGAAGTTGACTGCAAGCTGTGCAGGAAGCTTCAGATTACATTTTTGTGAGTTGTCTTCCATGCTGGGGTGAACTTTTCAGTGCTGGAACTGCTCCTGAATAACCAATATTTCCCCGAGTGACCCCAGCATCCAACCTGCTCTAAGTTACCACAATAACATTTTGGGGGGTCACCAAGTAAAACTTGGATAGAATTATTTCATTAGACTCTTCCTGATAACCTGTCTGAGTAACATGACATTTGTTCATGTTTCCTCAAGGAAACATCAGATCATATCATATCACTTTAAATATTCCTAGTATAACTCTGTAATGTTTGAGATGGTGACAGTCAAAACAAATGGACAACTAAGGTAATTGTCTCAACAAACACAGTTTTTTTTATGGACTGAATTTTCTTTGCCTTTTCTGCCTGAAGTCTACTTTGCATGAGGTTTCTCATTTGATCTTCTGCAAGTTGTTTGCGTTAGCCAAAAAATTAAAGCATTACTGAGGAGCTTTAATGATGAACTTCTGTTTACTTTGAATAACAGTTATTGGGAGAGATTGTCCTTAGTAGTGACACGCTTCTTCATTTCACAATTGTTAAATAGATATCCTGAAAAGATCAAAGTGGTCAAATCTCATGCCTATTGGACTGTCTGGGGTGTGTAGCCTGCATGCATTAATACAACTGCTTCATTCTGGTGGGACTAACCATATATCCTTTCTTGCCACTGAGATCCCTGATTTGATGCCACTATTTTAAAAACCCTTATAAATAGTACATTATCATTTAAGACTGGTACTCTTAATGGAATCTTTTAATAGCATAAATAGCTGCATTTAATAAAAGTTCATGTTCTCTTAATTTAAATACCCTGAACAGAATAAGAATGTGTCAAAACTATATTACTATTCCAGTCTCTAGGAAACTACAGGCCATATAGATCTAGTCTGAGTCTTGAGAAATAGCTATTTCTTCCACAAGTGAAAGAGCAGGGACTACAGGGAAGTCTTTAGGTAGGTGCACACAATAACCTTATTTTTAATAGAGCGAGTCCTGTCCTCATTTTCTCTATAACCTTCTACATCTTGTTTTCTGAAGGTCAATATTTTTACCTCAATTTAAAAGACAAACTTTAAGATAGTGTTCATTAGTGACAGAGCATTTACTCGATATACATAAGGCCCTGGTTGTCCATCCATAGCCTCTATAATGGGGAGGGAGAGAGGGAGGGAAAGAAAAAGGGAATGAAGGAGGGAGGGAGGAAGAGACAAAGAGACAGACAGACAGACAGACAGAAAGACAGAACTTTGAAGGTATGAGGTCAGGTTACAGAAAGTGTTGGTCCTTTGACAAGCCTGTCATTTTAAAAGACTATCACAAATTGTGCAGATTGAAACTAAGCTGATTCTGAAATTAAAGGATCTTAAAGCAAAGAGTCAAAGACTCCAGGGTATTTACTTCTGGCTATTCTCTCAAGTGATGACTCAGTTAACTCAGAGAGCTGTTAGTCTATTGATTCTCTATGTTTCCCACCTCAAACGGAGAATGTGGTTAGAGACAACGACCTTTCCTTTATGGTCGGGGACTATATGAAGTTAGGAATATAAATGCAGTTTCAATTCCCTTCTAGAGCTCTCATATCAGCAGTTAAATGTCATTTGTTGAAGTTCATAGAAAATACATAAAGTCAAGAACTTTTGAGATCTATATTAATCTCCTCCATTCTCATTTGCATGTAGTAAAGCTATAAGCTTTGAGAGGTAATGGAACTCAATTATATGAGAAAGATATACTGACTTTAACTTCATAACATCATGCTTCTAATTACCCAGAATGCTTTTGTTCCTTCCCAGGGATCACAATGCATAAAGTTATGGTGATATGGACAAGTAAATGCTACATAAACAGTATTGAGTTATTATTAGAGCTAGCAAACACTTTTACAGTTGATTAGTAATATTGCCTTTACTGATGGCTCTGTCAGGATACACTGTAGTCCAGTGAGTATAATGAGTTGAGTTACTTTGTTCCTTTTAAGTGAAATAAAGATTAGAAAACATTGATTTACATGGCAGGATGGCTGCTATATAAGAAGAAGCAAAATAAAGCCACGATTGGTATGAAATTTAAGCTGATCAGCTGCTTTGTCAAAATCAGAATAAAAGAAAGCACAAATGTCATCTACAAGTAACTTCATGACAGTAAAGTATTGCAACTGATGAACATGGTGCAGGAAAGAAGAAATGATGACATCTGCATCATATCTCTGATGATAAATAAATGCTCAATATTTCTATGGTGAATACAGTGCTTGGAATTTTATTTTTACTAATTATGAATTGGTATTTTCTTTCCTTTGTACTGTCTCTACTATTAAAGCTAGATAGCACAATTATGGACACAGAGAAAGGGATAGTAATATCAAAAAGTCAATAAATTTGAAGATGACAAAGACTAACAGAAAGGATACATAAACAGGACCCAACATTTTGCTGCATACAGGAAACATGTCTTAGTGTCAAAGACAAATACTACTTCAGAGTAAAAGACTGGAAAACAATTTTCCAGGCAAATGGTCCAAGTAAACAAGCTGGAGCAGCCATTCTAATATCCAATAAAATATTCTTTCAATCAAAAGTCATCAAAAAAGACATGGAAGAACACTTTACACTCATCAAAGAAAAAAATCTACCAAGAAGAACTCTCAATTCTGAACATCTATGCTCCAAATAAAAGGGCACCCTCATTCGTAAAAGAAACATTACTAAAGCTTAAAGCACACATTGCAACTCACACAATAATTGTGGGTGACTTCAACACCACACTCTCCTCAATGGACAGATCAGGGAAGCAGAAACTAGACAGAGACACAGTGATACTAACAGAAGTTTTGGACCAAATGGATTTAATAGATATCTATAGAACATTTCATCCTAAATCAAAAGAATATACCTTCTTCTCAGCACTGCATGGTACTTTCTCCAAAACTGACCATATAATTGGTCACAAAACAGACCTCAACAGTTATAAGAAGATCAAACTAACCCCATGCCTCCTATCAGATCACTATGGAGTAAGGCTGGTCTTCAATAGCAACAAAAACAACAGAAAGTCCTCATACACATGGAAGCTGAACAATGCTCTACTCAATGATACCTTGGTTAAGGAAGAAATAAGGAAAGAAATCAAAGACTTTTTAGAATTTAACGAAAATGAAGGCTCAACATACCCAAATTTATGGAACACAATGAAAGCAGTGCTGAGAGGAAAATTCATAGTTCTGAGTACCTACAAAAAGAAGATGGAAAGAGCAGCTTAAGAGCACACCTGAAAGCTTTAGAACAAAAAGAAGCTAATGCACCCAAGAGGAGTAGAAGGCAAGAAATCATTAAACTTGGGGCTGAAGTCAACCAAGTAGGAACAAAAAGAACTATACAAAGAATCAACAAAACCAGGAGCTGGTTCTTTGAGAAAATCAGCAAAATAGATAAACCCTTAGCCAGACTAACCATAGGGCACAGAAACAGTATCCAAATTAACAAAATCAGAAATGAAAAGGGAGATATAACAACAGAAACTGAGGAAATTCAAAAAAATCAACAGATCCTATTACAAAAGCCTATACTCAACACAACTGGAAAATCAGGATGAAATAAACAATTTCCTAGACAGAATCCAAATACCAAAGTTAAATCAGGATCAAATAGACGATCTAAACAGTCCCATAACCCCTGAAGAAATAGAAGTGGTCTTTGGAAGTCTTCCAACCAAAAAAAAAGCACAGGAACAGATGGTTTCTTGTGCAGAATTGTATCAGACCTTCAAAGAAGACCTAGCACTAATACTCTTCAAACTATTCCACAAAATAGAAACAGAAGGAACACTATCCAACTCGTTCTATGAAGCCACAATTATGCTGATACCAAAACTACAAAAAGATACAACAAAGAAAGAGAGCTTCAAATCAATTTACCTTATGAATATCGATGTGAAAATACTCAATAAAATTCTTGCCAACCGAATCCAAGAACACATCAAAATGATTATTTACCATGATCAAGTAAGCTTCATCCCAGGGATGTAGAGATGGTTCAATATATGGAAATCCATCAATGTAATCCACTATATAAACAAACTCAAAGGAAAAAAAAAAACATGGTCATTTCATTAGGTGCTGAAAAAGCATTTGACAAAATTCAGCATCCTTTCATGTTAAAAGTCTTGGAAAGAACAGGAATTCAAGCCTATACCTAAATATAATAAAAGCAATATACAGCAAACCAGGAGCAATATACATCAAACTAAATGGAGAGGAACTTGAAGCAATCGCACTCAAATCAGGGACTAGACAAGGCTGCCCTCTCTCTCCATATTTATTCAATATAGTGCTTGAAGTTCTAGCTAGAGCAATTAGACAACAAAAGGAGGTCAAAGGGATATAAATTGGAAAGGAAGAATTCAAATTATCACTATTTGCAGATGATATGATCATATACTTAAGCGACCCAAAAAACTCCACTAGGGCATTCCTACAGCTGATAGACAACTTCAGCAAAGTGGCTGGATATAAAATTAACTCAAACAAATCAGTAGGCTTCCTATACTCAAAGGATAAACAGGCTGAGAAAGAAATTAGGGAAATGGCAATAGTCACAATAGTCTCAAACAATATAAAGTATCTTGGTGTAACTCTAACCAAACAAGTGAAAGATCTGTATGACAAGAACTTCAAATATCTGAAGAAAGAAATCAAAGAAGGCCTCAGAAGATGGAAAGATCTCCCATGCTCGTGGATTGGCAGGATTAATATAGTAAAAATGGCCATCTTGCCAAAAGCAATATACAGATTCAATGCAATCCCCATCAAAATCCCAGCTCAATTCTTCATAGAGTTAGAAGGAAAAATTCTCAAATTCATCTGGAATAACAAAAAACCCAGGATAGCTAAAACTATTCTCAACAGTAAAAGAACTTCTGGAGGAATCAGTATCCCAGACCTCAAGCAGTACTTCAGAGCAATAGTGTTAAAAACTGCATGGTATTGGTACAGTGACAGGCATGTAGATTAATGGAATAGAATTGAAGATCCAGATATGAACCCACACACCTATGGTCACTTGATATTTGACCATCCAGTGGAAAAAAGATAGCCTTTTCAACAAATGGTGCTGGTTCAACTGGTGGCTAGCATGCAGAAGAATGCAAATTGATCCATTCTTATCTCCTTATACTAATCTCAACTCCAAGTAGATCAAGGACCTCCACATAAAACCAGACACACTGAAACTAATAGAAAAGAAACTGGGGAAGAGCCTTGAGCACATGTGTACAGAGGAAATTTTCCTGAACAGAACACCAATAACTTATGCTCTAAGATCAACAATTGACAAATGAGATCTCATAAAATTACAAAGTTTCTGTAATTGAAAACTACAGTTACATTATTGTAATTGTAATTATTTTAACGGTCAATTGGAGAAAATGGCAAGCAACAATTTGGGAAAAGATCTTTACCAACACTACATCCAACAGAGGGCTAATATCCAATATATACAAAGAACTCAAGAAGTTAGACTCCAGAGAACCAAATAACTCTATTAAAAAATGGGGTACAGAGCTAAACAAAGAATTTTTACCTGAGGAATATTAAATGGCTGAGAAGCACCTGAAGAAATGTTCAACATCCTTAGTCATCAGGGAAATGCAAATCAAAACAACCCTGAGATTTCACTCATGCCAGTTAGAATGGCTAAGATCAAAAACTCAAGAGGGCTCCAGTGTCCAGGTAGTTGGGACAGCCAGGCTCGGAGACAGACAGGCATAATATTGCCGCAGTCTCAGGCAGCTTGTGTGTAAACTGTTCCAAGAGCTGGGCAGATCTGCAGTAACCAGTGCGCCAGCTCTACTGTGGGACTGCTGCCTTGCAGAGGGACCCCCCCCCCCCCGCACTGGGCGGGAGCCTACCAGCTTCCCTTTGGCGACCTCTGTTCCGGGATCTACCACACTGAGGAGACAGGGTGACCTGTACCACCGAGAGAGTGCAGAGTGCACTCTGCCATCTTTGCTCCAGTGGCCAGGTAGTTGGGACTGCCAGGCTTGGAGACAGACAGGCATAATATCGCTTGGGTCTCAAGCAACTTGTGTGTATGCTGCTCCCAAGAGCTGGGCAGATCTGCAGTAACCAGCGCGCCAGCTCTGCTGTGGGACTTCTGCCTTGCAGAGAGACGCTCCCTCCCCCCCACTCTGGGAGAGATCACACACCCATGCACAGGGCAGGAGCCTACCAGCCTCCCTTTGGCAACCTCTGCTCTGGGAATCCACTATGCTGAGCCTTTGGATGTGCAGGGACTCCCCAATATAACAGCTCTTGGGGCAAGGCACATCAGGGCTCCAAAGTCACTCAGGAGCAGGGCAGGCCCCAGAAACCGGTGCCAGGGGAATCCTGGTAATCCAGGGGGAGCAGAAATAGCTTTGCAGGCTCACAGGAGGTCCAACCAACAGCCAGTGATAGCAGGACCAACTAACACCAGAGGTATCCAGATGGCAAAAGGCAAACGTAGGAACGTTATTAACAGAAATCAAAGTAATATGACACCATTCGAACCCAACTCTCCAACAGCAGCAAGTCCTGGATACCCCACCACACCCGAAAGACAAGATCTGGATTTAAAATCACTTCTCATGATGCTATTAGAGGATCACAAGAAGGACACAAATAAATCTAATAAAGAATTACAGGAGACCATGAATCAACGGTTAGAAGCCCTTACAAAGGAAACGCAAAAATCACTTAGAGAAATGCAGGAGAACATGGATCAAAAGATGGAGGCCCACAAGGAGATAACACAAAAATCGTTTAAAGAAATGAATCAATGGTTAGATGCACTTTCAAAGGACTCACAAAAATTGCATAAAGAAATGCAGAAGAATATGGGTCAACAGATGGATGCCCATAGGGAGGCCACACAAAAATTGCTTAAAGAAATGAATCAACGGATAGATGCCCTTACAAAGGAAACACGAGAACTGCTTAAAGAAATGCAGGAGGCGATGGATCAACAGGTGGAAGCCCATGAGGAAGAAACACAAAAATCGCTTAGAGAAATACAGGAGAACTTGGGTCAACAGGCAGAAATCCTGAAAGAGGAAATGCAAAAATACCTTAAAGAAATACAGGAAAATACAATCAAACAAGTGAAGGATGTCAGCAAATCCATCCAAGATCTAAAAAAGGAAGTAGAAAAAACTAAGAAATCACAAAGGGAGACAACTTTGGAGATTGAAAACCTTGGGAAGAAATCAGGAGTCATAGATGCAAACATCAACAGTAGAATACAAGAGATGGAAGAAAGAATCTCAGGTGCTGAAGATACCATAGAAAGCATCGACTCAACAGTCAAAGAAAATGCAAAATGCAAAAAACGTGTAACCCAAATCATCCAGTAAATCCAGGACACAATGAGAAGACCAAACCTAAGGATTATAGGTATAGATGAGAGTGAAGATTTGCAACTTAAAAGGCCAGTAAACATCTTCAACAAAATTATGGAGGAAAACTTCCCTAACCTAAAGAGAGAGATGCCGATGAACATACAAGAAGCCTACAGAACTCCAAACAGACTGGACCAGAACAGAAATACCTCCCGTCACATAATAATCAAAACATCAAATGTATTAAACAAAGATAGAATATTAAAAGCAGTAAGAGAAAAGGGCCAAGTAACATACAAAGGAAGACCTATCCAAATCACATCAGACTTCTCTCCAGAGACTATGAAAGCCAGAAGATCCGGGGCAGATCTCATGCAGACTCTAAGAGAGCACAAATGCCAGCCTAGATTACTCTACCCAGCAAAACTCTCAATCACCATAGATGGAGAGACCAAGATATTCCATGATAAAACCAAATTTTCACAATATCTTTCCACAAACCCAGCCCTGCAAAGGATAATAGGTGGAAACCGCCAATACAAGGAGAGAAACAACACCCTGGAAAAAAATGAGATAGTAACCTACTTGCTTCAAACCCGAAAGTAGATAACCACTCAAACATAAAGATAGCATCAAGAATGGCAGGTGGCAATAATCACTATTCCTTAATCTCTCTTAATATCAATGGTCTCAATTCCCCAATTAAAAGACATAGACTAGCAGACTGGATACGTAAACAGGACCCAACATTTTGCTGCATGCAGGAAACGCACCTCAGTGTCAAAGACAAACACTACCTCAGAGTAAAAGGCTGGAAAACAATTTTACAAGCAAATGGTCCCAGGAAACGAGGTGGAGTAGCCATCCTAATATCAAATAAAATTGACTTCCAACCTAAAGTCATGAAAAAAGACACAGAAGGACACTACATACTGATCAAGGGAAAAATCCACCAAGAAGAACTCTCAATTCTGAATATCTATGCTCCAAATGCAAGGGCACCCTCATTCATAAAAGAAACTTTACTAAAGCTCAAATCACACATCGCACCTCACATAATAATAGTGGGTGACTTCAACACCCCGCTCTCTAAAATGGATCGTTCAGGAAAGCAGAAACTAAACAGGGACACAGTGAATCTTATTGAAGCCTTGGACCAAATGGAACTAACAGATATATATAGAACATTTCATCCTAGAGCTAAAGAATACACCTTCTTCTCAGCACCTCATGGTACCTTCTCCAAAATTGACCATATAATTGGCCACAAATCAGACCTCAACAGATAGAGGAAGATAGAAATAATCCCATGCCTCCTATCAGATCACTAGGGAATAAGGGTGGTCTTCAATGGCAATAAAAACAACAGAAAACCCACATACACATGGAGGCTGAACAATGCTCTACTCAATGATAACTTGGTCAAGGTGGAAATAAAGAAAGAAATCAAAGACTTTTTGAAATTTAATGAAAATGAAGGCACAACATACCCTAATTTATGGGACACAATGAAAGCAGTGCTATGAGGAAAATTCATAGCCCTGAGTGCCGCCAAAAAGAAACGGGAGACAGCATATACTAGCAGCTTAATGGCACACCTGAAAGCCCTGGAACAGAAAGAAGCAAATACACCAAAGAGGAGTAGTAGTCAGGAAATCATCAAACTCAGGGCTGAAATCAATCAAGTAGAAACAAATAAAACCATACAAAGAATCAACAAAACAAGGAGTTGGTTCTTTGAGAAAATCAACAAGATAGATAAGCCCTTAGCTAGACTAACCAGAGGGGACAGAGACAGTATTCAAATTAATAAAATCAGAAACAAAAAGGAAGAGATAACAACAGAAACTGAGGAAATTCAAAAAATCATCAGATCCTACTACAAAAACCTGTATTCAACACAACTAGAAAATCTCGAGGAAATGGACAATTTCCTTGACAGATACCAAATACCAAAATTAAATCAGGATCAAATAGACCATCTAAACTATTCTATAACCCCTGAGGAAATAGAAGTTGTCATTGGAAGTCTTCCAACCAAAAAAAGCACAGGTCCAGATGGTTTTAGTGCAGAATTCTATCATACCTTCAAAGAAGACCTAACACCAATACTCTTCAAACTGTTCCACAAAATAGAAACAGAAGGAACACTACCCAACTCGTTCTATGAAGCCACAATTACGCTAATACCAAAAGCACACAAAGATCCGACAAAGAAAGAGAATCTCAGGCCAGTCTCTCTTATGAATATCGATGCAAAAATAATAAAATTCTTGCCAACCGAATCTAAGAACACATCAAAACGATCATTCACTACGATCAAGTAGGCTTCATCCCAGGGATGCAGGGATGGTTCAATATAAGGAAATCCATCAATGTAATCCACTATATAAACAATCTCAAAGAAAAAAACCACATGGTCATCTCATTAGATGCTGAGAAAGCATTTGACAAAATTCAGCATCCTTTCATGCTAAAGGTCTTGGAAAGATCAGGAATTCGAGGCCCATATCTAAACATAGTAAAAGCAATTTACAGCAAACCGGTAGCCAACATCAATCTAAATGGAGAGAAACCTGAAGCAATCCCACTGAAATCAGGGACTAGACAAGGCTGCCCTCTCTCTCCATATCTTTTCAATATAGTACTTGAAGTTCTAGCTAGAGCAATTAGACAACAAAAGGAGGTCAAAGGGATACAAATTGGAAAGGAAGAAGTCAAACTATCACTATTTGCAGACGATATGATAGTATACTTAAGCGACCCAAAGAACTCCACCAGAGAACTCCTACAGCTGATAAACAACTTCAGCAAAGTGGCCGGATATAAAATCAACTCAAGCAAGTCAGTAGCCTTCCTATACTCAAAGGATAAGCAGGCTGAGAAAGAAGTAAGAGAAATGATGCCCTTCACGATAGCCACAAACCATATAAAGTATCTAGGTGTGACTCTAACCAAACAAGTGAAAGATCTGTATGACAAGAACTTCAAGTCTCTGAAGAAAGAAATTGAAGAAGACCTCAGAAGATGGAAAAATCTGCCATGCTCATGGATTGTCAGGATTAATATAGTAAAAATGACCATCTTGCCAAAAGCAATATACAGATTCAATGCAATCCCCATCAAAATCCCAACTCAATTCTTCATAGAGTTAGAAAGAGCAATTCAAAAATTCATCTGGAATAACAGAAAACCAAGGATAGCTAAAACTATTCTCAAGAGTAAAAGAACCTCTGGGGGAATCAGTATCCCGGACCTCAAGCTGTACTACAGAGCAATAGTGCTAAAAACCACATGGTATTGGTACAGTGACAGGCATGTAGATCATTGGAACAGAATTGAAGACCCCAAAATGAATCCACACTCTTATGGTCACTTGATCTTTGACAAAGAAGCTAAAACCATCCAGTGGAAAAAAGATAGCCTTTTCAACAAATGGTGCTGGCTCAACTGGAGGTCAACATGCAGAAGAATGCAAATTGACCCATTCTTATCTCCTTGCACTAAGCTCAATTCCAAGTGGATCAAGGATCTCCTCATAAAACCAGACACACTGAAACTAATAGAAGGGAAACTAGGGAAGAACCTTGAACATATGGGCACAGGGGAGAATTTCCTGAATAGAACTCCAATAGCTTATGCTCTAAGATCAAGAATGGACAAATGGGACCTCATTAAATTACAAAGTTTTTGCAAGGCAAAAGACACTGTCAAAAAGACAAAGCGGCAACCAACTAACTGGGAAATGATCTTTACCAACCCTACATCCAACAGAGGGCTAATATCCAAGATATACAAAGAACTCAAGAAGTTAAACTCCAGAGAGGCAAGTAACCCTATTAAAAAATGGGGTACAGAGCTGAACAAAGAGTTCTCACCTGAAGAATATCTAATGGCTGAGAAGCACCTAAAGAGATGTTCATCATCCTAGTCATTAGGGAAATGCAAATCAAAACAACCCTGAGATTCCATCTCACACCAGTCAGAATGGCTAAGGTCAAAAGCACAGGAGACAGCAGTTGTTGGCGAGGATGTGGAGAAAGAGGAACACTCCTCCACTGCTGGTGGGATTGCAAGCTGGTACAACCACTCTGGAAAGCAGTCTGGCGGTTCCTCAGAAAACTGGGCATGACACTCCCGGAGGATCCGTCTATACCACTCCTGGGCATATACCCAGAGGCTTTACCTGCATGCAATAAGGACACATGCTCCACTATGTTCATAGCAGCCTTATTTATAATAGCCAGAAGCTGGAGAGAACCCAGATGTCCCTCAACGGAGGAATGGATTCAGAAGATGTGGCATATTTACACAATGGAATACTACTCTGCAATTAAAAACAATGAATTCACGAAATTCCTAGGCAAATGGTTAGAACTGGAAAATATCATCCTTAGTGAGGTAACCCAATCACAAAAGAACACACATGGTATGCAGTCACTGATAAGGGAATATTGACCCAGAATCTCGGAATACCCTAGACACAATTCGCATATCAATAGATTTCCAAGAAGATGGAAGGAGAGACCCCTGGTCCTGGAAAGACTGGATGTAGGGGAATGCCAGGACAGAGAAGCAAGAGGGGGTTGAATGGGGAAAAGAGGGAGTGAAGGGGGCTTATGGGACTTTTGGGGAGGGAGGAAACGGGAAAGGGGAAATGATTTTGAATGTAAATAAAAAAAACTTAGAAAATAAAATAAACTTAAAAATAAAAAACAAAAACTCAGTAGACAGCAGGTACTAGTGAGAAAGTGGAGAAAGAGGAACACTCCTCCACTGCTGCTGGGATTGCAAGCTGGTACAATCACTCTGGAAATCAGTCTGGTGGCATGATACTACTGGAGGACCTTGTTATACCACTCCTGGCAAAATACCCAGAGGATTTTCTAGCATGTAATAAGGACACATGTTCCACTATGTTCATAGCAGTTCTATTTATAATAGCCAGAAACTGGAAAGAACCCAGATGTCTGTCAACGGAGGAATGTATACAGAAAATGTGGTATATTTACACAATGGAATACTACACAGCTGTTAAAAACAATGAATTCATGAAATTCTTAGACAAATGGGTGAAAATGGGAAATATCATCCTAAGTGAGGTAACCCAATCACGAAAAATCACACATGGTATGCACTCACTGGTAAGTGAATATTAGCCCAGAAGTTTGGAATACCCATGACAAAATTCACATATCAAATAATGCCCAAGAAGAAGGAAGAACAAAGTATTTATACTCTGGTCCTTCTTCTAAAGGGGAACAAAATACCCAGAGAAGGAGATACAGAGACAAAGTGTGGAGCAGAGACTGTGGGAAAGACCATCCAGAGACTACCGCACCTAGTGATCCATCCCATAAACAGTTACAAAACCCAGACACTATTATCAATGCCCACAAGTACTTGCTGACTGGAGCCGGATATAGCTGTCACCTGGGAGGCTCTGCTTATGCATGACAAATACAGAGGGGGACACTCTCAGCTATCTATTGAACTGAGCACAGAGTCCCCAATGGGGGAGATAGAGAAAGGACCCAAGGAGCTGAGGGGTTTGCAGGACCATAGGAGGAACAACAATATGAGTCACCCAGTACTCCCAGAGCTCCCAGTGACAAACCATCAACCAAATAGTACACATATTGTTACCCATGTCCAGATGCATAGGCATCAGAGGATGGCCTTGTTGGACATGAAAGGGAGGAGAGGCCTCTGGTCCTGGAAAGGCTTGATGCAGCAGTGTAGGGGACCAGGACAGGGAAGTGGGAGGGGTTGATTGGGGAACAGGGGGAGGGGAGATGGCTTATGGGACTTTCGGGGGGGCAGAAAAGGAAATCATTTGAAATGTAAATAAAGAATATATCACATAAAAAATAAAATAAAATAAATAAAAAAAATCCAGCAAGAAGATAAACAGAATTCCCCCACCCCCCACCCCCAAAAAGAAGATGACAAGTTTGTCTATGTTTTAGTTAGGATTAACCTTTTCTGTGGTGAAACACCATGACCAAAGCAACTTGAGGAGGAAAGAGACTATTTCTCTCCTAGGTCCATGTAATGGTTCATCATCAAAAGCAATGAGGACAATAACTCACACAGAGAAGGAACCTGAATGCAGATGCCATGGAGAGGTGCTGCTTCCTGGCTAACTTGTCATGGATTGATTGCGTGCTTTATTATAGACCCCAGCAACACCAACCCAGGTGTTGATTTGGGCCTTTCCACATCAGTCATGAATTAAAACAAGGCCCTACAGGTTTGTCTACAGCCAGATCTTATGGAGGTATTTTCTCAATTGAGGCTCCAGCCTCTGATGTCTATAGACTTGTCTAGCTTACATAAAACTAACTAGCACAATCTGGTTACATATACAAGGGAGGAAAGAGAATTCCTGTGAGGACAGAGGAAATGAGAACAGACAGGACATGGAGCAAGAAGAAAGACTCCAGTTCTCTGCTTTCAACTTGAGATCAAAATCCTTTTGACCCAAGGAAATAGAAACAGCTAGATCATTGGATAATCTTCTAAGAAAGCATGGATTTCAACTCAGGATAAATCAAATAACATGCAATGAGGATATGTTCATCATCATACTTCAGAGTTGAAGTGTAGTCATTGCAGCCTTGCTCCATGCCAACAATGAATAGGATAAAGGAAAGAAGAAAAAAACAGCTAACAATTGTGTTTTAGTAGCTCATTTAGATATTAATAATGATCTCTTTGACCCACTTTATGTATATATTAAAATTTATAGACATTTACACCTGCCAAAATATTATTTATTTTCTAACTTAATGAGCTAGAGCAGATAATAACACAATTGAAAATTTCACATTAGGATACAATATTTGGGTTTTATTCCATATTGCTTAAGTATGATGAGGTAGATATTTCAAAGATTTCATGTGAGCTTAAAGCTAAGTATACATTTTTTTGGTTTTTTTTTATTAGATATATTCTTTATTTACATTTCAAATGATTTGCCTCTTACTGGTTCTCCCTCTCCCCAAAAGTCCCATACGCCCTCTTCCCTCCCCCTGCTCCCCAACCAGCCCACTCCTGCCTCCCCTTCCTGGTATTCCCCTACACTGCCACATTGAGCCCTTCCAGGACCAGGTGCCTCTCCTTCCTTCTTCTTGGTATTCTTTGGTATGTGAATTGTTCCTTGGGTATTCCAAGCTTCTGGGCTAATATCTGCTTATCAGTGAGTGCATATCATGTGTGATTTTTTTGTGAACGGGTCATCTCACTCAGGATGACATTCTCTAGTTCCACCCATTTGCCTAAGAATTTCATGAATTCATTGTTTTTAATAGCTGAGTAGTACTCCATAGTGTAAATATACCACATTTTCTGTATCCATTCCTCTGTTGAGGGATATCTGGGTTCTTTCCAGCTTCTGGCTATTATAAATAAGGCTGCTATGAACATAGTGGAGCATGTGTCCTTATTGCATGTTGGAGAGTCCTCTGGGTATATGCCCAGTAGTGGTATAGCTGGGTCCTCCGGTAGTATTATACGGAGTTTTCTAAGGAACTGCCAAACTGATTTCCAGAGTGGTTTTACCACCTTGCAATCCTACCAGCAGTGGAGGAGTGTTCCTCTTTCTCCACATCCTCTCCAGCACCAGCTGTCTCCTGAGTTTTTGATCTTAGCCATTCTGACTGGTGTGAGGTGAAATCTCAGGGTTGTTTTGATTTGCATTTCCCTGATGACTAAGGATGTTGAACATTTCTTTAGGTGTTTCTCAGTCATTCGATATTTCTCAGGTGAAAATTCTTTGTTTAGCTTTGTACCCCCTTTTTAATAGGGTTTTTTGGTTCTCTGGAGTCTAACTTCTTGAGTTCTTTGTATATCTTGGATATTAGCCCTCTGTGAGATGTAGGGTTGGTAAAGATCTTTTCCCAATTAGTTGGTTGCCGTTTTGTCCTTTTGACAGTGTCCTTTGCCTTATAGAAACTTTGCAGTTTTATGAGGTCCCATTTGTCAATTCTTGATCTTAGAGCATAAGCTATTGGAGTTCTGTTCAGGAAATTTTCCCCTGTGCCCATGTGCTCAAGGCACTTCCCCAGTTTCTTTTCTATTAGTTTCAGTGTTTCTGGTCACTTGATCTTTGACAAGGGAGCTACAACTGCCCAGTGAAAAAAAGATAGCCTTTTCAATAGATGGTGCTGGTTCAACTGGAGGTCAGCATGCAGAAGAATGCAAATTGATCCATTCTTATCTCCTTGTACTAAGTTAAAGTCCAAGTGGATCAAGGACCTCCACATAAAACCAGAAACACTGAAACTAAATATACATGTTAAATACTTTAATTAATATACTTATTGTGTACAACAACCACTGGAGAGTCTAGAAGAAAATATCCTTATGTTTAGATGATCGGCTTAAAGGGAATTCTGACATTAGTTTTTGCTTTGACATGAGTTCAGCAATGAGCTAGCTTAGTTCCACTACACTTGGTTGATGACTTAGTGTAAGAGATCTCCTGGAATGTATTAAGAAGTGGGTAGAAGAAATTAGGGCTGTACACTAGTTGAGAACTATTGTTGTCCCAAGTCAACAGAAGAAATGAGGGATAGGCTATAATTCTCAATTGAGAGACATGACTGAAACGCATCACAAGAATTGTTAATTTTAAAAACACTTCCTAGGATGACTCTTTCACAGGATAACCTAGGGAAGTATCATTAATCCATGAACCAGAACTCGGGCAGTTGCTAGGATCAACTTCACATAAACCTGTAGAAAGGTCTGCTCTGTCCCTTATTCCTGTCTGAGCACAAGAGGCATAGGAGCATAACAGAAAGATGGACAAATGTGCCTGTGAGCACATGCCTCACACACATTTGGGAAATAAAGATTGGAAAGTACAGTATGTAATTTCAGAAGAGCATCGCAAAGGCTGGTTTTGACTTGAGAAGGAGAACTGTTTTCATAACTGAAAATATTAGACAATGATCAAATAAGACCTGGTTATCATTAAGAAAACCCACTTTTCAAGAAGAGAAGTGTTGGAGATCACCAGAGCAAATTGCTACAACATGGTGCACAAACTACAGTTCTTATTTTCGTTAATATGTTGTTGACTTGATCACTATTGAACAAACTCAACATCTAGTTGTTCTCATTTATTTGGTAAAAGGCTTACATATAATTCTTTGTTTATAGTGGGAATTTATTGAGAAAAAAATCATTTATTTCATAGAAGTTTTAGTTAAATTTCAGCCCAATGCCTATTAGAACTTTTAGGTTCCTATCTGTGGGATCTGAAGTGATAAACATTTTCTATGCAGCAATGTCAAACCCAAACTCAAATTAAACCAAAATGTCTCACTAGTAAATCATACTATAAATGGTAGTTTCAACTGGGTGTTTTCTCTATGTAATCTTTCAAAACTATAGAACTATAGTGAGTGTTTTAAAATAAAGCTATAATTTAATTTTCCTTCAGCTATCACACATTTCTTCACTCAGTTACAAAGCAACATCAGTAAACTAAATCCACATCACAATTTCCTTTTTTCATGAACATAAACTTGTATCTTCTCAGAAATAATTACCTTTTTACTTTTTATATCCATAATGAACAGAGTGACTGAATTGACATTGGTTAGTAAAGAAGTAAATGTTAGATTCAAAGACATTTTTTTAAAAAGGCAAATAAACCAGGCTTGATGGCACATGCCTGTAATTCCAGCTCTTAAGAGGTACAGGAAGGAGTACAAGCCCAACTTTAGCTATAAAATGGTTTTGAAGGCAGACTTGGATCTATGATACCCAGTCTCAAAACAAATAAAACAAAATAGAAAGCAATTAAATGCTGCTGTCACTATGCACTTTAAAGAGCCAACCCTTGGATCTCATCCTTGGTAGTTTGGCAAAAATTACCTTCCAAGTAGAATCTTTCATCATACATCAAAATTTCCCAGACTGATCGATATGGCCCTTCCTGTTATTCTGTGAGGGATAAAGAACTTTGCTCTTTAAAGGCTGTGGCCTAAGGACAGTCTTTGGGGGATAGAAAAGACAGAATAACTAACATATCTGGGTGCTAAATATCAAGAGCCTTTCTTATGTTTCAATGTGGATACTGTGTATACACTTTATTGATTTCAGAGAAAATTCATCTGCTTTTTGAGTTCAGGCAAATTTAATCTAACTGTTTTTATTCTTAAGAAATGAAGGAAAGCATTGAAGAGGAGGCCTATGTTCTCTGTGTCCTTGCTAAAATTGAAGGAAAAACACTAAAAAAAAAAAATTCTCCCATCCATTTAAGAGTAGATAATTAATCCAGAACAATAACTGCTAGAAAGAGATGTGCTACTTGCACAGAACAAGACAGCAAGACATGGATAGTGGAACCAAGGTTGGATGGAATTAGACAAAAATGTTGCTATCATAGTCTCATTTCTGTTGTCTGATAAAAAAAGACCCTACAAAAAAGAAATGTGGTAGAGAAAGGGGCTCATTCCAGGTCATAGTTGTCCATCATTACAGAAAAGTCCCAGTGGCAGGAGTTTAAAGTGGATACCTCACATCCATAGTCAAGAGAGGGGAAATTATTTTTTCTTTTTTTTATTAGATATATTCTTTATTTACATTTCAAATGATTTCCCCTTTTCTGGTTCCCCCCTCCCTGAAAGCCCCATAAGCCCTCTTCCCTCTCCCTGTTTCCCAATCAATCCCCTCCCACTTTCCTGTCCTGGTATTCCCCTACACTGCTGCATCGAGCCTTTCTAGGATCAGTGGCCTCTCCTTCCTTCCTCTTGGGCATCATTTGATATGTGAACTGTGTCTTGCGTATTCCAAACTTGTGGGCTAATATCCACTTATCAGTGAGTGCATACCATGTGTGTTCTTTTGTGTTGAGTTACCTCACTTAGGATGATATTTTCCAGTTCCACCCATTTGCCTAAGAATTTCATGAATTCATTGTTTTTAAAGGCTAAGTAATATTCTATAGTGTAAATATACCACATTTTCTGTATCCATTCCTCTGTTGAGGGACATCTGGGTTCTTTCCAGCTTCTGGCTATTATAAATAGGGCTGCTATGAACATGGTGGAGCATGTGTCCTTATTACGTGCTGGGGAATCTTCTGGGTATAAGTCAGCATGCAGAAGAATGCAAATTAATCCATTCTTACCTCCTTGTACTAAGCTAAAGTCCAAGTGGATCAAGGACCTCCACATAAAACCAGACACACTGAAACTGAAAAGGAACTGGGGAAGAGCCTTGAGCACATGGGCACAGGGGAAAATTTCCCGAACAGAACACCAATAGCTTATTCTCTAAGATCAAGCATTGACAAATGGGACCTCATAAAATTACAAAGTTTCTGTAAGACAAAGGACAATGTCAATAGGACAAAATGGCAACCAAGAAACTGGCAAAAAAATCTTTACCACCCCTACATCCAACAGAGGGCTAATATCCAAAATATACAAAGAACTCAAGAAGTTAGACTCCAGAGAGGGGAAATGTTCACCTGCTTGCTTTCACCTCTCTTATACCACATGGTCCTGCTTAGGAAATAGTGCTGTCCACTATGTGCTGGGTTTTCTCATGTCAGTTAACAACTAAGATAATCCCTCACAGACATGCTAATAGGCCAACTTGATTCAGCTCCTTCCTCACTAAGACTCCTTTCCCAGGTGATTCTGGGTTGTATCCAGTTAATAATAAAGTTAATCATTACCAAAATAATGAGTGAGTATAACTTCTATAAAGAACCTCACATCAGAAGGGGAAAAAATGTAATACAGAAAGCTTCTACAATTAGAAGTTGAAATTGAAAAATAAAACATAGCATTAGGGGAAAACTAAAGATTTGCAGTTTGCTTAAGCATAGGTAATAGTTTCTATTTTGACAACCCTTAATAGCAATATAAATGGGGAAACTGAAATTCCCCATTCATAGAGAAATTTCTGTAATTCCTTGACACTTTAAAAAAATAAATCCCAAATGATTGCATTTAAAACATTGCCCCCAGATTATCCCAAAGAAAACCTACATTTAATAAATGCTCCCTAGGAAGACTATGCAACTCCTTCAATGTTGATACTTCACATGGGTGCTCTGAAAAAAATTCCTACAAAAAAAAACCCTATGCTCTGAGTATCCTTTGGTCTTCTAATGGGTGATCCAAGAATGAGCTCTTCATTTTGGTGAGAGAGAATCGACCACCTTGTTTTACTCTAACAATGCTTACAAGAAGAGTAACAGTGCAGGGGAGATGTCCAACATCTAGAATGTTTGCAGAGGACTGTGCCCTAGAAGATGGCACATCATAGATTAAGATTTTCATCATAATCTTCTAGGCACTTGATCAGAAATGGTGATATAGAGGAAATGAACCTACATGAATCCCAATGTCAAAGTCATTTCACATCCTGATAGTGTTGAGATGAACTTGGAAAAGCAGCTGATTCTAGAGATACACTGCCTTATATGGTGTGCATAGTTTCTCTGACCACTAAACAGAACAGGGAATACTGGCTTTAAAAATGAAGCCAGTTAAATGAGATGTCAAATACAGGTCTTCTGCTTCAGGGACCTCCTCTGTATCATATACTCACCATCTAGATACAGAGACTCCAGCATGAAGACATGCCCTCCATCACTTAGGGTAGAACAGTTAGTTACTTGTATATAGTGATCTGGGGGAAGACAAAATGTCAGCTTGTCCAGAAAACTTACCCTATAAAAGCTGAGAAGGGTTTGCAATTCTCCTTACTTCTTTTGCTTAGGATAAGTCCCCCCAAAAAACTCCAAAATATTGCCTCAGTGGAGCAATATGACCAAAAACAAACAACTGGCGAAGCCATGTTTAAAAGGACTGAGAATATCAAGCTGCTCTTTGTGAAAGCCTGAACCCTAAGGTCATTTGTGAATTTTACATGCCAGCCTTTCAAACATTATATTCCATCACTCCCTCAGATCTTGATACAAACCCAATTCTGCTCCACTATGAGTTTGGAATGAAGGATGGAAATAACTCCAGGAGCATCTAAATACTACCGTCAGAAAGTCAGGTTAAAAATCAGAAGTTTAAAACTTTAGAATTGTCAAGAGAAAATTACAGTGGCAGGCGAAACTCAGTGAATTGGGCCGGTGAGGTATATCCATCTGTATACAACAAAGTGTCATCGACTGGCCAGCATTTAGAGTAACAGAAATTCATTCCTCATTGTCCTGGAGGCTGGGAAAAAATGATCAAGAAGTCAGATGATTTGATGTCTAGTGGGAGCCTGCTTTGTAGTTTCAATGATCCTAACTCCTTGCTTTGTCCTTCCTCACAGAATGTAAGGCAAACAAACACCCACTGACCACTTTAGAAAGACGCTAATCCCATTTATGGGATCTCTGCTGTCAGGAGCCATTTAGGAGAGGATAAGGCTAGCAGATGACTTTCCTAAAGATTGCCCATCATTTTTGCATGGTCCATGATGGATAAAATTCTAAATTGCAAGACCTTCAGAAATCTCATCTCAGGATTGATTCTTAATGCTGCTATGCCTTTCCTGTCCTTACTAATTTAGACTAATAATTTCATGGCATTAGCCCACTTTATTGGGCAGATTTTCTACAGATCAAGAAATATGTACTCTCTTGTAACAATGCTATATAGACAAATGATGATTTCATAATTCCTAATTAGGATTCTATAGATTTTCAAAATTTATTCAGAAAAGTATATACCAGCTAGAAATGGGATTTTTTTTTTTTTACTCAGAAAGAAGGTACCATGCCCTGACTATTTGTGATACTCCAAATATTATGTATTGAAATCTAATCTCCAAGTTTAAAGTTTAAAGGAGGTGAGAACTTATGGAGGTGATTACATCATGAAGGTAGAGTGCCAGGGACCAGCCCAGCCTTAGGAGAATGGGTCTATAGTATGAAGACAGTAATTAGGGTTCTGTAAACCTTCATGTGTCACTGGATAATTGCACTAGGATAGAAAGCAAGCTTGGAATGTATTTGTGATTAGGGAAGGCTCTCTTGGGCTAGCTGTGAAAACATTGTCTGATAGCTAAAGGTCATAAACTAGGAGTAGAGAGTTTATTGTGGGTTCAAAGACAGAAGATGAAACATTGACTGGATTTATCTATACAAAATTATAATACTAATGAGACACAAGACAGATAATTTGCCTCTTGATAAAACCATACTAACTTATATTGTTTTAAACTCTTAATGAACTTGTGGAGCTAGTGACAGATAATAAATGATTAATCAGATAACCAGTCCTTTTTTTTTTTTTTTTTTTTTTTTTTTGGTTTTTCGAGACAGGGTTTCTCTGTGTAGCCCTGGCTGTCCTGGAACTCACTTTGTAGACCAGGCTGGCCTCGAACTCAGAAATCCTCCTGCCTCTGCCTCCCAAGTGCTGGGATTAAAGGCGTGCACCACCACTGCCCGGCCAGATAACCAGTCTTAATGAAATTCATGTAAACATTCCTACTGAAACTTCTTATTTGATTTATGATGAACTTTTGGAATGTAAAGATGCTTGGAAAACCATGTGAGTACTAAGAACAATAGGAATGTGTTATTTTTCTTACAAGACTTTTTCATTCAACAAGAAAAAGGTAGAAGCTTTCTCTGAGCAATAAAAATTGGAGTTCATTTTTCAACCAGAACGAGTGAGTTTTTTCTCCATTGGTGAATGCTCAATGGAACTTGCCTATGAGGGCTTTTACTCCATCCACCAAGTAGATATATACATACATATGCAAGAATACTTGGAGTAGATGAAGCAGGTGGTTAGACCCAACAAGAATATGTTTATGAACGTGTATATGTCTGTGGATATTTGCTTGTGTAAAACGTTTTTCTTTCTGTGAGTGTGACTGTTTTCCCGGTTCACAAAGCGTTAATAGCTCCAAGCATCCCTCTTGCCTGGCCAAAATGAGTTAAAGCTCCAGGGCAAAAGAGAAAGGAGCACTAGTAATAAATCCTCTACTGAATTTCCTGCTGCATTACAGCATATGTTAATCACCACAGATCAGCGCTTATTCAAGCACAGAGAAATATAAAGTAAGAGTTAAGTTTCCTACAAGGTCAGATAGCATCAGTCTTTTGGCCTCTGTCCAAGGCTATGTTCCATTTTGATCCATTCCCCTAAGGCTGGGCAAGTCTCTGGCATTCTACCTTCTCCATGTAATCACCTCTTTAAACTTTCAACATGGGGATTAGACTTCAATACATAATATTTGGGGTATCACAAATAGTCAGACCATGGTATTTTCTTTCTGAGGAAAAAGATCCCATTTCTAGTTGGTATATACTTTTATTTCCCTGTGACATTTGAAGCCACAAGGCAATGGAAGAGGACGCCCCAGTCCTTGGTCTGGTTCAAGACAGGTACAGCTGGTCCCTGACTGAGTGGTTGTCACCCTCTGTCAAGGAACAACAGACCCTCAGTTTCCAGATAGCTCTCCAGACTATTCCACACCAACACTTCCAATGCTAACTAAAATTGAAAATGGCTTCTAATTATCAGTTTCATTAGCTTGAATGATTATTTTCATTAATTATTACCAGATAAAAATGTACCCTTTAAGGTCAATCCACAAAACCATTTCTTTCTTATACCAAAGTGTAGAAGAGACTCAGACAGTTATGCACCCATTCTATTTAGGGCCCAATATGCTCCCCATGAAAATTATAATAATTCCCTGCAGTGAAATGATTTGAAAAAGTTCAGCAACTTCTCCAAGGGCAGGGTCTTCATATTTACCTCTCTCACAAAGGCATGCTTCACCATGGGAGTGCTTACAAATGTTTCCTAAATTAGCTCTCTCGCAAATGAAGCTGACAGAGTCAGAACTGCTCATCCCAAACACTGCCTATGTGGGACAATGACACTTTTGATTTCACCATACGGTTTTTCTATAGGGTGACAGAATCATCTTCTGAAAATGTCAAAACACCAATAAATAATCAGCCAGCAACCAAAAGACCTTAAAAGAAGAGTCCAAAATGTGAGTGCTAGTTATAAAAGAAGGTATATTTATAATTATATCTATTGTAGCTCACAAGTCAAAGGTAAGAATAAAAATACAGGAGTATTAAAAGTACACAGAAAAAGAATTGAAATTGTAACTTCATTTTGTAATTCCAATGTAGAGCTTCCTTGCCTTTGTATAGCTTAGTGTGTTACTGGCTCATGTGATTGTAATGTTGTCCACACGTCTCAGGGGGTAGGCCCAGACACAGGCTTTTCTGTCCTAAGTGTTTCATTTAGTAATTTTGTCCATGCCACTAAGAGCCATGTACATTGATCTAGTCATGTCATATCACATAATATGTGCTGTAATTACTAAACTGTTCTCTTTCATTTTCAACTGAACTACACAAAGAATAAATATGGCTAGATCCATGCAACACTTAACATAAAACCAAGAATATAACAGATGGCACATTGTTTTTTTAAAGTCATTTTAAAGTAAATAATAATGACATACTATATGTAAGATCAATTTTAAGTGTACTACTCCAGGAGTCTAGTAATTCTTCCACACATGAAGTACCACTGTAAAGGTGTGGAACCTTCCCATCATCCCAGAGTCCACGGCTATCCTCTTTAGTCCTCCACAGTCAGTCTCTTCTCTAACATAAAGACCCTGACAATGATTAATCTGCTCCCTGTCACTCGAGTTTAACTTCTCTGGCATTTCATAAGTGGATTTATAAAGCAAGTGTCAGTGTGAATGCATTATGTATTTTCCCTTTAGAATAATGCTTTTGAGATGCATGCAGAATCTTAAACTGGCACTCAGTTGCATGCATATTCTAGTCATTTCAGTTTTTGAATAGGTGATAGCCATTTGAACTGATTTCACTGTTTGTAGTTTTTGAACTACTGTGAACAGCAGAGTATGTATCAACATATGCTTTTATCTCCTTGGGTTAGTTTTCTAGAAGTGTGATGACTGGGTTGCACAAGGTTACCTTGAAATGTATGATATTGGTAAGCTATTTCTCAAAATGTTTCTTCCGTTTTTGCCCTTTCACTAGCAATATGTGAAGATTCATGTTGATGCTTATACCTCACTGAAGTTTAACCTGAGAGTGTGCAGTTGTATAGTCTTAATACCATCATTAAACATTTATTTTCATACCTTTACACTTTAGGCTAACTTTCATCTCTCTCAGGAGTAGTGATGAACACTTCATCATTGGCCTGTCTGTCCACAGTATCTCTGATCTTATGCAAAGTTCATTTTCCAATGTGGGTTCTTTTTTTTTTTTTAACTTGCCAAGTTATACGTACTCTTTTCATGTTCTAGGTAAATTCTTGTCACAGATAAATGTTTTATATATTTTTTCTTCTAGTTAGTGGTTTATATTTGATTTTTTGCTGCATTGTTGAAAATATAAGTTTTTATTCTGATGGGCTCTTACTTATAAATTCTTTTGGCTTGTTCCTTCTCTATCATATCGACTTGCCTTCTGTTCGATAATGTGTTCTTTCTTTTTCTCCTGTTAGCTTTTATCCTAACAGTTGAGCATTGTGTACAATTTTATTCATTTCTGCTATTAGCATTATTAGCTTTATCTGTAGATAAAGATTCAAAACTTACATTCTCCCTGATTTCTTTTCTTTCTTTTTTTTTTTTTTCATTTTTAATTTTATGACACAGGGTTTCTCTGTATAGCCCTGACTGTCCTGGAACTCACTCTGTAGACCAGGCTGGCCTTGAACTCAGATATATGCCTGCCTCTGCCTCCCAAGTGCTGGGATTAAAGGCGTGCACCACCACTGCCTGGCTCCATCTTTTTTCACTTTCTCTGGCCCCACTCCTTTTCCTTCTTTCTGACAGGGTCACTTGAGCTGACCTTGAACTTAATATACTGCCCAGACTACTTTTAATCATGACTAAAAGCCACTTGGAAAGGAAATGGTTGGTTTTATCTTATACTTTCAGGTAACAGCCCATCACCGAGGGAAGTCAGGGCAAGAACTGAAGTGAGAAAACTAGTTCCAGAGATTGAAGCAGAAGCCATAAAGGACACTGCTTACAGACTTGCTCATTGAGCCTTGCTCACCCTGCTTTCATACAACCAGAACCACCTTCCCAAGAGTGATGCCATACCAATGGACTGGGTCCTTTCTCCCACATTAATAATTAATCAAGAGCTAGAGAGATGGCTCAGAGGTTAAGAGCACTGATTGCTTTTCCAGAGGTTCTGAGCCCAGCAACCACATGGTGGCTCACAACCCTCTGTAATGAGATCTGAGTTCCTCTTCTGGAGTGTCTGAAGACAGCTACAGTGTACTCACAAATAATAAATAAATAAATCTTTAAAAAATAATAATAATTACCAAAAAAGTGCCCTACAAACTTCTATACTGGCAGTATGATAAAGGCATTTTCTTTTTCTTTTTTCTTTATTTTTAGATATTTGCTTTATACACATTTCAAATGATATCCCCTTTCCTCATTACCCCTTTGAAACCCCCCTATCCCATCCTCCCTCCCCCTGCTTACCAACCCTCCCTCCTACTTTCCTGACCTGGCATTTCCCTACACTGGGGCACTGAGCCTTCACAGGACCAATGGCCTCTCCTCTCATTGATGTCTGAAAAGGCCATCCTCTGCTACATATGTAGCTGGAGTCATAAAGGCATTTTCTAAGTTGAGGTCCCATTCCCCCAGATAATTCTAGCTTGTGCAAAGTTTATAAACAAAACAACTACAACAACAATAACAACAAACCAACCCAGTCAAGGTATATGCTACCATGCCCAACTCAATTTGTGTTTTTAACATCACAGTTGAAGAAATTATGTCTGAGATATGGCAGATGCAAATGAAGCTTCTCACAGCTTCTTTCATCCACCAAAAACCAGAACCATCCATGAGTTCAGCAGACTTACACCATTCCAGAAGAGAATCAGCACCAGGAAGGAGACAAACTCCAAAATATAAACATTTTCACAGACAGATGTCTCAAATCCCCAAGCTATACTTTGCCCTTTCTTTCCTTCAGACCACTAGTTTTTCCAGGGAAGCCTTCTCTTCCCTCTTTACTCCTTTAACTGCGTTGTCCTGCAGTACTTGTTTAGATAAAGGCGATCTGGGAATGATGATTCATGTTTTCAGAAAGAAACTGAGGTTAGGGAATGTGTGAGTGTTGGAGTCATGTAACAAAACCCCCAGGAGCTATTGGGTGAAGTTGTGAAGAGGAAATGTAAGCCATAATGGAGACTCCACGATACTGGAGATGCCAGTATCATAAGATATCTGCTGAGGAAAGCAGCAGGCATGAAGTGGAGCTGGTTTGGGAGAGAATCTGTGTGTACTGTAGTTGGCAGAGTTGGAGGCATGGAGCTACATAGGCCCTTTAGAGACCAGTAAATCTCACCACGAACTCCAGATCCAGCCATTGTGCTGAAGGAGCTGTTGTTTTCTCTGATGGTTTTGGTCTTGCTTTGGTCTGATCATGCTGTACCTGGATTCTTTTCTTTTGGAATAGGAATGGATGTTTACTGTGTATTATTACATGCTAGAAGTATGTGACTTCTTCTAATTGGAGAATACAGTTGGAAGACCTTGAACTTTTAAAGTGTAGAGATGCTGAAGACTATGGAGACTGAAATTTATACTGAATGCACTTTATGTTTTAACATGGTCAGGACATTATCCGGACAAGGGATTGAAGATTTTAGCTTAAAAGTAATGTATTGGGTGCTAAGTTGAGGGTGACGTTGTGATGACTACTTTTAATTGTCAACTAGAAAGACTATAGTACCACTTGAGAGATGAGCCTCTGGGATTGTCTCTAGGGGATTACCTTGATTACATTAATTGAAGTGGGAAGACCTGCCTTCAGTTTACCATTCCTGGCTGGAATTCTGGGCCACTTAAATGGAAAATGGCTCTTAGGCAATAGCATATATCAACAATTTCTGTGTTTTAACTGTGTGTGAGAGATGTGGTTAGCTGATTCAAGGTCCTTCCCCCTTGATTTCTATTCCATGATGGGCTGCATCATTGAACTGTGAGCTAGGAGAAAAAAAAGCAAAACATTATCCTTAAGTTGTTTTTGTCAGAATATTTCATCACAGCATTGGGAAAAGAAACCAAGACAGATGGTTTCTTGGTCCATTAGTTATTTTAAGCTCTCTCTGTCCTGTCCTGTTGCTCTTACAAGGATTTCTCAGTGTTGGGCAATTAGACAAATATTGCCTGCTGTGGAGGCCATTGAGATGAATCGGTTTCTCTTAATTGGCTGTGGACCTCACCACCTCTTTCCATAGGAAGAGAACCTTCATAGCTGTCCCTCCTTAGGCTTTAAAATATCATGAGAAGAAGGAGGCAGCAGGACATTTTAAAGACCAATGAGAGGAAAATGACTTCCTCTTCATAAAAAAAGAAAAGAATCCATTTTGTGCTTTTGACTGTAGTAGAGATATAACATTCCATGCCAGTTAAAACATTACCAACTATTCTTCTGTTCTGTGAGTTAGTTTAACTTGGCTGGTCAATCACTTGGTGAAAAAGACTGATCCTTGGAAATGTTAATTCAATGGAAGACATGTTGAAGCTATAGGAAGAATAATTTGTTTTATAAAGACTTCCAAGTTTTTTTTAACTTATTTCTTTATGTATTTTATGTATATGAATACTCTGCTTTCATGCACCAGAAGAGGGAATTGAACTCCTGACCTCTGGAAGAGCAGCAGTACTCTTAATACTCTCAATGACTGAGGCATCTCTTCAGCCCCCAACCTTCCAGGTTTTTTGGTTTTTTGTTTGTCTTTTTAACAAGGACAATAGCAACAGCAACAATAAAAACAAAGTAACATTTCCTTTTCTCTTTCTATCTCTAGGTAGATCAGGGTCAAAGCCATAAGCATGCTTGTCCAGACAGCTTTCCTTGAAGATGGTCTCTACCCCAATCCCATGTAGCTGCTTACTAATCTCCATTACAGACCTGCCTGCTTTCTCTGCCTCTAACACAAAAAAATACCTTCTTCCTTTTCTCCATAGCAACCGCCAAGACTTACAGCTTTCCTGCCCTGTTGTTTTTCTCCCAAACTCTAATAAAGTGATCCCCCAGCTTCTGTCTGAGTCTGTTTTCAAATTCTTTTGTCAACAAAACTAAGAAGCCACTAAAAGGAACCCAGATTCTCTAATAACTGATGTTGACTGAAGCCTGCAGCTTCGACTCTGTCCCATCCTTTCCTTTGATGTTATCTTGCTTGCCTTGCATCCTCTGGCCCAGTCAGGTCTCTCATGGAATTTAAGGGAGTTCAAAAGCAATAACCTGAAGCTAAAAGAGAAAAGCCTCTATCGAAAGAGCCTGGATAGTATGCACATGAAGGCACCCAGAGGTGTGCGCAGTTCCTGGGCTAAATTTATTACAGTCTCTAATATGTTAGAATCAAAGAAATCCTTAAGTGTTGCCATCTCCTCAGTAAACTTTGAAGGAAAGCGTTGTCTTCCATACTGAACAGATAACGACTTGACTCATAGGCCAGAAACACAATGTGGAGGAAAACATCAAGTGGGGCGGAGTTAAGAGTCTGTGCTTATGGAAGTAAACCAATGAGTCTGTTTTGCATTATTGGATTTATCTCTGTACCATGGAGAAAAGTTCAGAATGAAAGCTAGAGGCTGTTTGCATCTACTTCGATATTTTTCACGATATTTTTAGTTTTGTTCTATATGATATTGCTAAATTAATTTTACAAACTGCTCTATGAAATTTTATTCTGATTGATATAGAGGGGAAATAAGTGCTTAAATGCAGTGTTCAGAAAACCTCATAAGTATAGAAACTAATACATAGGGTTTTGCATTCATTTGATTTGTGTAAATCTTTGATACATTAGGAAATTTTAATATTAGTTAATTAAAAAGAGCTGTGTTTTCTGAGGTATTAACATTTAGCCTGAAAATCTGCATTTATTAGTAAACTAAAAACATTATGTTTACTAGAATTCTGAGATCATAAAAATTATAAGTATAATTTCAATAAAATCTCATCTTCATACAGTTCATTTTACCAATATTGAATTTTACATTTGCTAAAAACAAAATTCCCCACACTATCTTTTTTGGTAGATTCTAAGTTTAGAATAAAATGAAGTCAAATAAAATAATAGATACTTAGTAATGTGTAGGTCATTTTTAAATAAGCGTAATAAGGTTGTAATTTTAAGTTTGTTTACTTTTGGGTTCTTGGTTCTAATATAGTGCCAAAAAAACCTAAGGTGATGTCTCTTCTATTAAATATGTTCATTTTATCTTAGTGAAAATTTATACAGAGAAGACTAATATATTTCTGGAAGTTGTGGTGTTGAATACTTATAAAATTTGCTAATTTGCTATAGAATTTAACAGTTATAATTATCTACTTCCTAATTTGGGGGGGGAGGAGAGAAAAGTTAGTAATGGTAAATTTTACACACATGCACATACACACACACACACACACACACACACACACACACACAATCACACACCTCTCCAACATGTGTAAATGAAACTACTAGAAATAACAGTGAAGGGAAATGACTGTATGAAGAATATGAAAGAAATGTAGGTTGCATTTTAATGAAGGATAAAGCAGAGTAATTTTGTCCTGAAGCAAAATGACTGGTTATTTCAGAATGAAAATGGGGGAAAATGTGAGATGAAACTCTACATGTATGTACAAATTTGCAGACAAACTAGAGAAGTGGGAATTTTGCTTAGCTTCATTAAATCTATCAAAATGACATATATTTATTTATATATGCTTCAGTGAACTTTGAATCAACAGTAGCCATATACAAAACAAGATGTAGGATTTGCTGTTTATTAAAAGGACAAATTTTCTTTATCTACTGACCTTTTAATTAGAAGAGATCTTTACCTTCTGAGAAATTAACCAAGGAAACTGAGACTGTGTCTTCTCAGAGTATCTTCCTATCCTTTCTCCATATGATCTCATCCTGGGCTATTTAAAAGACTGGAGTGTTCTCACCATTGAAAATCTTAAGCGTTTTTGTAATTACATTCACTTCTCATATTTGACTTTAAAGTTTTTCTTTCTTACTTTATTAAATAAATATCTATTGCCTCACAGCCACATGTAAATTATTTTTAATTAAATGTTCAAACTTTCTGAAATGTTGGACATCTTATGACATTTTGTCTCCAAATTAATTTCTACAAAAATTCTGATCTCTACTGAATTTGAGGTTTCCTCAAAGCTCCTGGAAATTCTGAAAGGATTTGTTCATTCACCCTGGAATAGGAGAAGTTAAAATTTATTTAGGCTAAGTTGAATTATGTAAAAAAGCATGCCAAGTGTCTTAGTCAGGGTTCATATTCCTGTACAAAACACCATGATCAGGAAGCAAGTTGGGGAGGAAAGGGTTTATTCAGCTTACACTTCCCACATTGCTGTTCATCACCAAAGGAAATCAGGACTGAAACTCAAGCAGGTCAGGAAGCAGGAACTGATATAGAGGCCATGGAGGAATGTTTTTTACTGGCTTGCTTGCTCTGGCTTGCTCAGCTTGCTTTCTTTCTTTCTTTCTTTCTTTCTTTCTTTCTTTCTTTCTTTCTTTTTTTTTAATTTTCTATATTCTTTATTTACATTCCAAATGATTTCCCAGCTTGCTTTCTTATAGGACCCAGGATTATGAGCCCAGGGAGGGCAAATGATTTCTCAGCTTGCTTTCTTATAGAACCAAGGATTAAGAGCCCAGGGAGAGCACCACCCACAAGGGGCCCTCCTGCCTTGAACACTAATTGAGAAAATGCCTTACAGCTGGATCTCATGGAGACATTTCCTCAACTGAAGCTCCTTTCTCTGTGATAACTCCAGCTTGTGTAAAGTTGACACACAAAACCAGTAAGTACACCAAGTGATCAAAAAAGCTAAAAATTCCCCACATCATTTTTGTATGGGAAAATATTAACATATGCATTTCAGAAAGTTTATGGAATTTCTGTAGATATACTAATGCCCTCACTCTCTGTGGTATATATCCTAATATTACCAGTAGATGTATAATCATCTGCAAACCAGAGTGCTTCTTTTCCACCAAAAGGAGTTATGAAGAAAGGCTATGAAAAGTTCTCTGGGATTCATAAATCTCATAACATTGTTTAAATACATTTTAGTTCATATTACTATTTTTAGTCAATTGTCCAAGATGTTCATTTGCTAAATAATTTAATATGAAGTAGAACAAGGATTAATATATTTTAACTCTATTTTGTGATACTTTAATAGAATACCACAGATTGCTTAACTTGTAAAGACGAGACTTATTTTGCTCACTACTCTGGAGGTTGGAAAGTCTAAGACTAAACTAGTGTTTAGTCTTCTCAGCTTTCTGTTGTGATAAAAAAAATGTCTAATATGAACAACTTTAAAAGGAGGAAGATTTTAATTTGGCTAATGGTTTCATTTGTCCTTAGTTCTTGGCCCCATTGATTCAGGGCATGTGGTGAGAAAGATCATAATGAAGGCTGAATCTTATGTCCTAGGTACACTCACTTCATGTCACAGAGGAAGAAGTGTTTCTTAAAATGCATAGAAAAATTATAGTCCTTAATGACACACTCCTTGTGAGCTTCTTTCTCCAGTTATCCTCCATCACATAAAGTATTCTGTAGCCCCAAATAGCACCACTAGCTGAGGTCCAACCCCTAAACACATTTGGGAGGTGGGATGTTTTTTAGCCAAACCATAAGAAGGATGATTTTTACAACCTCTTCACATGGCAGAAGGTTATGATGAAGCTAACTTGTTGGCTACATGAAGTCTTATTCACAAGCACTTTAACCCCATTGGTGGGGGAAGCACTTCCATGCATTAAATACCACTTAATACTACAAGGATTTCAATACTGCTTCACTTGGGACTGAATGTATCCAGTGGAACCATCAGATAGAATGAGATCAATAATATTTCTGAATCCACATCATTGCTGCTGAGTCTTTTCCACAGTCACCTGGGAATCTGGGAACAAGTCTCATGGATGAACATTTTATTTTTTAATATATGCCTAGGCATCAATAATTTATAAAAACCACTTATACAAGACCTCTATGTATTCAATCCAGGGACAAAGTTCAACCAGTGAGAATTTCAGCAAAACTGGTTAACTCTCCATGCCTGCTCACTTTTCTCTAGGTGCATTTGTCTTCCCAGCATAGCTCTGCTGATTTTAGTTTCATTTCTATTTTTTTTTCATTTTATTTTGGGGTTAACAGTCAGACTTAATGTTTTAATATCCCCAGAGGCAGCCCCTGGAGTGAAGGACTCAGCACCACTGTTATATTAGCTATACCTGGGATTTAGAAGTCACATGTCCAAACTATAGTGGTTACAGACACTGATGATTTTTTTTTCATTTTTCCTCCAGCTAAGTAGATGTTTTGGCTTTTACATAAATGCACACACACACACACACACACACACACACATCAATCTTGCAAATTTAAACAGCAAAACAAAAACAAAGTTAAAAATCAAATGGGATAATAGACTGAACAGAAGTTTTCAAAAAGAAAGAGAGAAAGAAAGAAGAAAGGGCTAATAAATATTTTAAGTATTTCCAATATCCTAAGCCATTGGGAAAATTCAAATAAACTGCTCTACGTTTCTGTCGGAATGACCACCATGAAGAAAAGAAATGCTGGTGAGGATGTGGGGAAAAAGATTTTAACTTCTACTGGGAATTCAAACTGGAGGGATCTGTATGAAAACCAGTTGGGGCATTTCAAAAGGAACTGAAAATATAATGACCACATGACCTAGTTGTAATGCTTCTGAAAGGTACACAAAGGACATTATGTCTGTCCTCAGAGATACTTCCAAACCCAAGTTTACTGCTACTCTAGTCACAGCAGCAAGAAAAAAGAACTCCTTAGATGTATTCTTTATATGAGTCTTATTTAAAATATTGGCGGTCCTATTTCCTTGACACTTTTCTTTTTCCCCTTAAGCTATCCTTGACATAATAGTTTTGCAGATAACACGTTTATAAACAGAAGTTATATTTTTACTTCTTTGGCATCTCCAGAATTTTAACACATATCCAACATTATTATTTCCATGGTGATGAACTTAGTAATCTAAATTAAATTACAACAGGACGTATTGAAAACATTTGCCCTGAAAGCATGACCATGACTGATATCTTATATCTAACATGCACACTTGAAATTGGAGATAACCAGGCAGCTTGAAGAAATTAAGATTTATGTTATGGAGCTAAAGATTACAAAGCTCACTTTCAAATAGAAGCCTGGTACATTCAATGCACTGTCCCTAGTCTTATAAGTAAGCTTCTTGACATGTCTATACTCCTTAGGATATCTGGGTACCTCAAGAAAAACAGAAGTGATCCAAGTCTCCAGATACTGTGGGCATCTATTTTCTGTTGCTGTGACAATACCAAAACCTCTGTTCTGCAAACAGAAGCATATTTTCTCAGGATTCTAGAGGATATGAATTTCTAGAACAAGGCAGCAGTATCTGCTGTAGGACTTCTACCTGTGTACACAGGTGGCAGAAAACAAGAGAGAATCACACCTCTCCTACAAGTCTTTTCAAAATAGCAGTAATCTATTCTTGAAAGCAGAGCTTTTACTATATAAGCACTTTCCCAAAGACATCATATTCCAGTGCCACCATCTTTGAGATCGATATTGCTATGATAGGTTTTGGAGACACATTCAGCCAATGACATCTTGGTTTATATCTTGTTTTCTTACCCTTGAGAATCGATACCAAAGATGAAGCACATTGAAATATAAGAAACCCCATGAGGTCAGTTACAATCTTATTCTTCTCAAGTTTAGTAAATCAAGGAATATCTTGTAAACAAGACTAGTATTTCTTTTAATATCTCTAATAATTATAGACATAAAATATATATTTCAATGGAAAATGATTACATATTAATATGTGTTACCAGATTCTAGTTTGGTTGTTTTATACTATTTTTTTATGTCTTAGTAAATTATATTCTAACATTTTTTCATATTCTATTACAATTAAGAATTCTAGGAAGAGACTTGGCAAAACCTGTGATCTACAATGGTCACCTGCTTAAAAGATACAATACAATACAATACTGGCACAAAAGTTGTGGGAGTAACAAAACACTATTTGATTGGAATTAAGGTTTTCTCCATGAAATGTAACCCATACCCAATACTGTCTGGGTCGTCAAGAACATGAGACTAGATAGACCATGGACCTATGGGAAAACCAAATATTATTGTTCTTCTAAAGGAATATGGCCATTAAATGACTCCTAATGACATTCTGTTATATTCATAGATCCACATCTTGTTCAGCCATCATTAGAGAAGTACCTTCCTGAAGTAAATGGGAACAAAAAATGAGATATATGACTGAACAATGTGCATATAGATACCTTGGAGCGATTAGTCCTTGTGAAGATGTATCCATCAAATCCCTCCCCTCACAGCTCTGGGAATTCTGCAGGAGAGAAGACGAAAAGAATGTAAGAACCAGAGAGGATGGAAGACATTCAGGCCAAAGGGCCTTCTAGACACAACAGAAATGTTGCTCACATAAACTCACAGAGACTGTGACAGCATACACAAGAACTGCACTGGTCTAAGCGATCTGGGAATCCCAATGCTGATACAGGAGCCAACACAGACCATATCCCTATCCCAGAAGCCCAGAAGCTGTCTCCAATTGATAACTCCTTGTGAAAAAAAAATTAGTTTTCTCTTACAGAATCTCCTGGGTATACAAACCACACTTAACGGCAGGCCTCCTCCCCAACAGTAGGTGGCCAATACAAAATATCGATAGTTTTATAGGTTTTTATCTCACACTATTTTGTCTGTGCACTTTATTTTTTATCCAGATCTTTTGCTTATATATCATAGTTTCTGATTTTGTTTTTATGGGTTTTCTAGGTGTGCAAATGTGTGTGTCTCAGCACCTTATTGATTGTATGCCAACTAGCTTCTCTAAGCTTCTGTCTCAGCTAAGCCTCACCTTTCTGTCTTTTCTTTGACTTTTTTTCCCCTGTGTGTTTTGTTTTATTCTAGTTTGTTTTTTTATTGTATCTCAACTTATTTACTTATTTATCTATCTATATATTAGATGCCTGTTTGTATTCTAATGAAAAAAGAAAGAAAGGGTGCATATTTGGGTGGATGGGATGTGGGGAGGACCTGGAAAGAGTAGGGGGAAGAAAAATCATAATTAGAATATGTTATATGAAAAAACTATTTACAAAACTAAAAACCAAAAATAAAATACCAAGTTTCACTCCTATGACTTGCTGTCCACTCCTATGTAATCAGCATTCAAACCCAATATAGGATGTCTTATAAACTGTCTCCTCTGGGTTCAGAAACTGGGTTTGTCATCCACTCCAACTACTAATCATTGTTTTTCTTTTAGTTTTAACAGAAATATTCAATGTCTTATTAAATGCTGTATTAAGGCTGCAGTTATCAATAGGAAAAATTTGTGTAGTATGTGTATGGGATCTGAAATTTACCTCCTTAAACAAACACACAAAAAACAAAAACAAGCAAACAAAATGCCTAGACACTGACAAGATATAGCCAGTCTCATTCTCTGTGGCTGGGTTCTTAGTGTCTCTTCTTTCTATTGAAAAGGGCATTGGAAGAGATGTCCTTATTGATTGTATGCCAACTAGCTTTTCTAAGCTTTTATTTCAGCCCAGCCTCACCTTTTACCTATAAAAACTACAAACTCTCAACACAAATGGATAAATACCAGCATATTTTCTTCTAGTTTAAGCCCTTGTCCATGAGATAGTTCCCAATATTCCCATAAAGTTTCTGTTTTAGAAAACTCAATGCTGCTGGCAAAATTTAGTTTGCCCCAACTTCACTAAAATGTCCATGCCTAATCCGATAATAGAACAGGGTCTTGAACTCACTTTTCCAGGACTTTCTTTAAATGCTTACAAACATAAACTTTGGGTTGTAGATTTAAATTTTCAATCACCCAGAATTATCTATCTAAGGACTGGAGACCAACCCATTAAACACGAGAGTCAAGGAAAGAAATCTATCTCTTGTGAGAAGATAAAATGTACTGATATTATTTGAATATTCATTCCCCCTAAAATCCATTGTATGAATAACAATGTAACAGATTTTAGAGACAGATCCTTTATAGTAGTTTTGTCACCAATGATCCACCACCATGAGTGGATTAATGCCATTGTTGTTGAAATGTTTTCTATATAAAAGCACATACAGACACTTCTCTTGACCTTCCAACTTTTACATCTGATACTACAGCAAGAATAATGTCATCAAAGATTGTTATTCAATCCTTGATCTTCTCAATCCCTACAATTAATCGTAAGTCAAAAAATTCATGTTCAATATGAACGGTACAGCTTTAAATAATATATTATCAACAAAACCAGATGAGGACATTTATCTTGAGAAGGTTGCCTGTTATTCCTTGGACTACTACATCTTGAAATGAAGCAAAACCACTTAACATTTTGATCTGAAGGGTGAGATAAGAATCAAGGTGCTTAGATTTGTTGATTAATGACCCCTGCCTCTACAATATTGGAGAAAATTTTGTGAAAATCCCTTGGAGGTTTCAAGTGGGAGGGGAAAAAAAAAGATCTGCATCTGTAGTCTTAAAAATAACACAGAGCAAAACAGGAAGACCAGAATTGACCTCTAGCCTATCCAGGTGCATATACAGGTATGTGCATATGCACAGGTATGTAACCAAATGCACATGCATGTAACACATACTTTCATAGAACACATTAATCCATCCATATATCACACATACCACAAGCACAGAGAGAAGCTTTGCTTTAGAAATTTCTTTGCAGCATCTCCAAAAGGTGACACTGCCATAAGTCCCTTGCAGTCTGGAAGGGGTCCAACCCATAGAACTGGAATAACTAATCATACAAAATCACAATTCTTTCCTGTAATATCATTATTTTACATCAACTGGTTTGTATTCTTCTCTCCTCCTTTCTGGTAGCATCCATGTTTGACTTCTAACCTATAGCAATTTTATTCTCATGAGATTAATCTATTGACTCCCGATATTAAGACCTGAGTTGGTAGAAGATCTTTTTCTTTTCTCCAAACTGCCTATCTATAAATAATATTATAGCTTCTCACAAATGGGTTAAGCCTTTTACTCCTTTAAGCAGTCAATACTTTTCTTTTTTTTTTAAATTGGATATTTTCTTGATTTACATTTCAAATGTTATCCCCTTTCTAGGTCCCCCCTCCCAGAAACCCCCTATCTCAACCTCCCTCCCCCTGCTTCTATGAGGGTGTTCCTCCACCCACCCCACTCCCACCTGCCTGCCCTCAATTCCCATACACTGGGGCGTCTATCAAGCCTTCTTCATAGGGATAAGAACCTCTTCACCTATTGATGCCTGACAAGGCAATCCTCTGCTACATATGCAGCTGGAGCTACATGTATTCTTTGGTTGATGGCTTAGTCCCTGGGAGCTCTAGGGGTTCTGATTGGTTGATATTGTTGTTCTTCCTATGGAGTTGCAAACCCCTTCAGCTCCTTCTGTCCTTTCTCTAACTCCTCCGTATTTTTCAAAAGGATGAAGCAATGAGAAAATGTATTTTAGGATTGCTTACTAGTATTTCCCCTTGCTTTGAGTATATGCTCCCCAAAAAAGCCTTCCTTCAGCATTTCATGAAGTCTATTTTTTTCAGCTTTCATGTCTCTAAAAATATTTTTTGCTTCTGTTTTGAAGATATGTTCCTTATATACAGAATTTTAGGCTGGCATGTTTTGCTTTGTCTCTTGAATTATTTACAAAATTTTTCTCCATCATCTCTAGTTCCTAGTGTCTCAAGGTCAATGTGCCACAACCCTTGCCTTTTGAACTTTGCAGATGCCTTTTGAACTGTGCCCTTTGAACTTTGTTTACTCCCTTATCCCTTTTATTACTTACCTTGGCTATAACTTATTTCAGTTTAGTCGGGTTGTTCCTTGATATTGCTTTTTTTAATATTTCTTCCTCACAGAGTTTATAAAACTTCTGAATATATGAAGACATTTTTTGTCCAATCATTGCTAAATATAGTTACATGCAATCGGCTTATAATTCCAATGAATGTAATTTTTATTTCAACCCAGTGTTAGAACTTAAAGAGGTTTATGTCGATCTTTTTGGTCATTTATTTCTAATTTAATCATATTTATTTGATACATTTTTCAGCACCTTTAGCATATTTATGATAGTTATTTTAACATCTGCACCTGTTAAATTTATCATCACTGTCATTCCTGTGTCAGTTTATATTGACTGATTTTTCTGCTATATAATATTTTTCTGCTTGTTGTAACATCTGGTAATTTTCTTTTGGAAGGCAGCCATTATGGATTATATATTTTGGGGATCTGAGGGTTTTTTTTCACTATTACTGTAAATGATGTACATTTTTCTGAGGTGCAGTTAAAGCACTGATGTCAGTTTGAATGCTTCCCATACAGCCTTTAAGGGTGGTTAGAGTGAATTCAAGATCTTTTGGGCTAGGCATGATGTCTCCTCAGAGCACTACCTAAAGACATGTGTATTAAAAAAGTCATTACATGTTTTCTGATAGATGCACAATGATTCCAGTTCCCATGGAATTATGATTCACTGCCACTGTTGTACTCTATGCTCATTTCTATTGTTCTGCAGTCATCTTATAGCTGGAGGAAAGATGTTGCTGCCCTGTCTATCTCTGTCCAGTTTCCTCTCTATAATAATCAGATCCACAGATTCTAGGTGGTTTTGACCTCTTCACCTTTGATCCCAGTCTCTCCGGTGACCACTGAGGGATAAATCCTACTGTGTTCCCCACTGTAAACAATCAATCGAACCACACTTCTGTTTCACATTGTGTTTACATAATTCTTCTCTCATAAATCACAGTCCAGAACTGCCTACTGTCCAATGTTTGACAGCCACTGTGTTACATATGCTGCCCCTTCAGTTTCCTTGCTATTTAAGGTAGGAGTGTGAATCTAATTCTGGCTATTTTGTCCTAATACAAATCATTGTTACTCATGATATATGTATATGTGATATATATGTATGTATGTGTGTGTGCCTATATATGAATACATATATTCAAATATAGTATTTATATTAATTGGTTGAGGATTTCATACATGCATACAATGCATTTTGATAAGATTCACCTTCTACTCCTTCCTTTAATGATTCCCATATCTGCCACCAACTCTTCTTTTTCCTTCAGACTTTGTGTCCTCTTGTTTTTTATTTTAATAACTTACTGAGTTCAATTTCTGCGGCCCATGTACTCATGGGCATGGCATTCTCCACTTGAGTAGTCCTACCGGGGCCACATCCTTAAAACCAACTCTTCCTCCTCCCAAATTCATCAGCCGTTCATTGGTCTTCAACTAGATCCTCTTCTTCTCTCTTATGGAATGTTGACTGATTTAATCTATGCAATCACATTTGTTGTAAGTTTATAAGTTCAGCGATCCTACCATGTTTACAACACATTGTTGCACTAGAGCATGTCCTTTACCTAAGGCTTTTACAATCTTTCCACCCCTTCTTCCAGGTATTCCAGAGACAAAGGGGATAATATACATCCATGTCCCATTTGGGGCTGAGCATTCCATTCTTTGCAGTCCAACCAGTTAGCCATCTCTGCTTTGACTGCTGTGCTGTGTAGGTCTTTTGTTCTGTTTTGTCAACTAGAGTCACTTGGGAAAGGGAATCGCCAGACTGGCTACTAGGCAAGTCTATGGGACTTCTTCTGGATTTGAACTCAGAGATCTACCTCTGCCTCTCTAATGCGGAAATCAAAGGCATGTACCATCATACCCATCTAGAATCTTTTTTCTTTAACATAGTCTAAAAAAAGAGAGGGATGCAATCTGGCTATATCTTATTAAAGAAATTGTGATTTTTTTTTTTGTCATCCTGCTACTTTAGAGTGCTGAGTTTAATATTCTGCTTCATTAACATATGCTGCTCTTATTTAAACACTGTAAAATGGACCTAAGCAGCTAAGACTGCAGCCTATACCTCTGCAACACCTTTATGTCCAATGGCCTAGGCAGTGGTCAGATATAAACCAAATAGCATCTTCCCATCTAGCACACTCAGGTTTCAATTTTCCCACAGTGTCCTTTAGTGAATGATTCCGACATTGGCCCAAAAATTTAAAGTGCTCACATTCCTTTCCTTCAGATAGACTGCCGACCAGCTCTCTCATTGCTTCTTTTCCTTCTTCCATCCAGGTGCTTTATTCTTGCCCACTTCCCACTTTGACTTCCTTTCATTTCTAGATTTGTTATAAATTATTTGATCTAGCAACAATTTAGTCTAGAATTCGCTGATTAAAAATTAGTGAAGAACATGGAAGGGAAAGTGAGGTGATTTATCTCAGACATCTGTATTCTAGCTGATGGAAATATCACTCAACTGAGCACAGGAAAAAAAAAATGAGGAGGGTGGAAGTTGTATGGTGCATGAGATAATACCTTTAGCAAGGCAGTTGATCCAAAATTTAACTGTAGATTCTGTATAATGTCTTCCAAAATCTCAACAATAGTTTTCTTTTGTCCTTTTTAAAGCATATATATATATATATATATATATATATGTACTGAGATTCTTAACCATTAGCAAAAAAAAAAAAGAAAGAAAAGAAACCCAAGAAACAAAAAACAACAAAAAAAACATTCAATTAAAATATATCCTAGACCTAAATGTAGAAATAATTTTAAGAAGATTTTTTTAGAAGACAACTAAATAGACAACCATAGTAGCTTTGGATTAGGCAAAGATATCTTCAAATAACAGCAAAAGCACCACCTAGGCATGAAACCAATATTGATGGAGGAGAGTTATTTAAAATAGATTTTTCTTTTTTAAAAAAAGCACCAGTACATAACAGGAGAGCCAGTTTAGGGGTCTGAGAGAACATTCTCCTTATATAAGATATGCCTTTTATATATACAATATATAAATTATATATCTTTGTATGTTTTTTTAAAGGACTTGGTTTCAGAACGTATGGTAAACACGATACATTAATAAGACATGGGCTAAATATTTGGTTAAACAATTCATATAGTGTATGTCTGCTTGGCCAATAACTACAATAATGGAAGTTCATTAGCAGAAGTCATTGGAGAATGCCAAGCACTGCACAGTACACTAAACCTACACCAAATAAACAGTTCTTTATTGGTCAAAAAAATTGAAATATCAAATAATACTCAGGACACTAGTTAATAGTATTGGTAATGGTATAAATAGAATCATATTGAAATAGCTTTTCCTTAAAGGTTTAAAAATAAACAGTATATAATCTAGCAGTTCTACCTTAAAATATAGTAATAAGGTTCAAAACATTTAAGTAGATTTATAGATGTTATTCATAATGTTATTAATAACACACTCAAATTCAAAACAAATTATGTTTCAGGTGGTAAAAGCTGGAGTAAATATGCTACATTAATACAATGGAATCTTATTCAATATATAAAGGAATAAACTACTAAGGCGTGCTTCAATGTGGAAGAATGTCAAGAGCATTATTCTGAATTATAACAGCCAGCCTAGAAGACCAACATTGTATGATTCTCTTTATGTAAAATTCCAGAAAAAATAGAAACATGCTAATAGAGATCGGAAGGAGATAAATTGTTGCTGAAATGGGAGGTACAAATGGGAATCCAGTAGAAGCCAGTATCAGAAACAGTGTCACAGTGACGGCTTAATAGCCCTTCAAATCTCCTAAAAGGCCTTGAACTAATTGTGTTTATGATATGGATCTATCTCCTAATGTGTAAGTCACACCACTCTAAATAGATCACCTTGTGATTGAAAGGAGTTCTTCAACGAAGCAGGAGGAAGACTTGGATGTGACAGTTCTAGAGAAGAAAAAACTGACTTCATACCTTCAAGAAACAGTCTTTATACTTCTCAACTTGTGTGTGTGTGTGTGTGTGTGTCTGTGTATGTGTGTGTGTATGCAAATGCATGCGCATGTACATGCCTGTATGTATGTATACATGCATGTATATGTTTGTATATCACACATACCTATGAAATGTTTCCTCTATGTAGTTAAATTATATTTCTATTTGATAGGCAGGCAACTCAATTCTTATAGGTGTTAAAGTACATATTGCTGGTCATGTTCCTGGCACAATTACATGTGTCGGGCCACACTCCCTTTTCTCCTATTTGAAAGGCACCCTTCTTTTATCTTGTACCTCTCCTAATAATTTAAGTCCCGTTTCAGTATCATATTACTTCTTTTTTTTTTTCTAGATAAGACATTTTCCAAACCTATACTTTTAAAGACATGGCTGTGACTGAAGATTAAATATGTGGATATTCACTTTCAAATCCAGCACTGCTTTTTTTAGTCTTCACATATTTGCTCCACCCCCTCTAGTCCTCTGCTTTTTCTTCAGGCACCTGTATATCTAATTTCCAACAATTTCCCTCCAAATGGAAATCACTATTGGTATGGTAAGCATTTGGAGTTTTGTTATTGATTTATGCCTTGGGTGAAGAGGTTAATTAAATGTGAATTTTAAGCCGACAACATGATTAGGGGAGTGAAGCAACTGGAATTCATGAATACTTCCAAGACCATTAAAACTATTTAAAATGAGTACGGAATGAAGGTGGGAGTGTGGGGGTGGGGCAAGCATTCAGAGCAGCCCAGTTATTTGTGACTAGATTAATGAAATTCTGAAGAATTACAGAATCTTTCCAAGGCAGTTGAGTCCAGCTGGGTTTTACTTTGCATTTATATTGACATTAGCATGGAATATAATACATTCTTAATAAACCACTCTTCCGTATTCTTTTTGTTTTTTTCTATTTCAAATTGCATTTTCAAGCCTTGAGTTTATCCACATCAACAAGCCAGCTTGGAAGACAGGGAAAGTCTTAGTTTACCAATACATAAAGGTTTCACAGAATGACTTGCTAAAATGCAGGAAGGTAACTTAGACTCAGCCCTTGAATTGCCTGAGGTGCTCAGGTACAACTTTCAAGGTCATCTTTGAAATATCTGAATGAGGATGTGTTTTAACATAAAAAGATATGAAAAAGTTATTACAAACAAGTGATTTGTTATATTTTGTTGCTGTTGCAAAACTGTAACTAGAAAGCCGCACATGTGTTGCATTTTAATTTGTAGCAGGCATAATCCTGTTTACTACACAGTGGGATGAACAGATCTACAATGCAGGACATGGAAATGAGGCCACATGCCAACTGGAGCAAGACCACTTCAGAGACAACCGCACTGTGATAAAGAAAACTAGTGCCACCATGGTGATATTTCCATGACTATCTATTGTGTGGCAGAAAACAGATGGGCATGAATGGATACCAAGTCAGAATCAAAGGCTCAGAGAAATGCCTTTGAAAATCAGCCTAGAATCGGATATTAGATATTTCAGATGGAAAGGATTGAAGTCTCAGACAAATTCTGAACTGATGGCTAAGAGGGAGGCATGTGGGAATAAAAAAAATTTCAATTAAAAGCTATGAAGCCATACTCCAAAGCATGGGGAAAGTACTCTCATTTCACACATACAGGGCAATCAGTGATAGTGACAATCATGTATCTCTAGGCAAAAGGTCACTGAATTTTGTCATAAAAACTCTTCCAGGTCAGGGTGTGGAACAGCAATATCCAGGTCAGGGATGTTCTCTTTGATAGCCAGGAAGGACTTGTGGAAACTAGGGTCTGATCCTCTATCTGCAGAGGCTAGCCAGAGCATTCCATGATTCTCATGATCCCCAGGATGACAGGAGGGCCTTTCCTCCTGCTTTGGTTCAAAGACAAAATGTCCCCAACTGGCGCCTGTAGTGCAGCCTTGGTTGTCAGCTGACAGGCTTTGAGTTTCTGACTGCATCCTTTGGGATGAGAGCTAGGGAAGGGATTCATCCTTTAATGGATTTATATGATGGTGGCATTATTAAGAGGGGAATAGCAGTAAGAGGTGGGTTCTGCCTGAAGGAAATAGGTCAGTGGTGTGTAGCCATAAAGTCCGTCCTTCCATAACTTCCTCCTTTACATACTTCTCTTGGTTCCCTGCCTGCTGGGAGGTAAGACGGTCTGTTTTGCCATGGGCCACTCCTACTGGATGTTTAGCCTTAACCCTGCCTTAAAGCAATGGGCTGAAATATGAAATATCTGAAACCATGAGCCAAACCTTTGCCTCTTTTTGCATTATTTCTGACCTTTCATAGCTTTAACACGACTCCCTTGTGGTTTTCTTTCCCCTTCATGACCTCATTTTGTCCATAGTATATTATAAAAGTCCATTCACAATGTTCAGTCACCGGCACTGTCACTAACAGCATCTGGCTTCAGATGGCCTCCCACATAAGCCTGGGTTATGCATCTATGGGGTCTGGCTAGAGGTATTGCCCACCACAGAGGAAGATCATTGATGTTATTTTAGGTCATGACATTATATGTTCTAGGGTGATAACTTGTACATTGCCAGCTATTCTGCAGGCTGGGACAGGAAGATTATAAATTCAAGGTTAGCCTGGGCTACAGAATGAGGTTTAAGCCCAATCTCAGCAATCTAGTGGGGCCCTACCACAAACTGAAAAGCAAAATGGAGATGGAGATGTTGCTCAGGCATAGAACATTTGCTTAGCATATACAAATCCTTGGCCTTTCTCATCCACAACAGTGCAAAAGAAAAAAAAGAAGCCATTACCAAATGCACCCTAGCAGAGTCACTAGCAGAGTCAAAGATCTCTGGTTGAGAAGAGTATTTTAGAAGCCACTGCTTTGACATGCTGGTCTTGAAGACCATACTTAGTATACTTAAAATCTGATTATAATCTTACCCCAAAGGAAATGAATATGTGAACGTTTATAAGAAGTGGATATATACAATAAAACTGGTTAGTAGAGGAGACTCTTCCCAGGAGATAGAAGAGCACCTCTATTACCTAACAAAGATTCCCATAAATGACTGCCCCCAGCTACCTCCTGTCTACATTAATGTTAATCTTGCAGCATTCTGACCTGAGAGAGTGGAGGGCACAGTGGAAGGCTTTGTTTTAGTCCAGAGTTTGAGAGTTTTCCATGCACAGATTTTGGTCCTGCTGTTTCTTGACCCATGGTGAAGGAGAAAAGGACAGTGGGAATACATACTGGAGCAAAGTGACCTACTACATGGAAGGCAGGAGGCAGAGGGAGGAAGAGAAGCAGCCCAGAAACACATAGCCCCCAAAGGAGATCCACCATCAAGAACCTTCTTTTCCAATAAGACTTTATCAACTAAAGTGTGCGGAACCCCCTTCCAACAATGCCAGTGCCCAGGGACCAAGCTTTAGCATTGCGAGCCTAAGGGGAACACTTCATGTTTAAGCCACAGCACCAGCAGAAGGGTGTTGAGCTTTAGGTCTGTACCCACACACATGCTTAATCTTTTCCATATGTCTAGCAGTTCAGGCTCAGTGGAGCCAGGGTTAAAGGAAGTAATTTCCCTTCATCTTCCGCTCATGAATCTTTCTTTTTCCAGCTTCTGTTTCATTTCAGGGAAGCTGACAGATTGAATATCTCCCTTCAGGGGGAACCCCTACTCTCCACTGGTGTGGGTCCTTGCTAGATGTCCTCAGCAGAAAGTTTCTTCAGAAGCCTGGAGCACAAGACGTACACGCAGAGCAGCAATCAGTGGTGGTCTGTCTCCCTCTAAACTGCACGTGTGAATTGTAAGCCCTTTCATCTCTAGTATTCAACACGTTTTTTCAATACCAAACTGGTATACACAGAATTTCACTGGTGTGTGTTTGTGTGTGTGTGTGTGTGTTCATGAGTAATTGGAATAGTGTCTTTCATATAAAACATAATAAAGAATTAAGTAAAAAAGCAAGTTTTTTATTTTTCTTTAATGCCTTAGGGCATATATATATATATATATATATATATATATATATATATATAAAATTATATATATAGTAGGTTTCAAAGCTCTCATTCAAACAAACAAGCAGAAAAGAAAAGAACAAAAAATGATACAGTCTTACCCACGGTCTTCTATGCCAGTGACTTTCAACCTGTGAGTTGTAACTCATTTGGGGTCGCACATCAAATATTCTGCATATTAGATACATTACAATTCATAACAGTAGAAAAATGACAGTTATGAAGTAGCAATGAAATAATTTTATGGTTGGGGTCACCACAACATGAGGGACTGTATTAAAGTGTGGCAGCATTAAGAAGGTTGAGAACCACTGTTCTGCGCTGTCTTGAGCCCGCAGACAAGTTTGCATGTCCCAGAGTGGGGTTTCCTTCATGTGTTTCTGCATCTGTTTCTCTCTACCAGATGCAGAGTCAAGCTTGCTTGTCCTGGGGGCAGCTACCACTCATCAACACAGTAAAGAGATGGACAGGGGTTTTATTAATAACTGTGGTTTTCTTATCCTTAACTCAAAGAAGTTGCTTGTAAAATTTCCTAAAGGGACAGTCATAGAAGGGATGTTAAAATGATGAATGGAGTTGAAAAATATCAGACATTAGAATGAGAAATGATAAAGAAAAATTTTAATTAGTGGACAGCTCTTCAGAAAATGCCATCTGCCGGGCGGTGGTGGTGCACGCCTTTAATCCCAGCACTTGGGAGGCAGAGGCAGGAGGATTTCTGAGTTCAAGGCCAGCCTGGTCTACACAGTGAGTTACAGGTCAGCCAGGGCTACACAGAGAAACCCTGTCTCAAAAAACCAAAAAAAAAAAAAAAAAAAGCCATCTATTGAGGAACTAAATGAGACAGCCATGTAGAACGCAGGACCAAAGGAAGAACTCAGGGAGGCAGTGGATGTTTAGGGCATTCGAGAAACAAAGGGAGCCCATGAGTTTCAAACACCTTTGGACATTCCAGTGGGAAGCCAAGGGATGGCAACAGGAAATTCTTGCAGTGAGTTGTTCAAGGTGAACTTTCTTTCCTTTCTGTGACTCTGTGCACAGCAGAAAAGGCAGCACGATGCCAGTGTGTTGCATGCCTAGCACAGTGGTCTTCAGCTTCTCTGGACCAGATTCTGAGCCACTAACAAGGGCCGAGAGCAACCCTTTCGCCTTATTCATGTCGTCTACTTATTAATTCAACTCACAGGAGGCAACTAAGCACTTTGCAATCAGAGTTATTTACTTTTTATGAAAATATTTGTAATGATACTGTAAACATTATATGGTCACTAAAATCCCATGGCTATATTAACAATTGGGACGTGTTTCTGTCTGGGGCCCAGTTAAATGTCTGCCCTTCATTGCCTTTATATTCCATGATAGCCTTGTTTATCCTCAAAGAAGTCCAGGAGAAAGGCTCCTGCTCTCGGGACACAGGCTGACTGTGGGGTTGGCATGAGAGCCCCAGCAGCTTCCTTAGTATCAGTACCTAAGACTTCTAAGGCCATGCTCCAGAGGAGCTTGCAAAGGAGTGAAACTCTCACAGGAGGGAGCATGCCACTCAAACGGAGAGATGAAAGGAGGATGGCTACAGAAAACACGCAAAGATACAGGGGAAAGTCAGCCTATACTTAGCATCTTTCCTGGTTGAGTTACTTTCTAGAAAGGTGGGAACATTCACTACATTTTTTTTTCCAACTTTACTTCCAGACCCATCCCTGGTTATTTTGTTTTTCTAAACTCTAGGCCCAACCGTGAACTTGGCATTTTTGTCCTGTCTGTGTAAACCCATACAACAATGCACCATGGAAATTGGCAATAATGTGTTATGATTTCTCCTTGCCCCAGGCCTGTTGTGCCTGGTGGCTCGATAGCACAGAGGTTGCTCTCTGATCCATCTTGTCCTTTAATATACTATTGATATTTGTTTTCTGGTGAGGAGTGGGGAAAGGAAGGGTTTTTTTTTTGTTTTATTTTGTTGATTTCCCAGCCTCTACAATATTTGCTTATCCATTGAAAGGTTAGATTTAGAGAGAGTAGGTCTCCTGGAACACCTGTTCTCAATATAACAGGAGAGAAGCAAAGATAGAAACTTCCTAGGGCAGATTAATAATCAGAAACTCTAAAACCCAGAGAAGGGAAGTGCAGAAGCAAAATTGCTTTTGCCTTCTTTTTATCTGCACTACACCTAGGAACTCTTTTCATTTCCCACTGATTTACAGCACTAAACACAGAGAAAATCTTGTGTACATTCATACTGTAGGATAGGTAACCCAACTGAAAAGCATGGCTGAAATATCCACTTCAGTGCCTGAATTATTGAATTATTCGTGATGGGTTTCTGTATCAGACAGCAAGCCAGATAATTGTTCAGTGTTAGTATTTTCTTCTCCATAACCATAGATGCATTTGTTGAATTGGATTAACAAAAGCAAGAGGAAATATTTAGCAGACGATTGCTTGAAAGGCACAGTGGGTAATATAAAGGCCAATTTTGAAAATTTTCTGAACCATAAAAGGGTGTTGTTGTTGTTGTTTTGTTTTTGTTGCTGTCTTTCCTTTTTGTTTTCTTCTATCTGTGCTCATTACAAAGAAAATCAAGCCTGAGAGAAGATAATTTTGCTTAATGGCAATAATAAAGTCTCATTCATTTAGCCTTCAATGATTACAGGTGGGTGACAGGTCAGGGTAAGGACTGGATGCCATGTAAAGTTATAATGGACAAAGGCAAGTTGTCTTTTTCCCAAGAGTTGCTCAGGAAATCTCATCATTTGTCAAAACAGATGACCAGACTCATAGGTTACCTCTGTGGTCTAACACTGGTCCTGTGTGTCTAAGACTCTGTGTTCCATCCCCAACACTTGCAGCATCATGGAACAGCTCTACATTTGTTTCCTTCTTTCTAGCTGTTCTCAGAGCACGTGACAAAGTCTTTAGGATATTCTTAATTATCAGAAGTCTGAGTAAATTCACCCATCTCTAAGAAAGGAAACAATGTCCTCACAAGATAAAATCTAAATCTGGCAAATAAGTTAGATATCTAATTCATTTTCAGCCACATTTATCATTAAATAGTAAGATCCATTGTGCTAACAAGGAAGAAGCAGATAAATCTTAAAATGGCATTCTCATTGTGAAATACTCATGCACTGTCAGGTAACTTATCTTTCCGTCCTTTCAAAACATACAGAATACCTTGTCATTGTTAAACCAGAAAAAAAATGATGACATTTTCTATGACTTGAATTTGTATGCCTATGTCTATTCTTTTGTATATCAAAAGGGGTTAATTTTATACATTATTGGAATATGTTTGAAAGAAAAAGAACTTAAATGAAGCCAAAGTTATTCCATAGGTTAAATTTAATGATACAGCAGCAGTCAATTTTCTTGTATAAAATACATAGAAAGTTCCCTCAATTTTGCGCTAAGTAGATACAGAAATATTTGTTCCCCCAGATACATGGTGCAATGGTCACTGGGTAAGGGGTTCACCAGTGCATTTATTAATGTATTTCTATTTCCTCACCTCAGCTTAGTAACTGTGACTTAAAAACTATGCAAGTACTTAGAACTACTTAAAATATGACATTGAGATTGTTTCATGTAGGACACACATTGGCTCTAAAATGATTTTAAAGAATTTTAGAAATGTTAAGTTTTTTTTTAACGAACAGGAATTTTCAAATTTTCTCTTATTAAATATTCACTATATATATTATGTGTATATTCCAAATGAACTATTCAATCTTATTGTCTACCTCAAAGTTGAGTACTAGTTCCTGTGATGTATTTTAATAAGAGAAACAAGTCCCTACATCTTTAGACACACTTGATCCACTCCTTGGGATATAATAGCTCAGGGCACAAAGTTTACATCGGCTCTATCACTTCCTGATTGTATAAATTCGGACACTTATTTTCCCCAAACTCAGTCTTCTCTGAAAAGATAGTACTAAGTATATTTCATAATTTAGTAAACCAAAAGAGTTATCTAGCACAGGCCTCAGTGTTCAGTACTGACTTAATCAGTGTTAGTTTTCTCCCTCCTGAAGATCAAGCAGCATTTCAAAACTATGCCTTTGTGTCTCCATGAAAATTGAAGCTTTTGGAAGACATCCATCTTATTTGTTCATTAGAGCAGAAACAGTTGTCATCTAACTGAAACTACTCCATTTCAAAGTTACCACATGCAGCTGAAAGTAATAAAACTGCCTTTGCTCTTTAAGCACACATAATTGGGCTAACATTTTTCATGCATTTTATTTTGGTTTTACATGTCCAATATTTTTTTTCCTGAAGCTTTTGGTTGGTTATTCCTTCTGTATTTTGCTATATACACTCCCCATTACCAATTATTCTGAAAGAAGTTTTCCAAAATTAGAATGGAAACTCCTTGAGGCCTTCTGCTTGCCTGATCGATATCACTCATGGAATGAATGGAGGCTAGGTAATCATCCTAGTGGTGGCCATCAGTGTAGTCTTAGAACACTGAGCTGAGCTCCAGTTTAAAATGCGTGCCTGAGTTGTCAGGACTGTTAGATTGAGAATGTTTGACTTTGAAAAAGAGTTGGACAGAATTTGATAGACAATTGCTAACCCAGCCCTGGAACTCAATTCACCTCTGAAACTAGAAAGGTCTCATCGCCTCTCTTTTCCCATCCTCTCTCCCTTTTTCTCAAACTTATTTCTCCATGTCATTCAAGGACCAGTCACCCAATTGACAGACCACACATTGAAAAATCTGTGCCAGTTACACAGACTCGGGAGAAATGCCCCCGTTTGCCCCTGGAGGGGCAGCTTCATCCCGTTTCAAGCTGGTCTTGGAATCGATATGTCATTACAAACACATATGGAACAGGCAGAGACAGGAAGTGGATACAACCTCCCAGGAAAGTGATTTGGAAACATTAGTTATTTGAAATGTACTGTACACTACCAAGGAGACCTGATCATTTCGTCCTAGATTTCTGTGCCTCTGTCAATGTCCTTTCTTTGGCTCACTTAAAGGGTTTTTTTGGGTTTTTTGTTTTTTGTTTTTTTTTTAGATAGGCAAGGTGATATGCTGGGGAAATTTTCAAATTCCAGTGACAACTTTTTAAAGCTCGTTCAGCTCCCAAACTCTCACTAATTAATGAAGATGCAATCCGTGCCATTTACCTTGGGGAGAAAACTCCTGGTAAATAAACAAAACAACAAATCTGTGCTTCAATGCACCTTCTGTGCAGTTTTGCAATTGTTCTGAGTCACACTCTATGTTCTTTCAGTAGCCTAACCATCTTGAGATGAAACTTGATGATGTTCCTATTCTGCTACTCCCTCAAAATTGTAATAAGCTGTGGTAAAAAGCATACAAACCTACATTCAACTGAGGAAGGAACCAGAACAGGATCACAAACTTCTCTTCTACATTTTCTAGATTTTCATGCTTCTCAACACCCCCCTACACATATATACAAACACACACACACACATCCCTAAAAAGTATCTATTTCTCCTAATCTTTGCTGAGGGGTCCCCCTCCTAATTTGCCAACTTCCAGACAGTGTTGATTTCTTTGCCTTAAAACCTGCCCTAAGTTTAATGAGCTGCAATGTTTTTAAGTTGAAGCTATTGGGATCATCTTTTACATGGGAATCATTTTACTTCTGTAGCCAAGAGTGAGGACAAATCTATGCTTGTGGAGATTCATTTTCTCACTGGAAAGGAGACTACTCTGTATGTGTTGAAACTTGAACAGAATAAAGCTAGATGTTAAGTGTATAGATTATTAACTCGGGAACCCCCACTCTACTCACATCATGGTCCAATGAATTGATTGACATGGTCCTCATCAAGGTTGCTTCCATTCTATTCTCTCTTCCAATTACATTTCTAACCTGTTTTTAACGGTTAAGTTGGTGACAGATCTTAAAGGCCATGTGTTTGAAGTGAAGGGTGCTGCTATACATGTGCTTTGTTTACTCAAGCCTAAGGTATTGGGTTCCACATCCAGCATCACTGCTACCACCAATAAAAGGCCCAGATATTATAAGCAGGTTGACTGCTACGAAGCCCTCATGGTTCTATAAAAATCAGATTTACTCCTGCATCTTTCCTGTTGCTACTCAGTCCCTCATGCATTCATTCACTATTTTGTTAGTTTTACTGTATGGATGGTATTAGGTTGATAACTGTGTGTTCTAGCTGGAAAATGAAATGTGTGGTTGTGTAACACAAGGGGGGGCTGTGATACGTCATACCAGAAATGCATAGAGGGCGGTGAAGGTGAACATAAAATGAACAAAGTAAGTTCCTAGGCAGAGAAGAAAAACAAGGCCTCCTAGAATAAGTTGAATATGACACAGGGACAAGAACTGTGTGAATAAGAAGAGAGAAGGGCCCTGGGAAGGTAGGTCTTGACTGATTTAGTCAGAGGTAGTATATGTAGAAGTTTCTAGAGAGAGAGAATAAAAATGAAAGCATAACCAATGAATGTTGAAATTGAGTACAAATTTTACATGCTAACAGATAGCTATCTAAAAGAATTTGTAAAACTTTCCCTTGTGCTTCTTTTAAGCAAGAAAGTAATCTATGAGTCAAGAAAAATCAAGATTTTGTTAGCTTCAAAAAAACTGTCAAAATATCCCAATAAAACCCTGAAGATTTATATATATACATATACACATATATATACACATATACACCTAAACATATAAATACACATATACACATATACATATATATACACATACACACAGGCGTGCGCATACACACACACACACACACACACACACACACACACATATGACAGGTCCTTACAATGTAGCTCATGATAGCCTGGTATTCATTAAATAGGGCAGACTGGCCTCAGATTCCCATCGATCATTCTGATTCAGTGTCTATTACAAGTGTGTGTACCATTGTGCCTAGGTAAGGATTTGGACAAGGTAGCCTAGTTCAAATGTAGAAGGAATGTATTGAAACATGGTATAACTGGAACTTCTAGAGGGAAAAAAGAGATAAAAACAAGAACTACCACACAAAGGAGCAAAAGAGAAATGTATGGACAAATGAATGGGGAGGAAAATAGTTTGAATATTCTTCATTTATACAAGTCCCTTTAGAGGCTACACAACCTCTTCCTGGATCATTCAAATGTATGACAATGCCTTCAAGCAAAAGGGCATTGACTCGCATGTGATTGCTTCTGTCTGAGCACTGGCCATCTGCTGGAGCAGAGGGCTTCTACCTGGTCCCCATGGCAAGCATCCATAAAGATCAAAGGCACTCTTGTGGTTTTTATCTTCCTGATGGTGATAGGTCTCGGTTTTCGGCTTTTACAAAGTGTGTATTTTATAATTCATAGGCATTTAAGTACTTGGTACACAGTTCTGTATTAGTTCCTTGTCACTAGCCCTAGTTCCTAGGCTCATGAGGCAGGAGACTTATCTTTCTTCACTCACTCCAGTGGGCTGATTACCATCCCAGTCTACTCAGCTGAAACAAGTATTCCCAGCTAAGTGAACAGATTCACTACATGCAATCATTTCCACTGGCTTTCGTTTACTTCTCTGTGTTTTTTAATGTGTAAAAGCACTAATCACTTTCCTGATATATCAAACCTACTTCTTCTTCTTGGTATCTACTCTTCCTACAGCACCTCCAAATTAAAAAGAAAAAAGAACTGTACAAGCACACATGCACACAAAACACATAAATCTGTACATATATACATACACATACCTGTACACACATATATAAACATACATGAATATATGCCTATACATATATACCCACATACAGACATGTGTATTCCTACACAGATATACATGTATAAACACACGCATATTTAATAATTGCTTTATCTGTATTTTCTGCAACTTATTTTGTCTATTGGTTTTTCTTTTTTTTCCCTACTTTTTCTCCATTATATTTTCTTTGATCCTTCAGATTCCTTTTCCCCTAAGGATTTTCCCCTGGGCTTTTTGTCTCTTAAAGCTCACTTCTTTGTTGAGCTCATCCATACTCATAGACATAAGTTAAACATCTTAGGAAGAAAGAACACAGAGAACCTTTGGTGATCGTAAGTAGTTATGAAAGCCACAGCTTGGGAAACATCAAAGGAAGGCAGGTTAGATAGGTGAGAGCAGGTTCTGGGGTAACTTCTGGTCACAACAGAAACCTAGTTGGTGTCCTGCAGAGTAAAGAAGCCAACAGCCAGCTGCCCAGGTAAGTTAAGGTTAAGTGGAAATGACAAGAGACCATTGTTTTCAAATGAACTTCTCCACATGGACCAGCTTCTCCTGAAGACAATGTTTCTTCTCTGCATTCCTTACGCAGATCTTGCGATCTGACTTAAATTGATATACAAAATCAGCTCTCTCCCTACTACTGCACCCCCAGGTTGGCCACAAGGAAAGAGTTCTGGAAATGACCAAGTTGCCTTTGGGTAGGGGTTGTTTCATTCCTCAACCTTTCTCTCACTGTAATATCATCTTCCACACTGCCCATGAGAGCACTTACTCTGTTTTATGGAATACAGTGTTGCCCAGATCTAGAATAGGAAATAAAACCAATTAAGATCACTCAACTAAAGTGTCATAATGGTCTCTTTTGGCAGCTATTATGTTGGGGACAACTTCCAAAAGGCCAGTCTGTGGTCACTTTCTCACTTCCAAAGCACATTTGGCCTCACCAAGCAATGTAGTATTTGAAATGCTGTGTGGGTTTCATGGAAATAAGATTTGGGAGAAGATTCAATTTCCAGAGAAATAAATTTCTTTTCTGCATTGTCAAAATAACTGTAGCTGTCAGGGGACAGGCCACATCTTTGCCATCAAAAGACTACTGTGCAGCCGGTGCAGGGGGGAACAGTTGGGAAGTTGTTGCTGGAATGCAAAATAGAGATGGTGAAGTTCTAAAATTAAGACAGATGTGCTAGAGAGAGGTAGATGGGTTGGGTTAAAACTGAGAATGGAGTTGAAATCCCTGACGGAGTCATGGGCCCATGAGAAATTAATTGACAAGTTGAAGAGCTTGAGAAGACAGTAGAAGGGCGTGGTTAGAAGTGTTAGACACAGTGTGGTGTCACAGCAGGCCACTTCTAGATCAGCAAGTATGAAATGTGTTCAGAAATGTGACTGTAAGGTGCCCATTGAATTTTACTGCAATTCATCCTGATAATAACTTCAGGCACTTGTTAGAGGGGAACCTAAGTTAATCCTCTTCATCTCATCGCCTTCCTTTTACCCTGTTTGAGATGCTCAGCTATGAAGCAAGGAGAGGGGAGCTACGGCAAACTTACAGTAGTGTCTCCTTTCTGCTGTTACTCTTATTATTTGCACGGGTACCACTGAGTATATAGGAGAAATATCCCTGACAAAAGAGCAACTACAAGTGGTAAATTTAGGAGGATGAGGAGAGGGAAGAGGTGAGAAAGCTGATTAGTCGGTGCCTAATGGGTGGAACTGACAGATTCGAATAGCATGGGCTCATTTCCTGGGAGGTAGAATACAGGACCTCAAAAGATGGTAGCATTTGCACTGAAATTCTTGGTTCACTTGCACTGAATTTCTTGGAAATTCAAGGCAGATAATTAGTAACAAGTGAGAGATTACCTGGGGAGTTTTGAAGACAACCTGAGTTTTTAAATGGAGTCCAGAGTTGGTAGTTCTCTTAGGATCCTATAACCTGTACTCTGTTGATTGAAACAAATCTCTGATCCTAGGGCCATGGCAGTTGGCTGCACAACACTAGTTATTACATGGAAAATTCCTAAATGAAGTCCTGAGAACATATTTCACAATAATATTTGTTCTTCTGTTATTCTTAATAACTGGCTTCTATCTGCTAGATTCAGAGCACTGAAGCTATATACTCAGTTTGGACTTACCAATTCATTCTGTTATCTTTAGATGATTCTGAATTAAAAGCTTCAGCCTTTGAGCTGATGCTTGTCTGATAAAGAAAAAAAAAGTGCTGTCCTTCACTAGTAAAAATCCATGAACTTCTTCCTCATCCAATTAATGCTAGTGAGTAACCTGCCCCAAGGACAGAAAACCAATAGGCTCTTTCCAATAACTGACTCAGCATGCTCCATTTGGGATGTGATGAGATCGGCAGCTCGACTCCACAAGCTATAGTTATATCACACTATAGTTATAGACAAAAAACACAGGGTATCACCAATGATGGCAAATTTTTGTGACAGCCTTGGGAGGTACACACCACGGAATCTATAATTATTGACTGTTCTTGTGGATTGTGTCTGCTTCATCCCAGTAGGTTGCAGGTTGAACTGCATACACACATACACACATGGATTCACATGTGCACATATACAGGCACACTCATTTGTGTATATAACATATAAACACACAAAGCAAAGAACGTGGCTGTCAGAAAAACAATTGTTAGTTTATATACAAGAAGTACCCTGTCTCAGTTAGGATTTTACTACTGTGAACAGACGCCATGACCAAGGCAAGTCTTATAAAGGACAACATTTAATTGGGACTGGCTTACAGGTTCAGAGGTTCAGTACATTACTATCAAGGTGGGAACACTGGAACAGCATCCAGGCAACCATGGGACTTGAGGAGTTGAGACTTCCACCTCTTATTTTGAAGGCAGCTAGCAGAAGACTGACTTCCAGGCAGCTAGGACAAGGGTCTTAAAGCCTAAGTCCACAGTGACATACCTATTCCAACAAGGCCACACCTTCTACCAGTGCCACTATTTGGGCCTAGTGTATATAAACCATCACATACTCCACAAGGCTGGAGAATCTAATCATATTAATCGTCACAAATTGAAAGGAATGGATGCTGCTGACTCTGTCAGTTGAATCCTGTCCTTTAGATCCTGATTTGCTTGTTGGACATTTGACTATACTAGAACAAAAAGCATGCTTTTAACCCACAATTATTCAGTTCCCAGAACTATAGTAAGTAAACAGCAGAGGTCTTTTAGACAGGGGAAATCATATCAAGCCTCAGTTTTTCTCTCTTGTGAATGAATGTGCTCCTACAGAAATGGCAAAATTGTGTAGTGACAAGAAACTCCATTCCCCCGCCCTCATCAGGAACTAACAGACATGTGATATGACATGGAACACCTGTAAAGTTCTGATCAGGAAAGCTCATGCAACTCCCAGGCTTCTCGTAGGATTTGAGAACCTCTCTTTGCATTCTGTCTGTAAAAATGTGAGTTTGCTTGACTGTATAAGGAGTGACATCATGGTGACCTTTTAGTCTTTACTTATTTTTAATGACACAAATTTATTTACACTGAAACACCTGAAGATCATTTAACAGTGTTGAAAATGGGCACCCAGCCCTAGGTTGCTTAAAGCCCCTATAACTAGACAGTGGATGCAGTCTCCTTAGGCAATTCTAATCTAGACTGTAGTAGGAGGCCATGTTTTTAAATAAAGAGAAGAGTTATCTTTGGAGAGACATGTATGCCAATGGAGTTGAACCTGGCTATCCCATGAAGTGTTTGTATCACCCTGATTAAGTTAGGGACGCTGCCCTGGGTCTAAAGTACCAAAGGATGCTTTGTTCTATAAGCATATATGGTATATTTTCTCTGGGGTATGGGCCTTTCTTTATAGCTGAAGGGTTCAACAGCGTTCTTCTAGATCACTTCCACACAAAGACCTCCAGTTTTCTGCTCTGTACATTTGGGGCTTGCTTATATCATTTCACAAACCCAGCATAATAGATTTAGCTGCTCATAGTCCCAAATGCAATCTTTCAACAACCAATATTTAATTATATAACTGTTGTTTTCCTCCATATTAAATGATTGCTGTAATAGCATCCAGTTATTTAAAGAAATGCCTCTTCTATGTCAGAACTATTTAGAAACAAAGGATATCATAAGAACATATCAAATATGTTCTCAGCCATATGCACTCATAGATGCATGTGAGAAAATAATAGAATAACCAAATGTAAGCTTTCTCAGAAAGCCTGGCTGTCAGGTGGTTTCCAATTGCCTCCTGATACTTTCTTATTCATTTAGAAAAATTAAACAATTTTGAAGTTAGTGCCTTCCCTGGTACTCATACATTATAATGACTTTGTGAAGATATGGCAGGGATTTTGTTACATTATTGGTGTGTAGAACACACTAGATTTTTAAAAAATGAAAAGGTCATCTTTTTAATGCTAAACGGGTAATAGAAGAAGCTCACAAAAGTCTTATGCTGCAACAAAATTTAAACTTTTATTTTTCAAGTAATCCAGATGGGAAATTCTCCTTGTTGATGACAGAATAATAAAGTAGCAAACTCACTTTGGTGTGTGAAAAGTGGTTTTTATTGTTAAAGAAGGCAAATGAATTAATGATAAGCTTTGTCAGCAGGGATCCTAAGGTAGTTGTTTTCCCAAGGGAAGAATAACTAAAAGGATACACTTAGTATTTGTCACAACTTAAAGTGGCCTGCATTCACCCCTGACTATATGGCTAGTTCTAGGAGCTTGAGTTTCTGAACTAGAATTTGTTTCCTAAGCACATGCTGTTTTTCTCTGCATTCTGTACTGCTATCCACCAAACAGCAATTAAGGCATAGCCAGCTTCAGACTTTTTGAGAAAATTTACCCAGAAATTCACCTTTTATCAAGTTTTCTTTTATCTCCTCTCTCTTCCCCTTCTATCTTCCCACTCCTTTCCTCCTCTCTTGTCCTCTCCTGTCCTCTCCTGTCCTGTCTTCTCTTCTCCTCTTCCCTTCCCTCTTCTCTTCTCCTCTCCTCCTCTGCTCTCTTCTCCCTTCTCCCATCCTCTCCCCTCTTCTACTGTTCTGTCTTGTTCACTATCCTCCCCTCCCTTCCTCTCCTCTCCTTTCTTCTCCTTTCCTCTCTTTGTCTCCCTTTTCCCCTACCCATCCCCTCCTTCTCTTCTCTTCTCTTCTCTTCTCTTCTCTTCTCTTCTCTTCTCTTCTCTTCTCTTCTCTTCTCTTCTCTTCTCCTCTCCTCTCCTCTCCTCTCCTCTCCTCTCCTCTCCTCTCCTCTCCTCTCCTCTTCTCTTCTCCTCTCCTTTCTCCCCATCAAGCCCCAAGCTGAGGTGCTAAGGTGGTGTGGAGTTTTTGGTTAACCTGTCCGTGAAAACTATACTAAAAGTGTCCCCAGGAGATCGAATGACTAGATGGTACAAATGAGGGTGGTTAGATAGCTGGTGACTAGTCCCTAGGTCATATTATGGATCCCAATCCTGGTGACATAAGTACAAAGGAAATGAGCATATATCAATGTATGCTTAGAAGTACAGCCTCACAGGAAGTTAGCTGATTCAATATGTGATGATTAAGTTCCTTCAAAATCTTCTACAAGTTAGAGGTTATCATGATTTTAGCAGCTCCTGAATAATTAATTGATCCATATTAACAGAGCCCCAGAATTTAGGACCTGCCTCCCTTTTCATCCCACTTCTTTCTTCCCAATCTAATGTCCCACAAGGTAAATGAAAGGTTTACCTTCTCAAGGTTTAAAGGACGTCTACAAAACTCCATTAACTACCTTTCTTGTTTCTGTGACCAAACACTTAAGAAGAAAGAATTTTAGAGGAGAAGATGTTACCTTGGCTTACAGTTAGAGGGAATACAATGTGTCATTAACCACTACAACACCCCTTGTCAGGTTGATACTCAAATGTGGCACTTTTATCCTCATCTTCTTACCCCCTGTACTTGAGGGCTTATGGCTACAAAATGCATTGAGTTCATCTCCAAGAGTTCCATCATCTTAGCAGTTCTAACATTGTTCAAAATTCCAGGAGCCAACAACTCCTCTGAGACTAAAGGCAGACTCTCAACTGGTTGCCCTTGTGTTAAAACAAAACAAAAACAACAACCTGTTGCATATTTCCATTCCAATGCTCAATGCCACATTTTTTGGCTACTAGTGCAGCCAGATGAGGAAGAACAGTTAGCTATCGCTGGAATTCAAAATAGACATGTTAAAGTTTTACATTAAGTCAGTGGTGCTAAAGAGAAAGGATAGATCTGGGTAAGAGTAAAGGTGGAGTTGAAGACATTGAAAAAGCTATGAGAATAAATACCCCCTTTCCAAAAATTAGTAGGGCATAGCAAAAAATGACTAGGCTAACAACTAATCCTATATACTATGCTTCACATCCAGGTCTCTCAATGATATTTCCTGGGCTTCTCCAATGTGCTTGGCCAGCCTGTTCCTCTAGTTTGGTCATCTGCAGAGGTCACAGCCTCTCCCGTGGGATGACTTCATTCCATATCTGCAGCTATCCCCAATGGACATCTGGCCTTGGTATCTCCAATATCCCAGCATCTCCACTGCAGGTTAAGGTTTGATTTTACAGTTCATCTTCACCAAATGCCCCAGTGTCCCCAGAGCAGAACAGTGTCTCAGTACCCTGTACTGGCTCTATCTTCAATGCTGCTAATCTCTTTAAGCACTACAGCTGATTTCTCCACACCCAAATACCTGCGACTTCCAACTGGTTTACATTTCCTTCTTCAACAAACCACAGATTTTCCATATCTTTCTGCTCTTTTATAAACCGTGCTACAGTCTGGATACTCTGCTTGCTTGAAATTGCCTCTGCTAAGCAACTTCATAAATTTATTTTGAATTCGGTCTTACTCAAAATTCCAATGGATAACCAAGCCAAATTCTTTGCTAGAATATGTCACAAATTTACCTTTGGTCCCTTTTCCAATAGAATTCTTATTACACCCTAAAACCCATAGAATTCATAACCTCAATCTCCAATGTCCAAATCTCTATGGGTATATTTGCCCTTCCACACTCATACCAGAATAGCCCATTAAATCTGACCATTGGGTCATAGACAGCACACTAATGAGTGAGCTCATCAAATTCCATAGGTTAAGAGGACATCAAAATGGGTAAATTTATGACCAGAAATGCTTCCTCTTTCCTTCCATTCAAGAAAGATCATCCATAAAAGATGATCCAGTGGCACTTGGTCTCACTCATAGATCATGAGTATAGCAGTAGGCAAGCATAAAAGCCCCATCCACCACTAAGAGACTGATGCTGCTACAGATCCATGAAAAAATGAAAAAGAAACAATAATGTGTCATACATGCATGACTTCCATGACAAGAGGGCCTACTCTTGACAAATTCTGTTGCTGAAATCCTTTGTCTATTTATTCACATGTTCCTGCTTCTCTTACTGGGCTAGCTCCAAAAAGAAGACAGTATGGGGACAAGTGAATAGTGTTCCCAGTTTGCTGAACCCACAAAGTCATTCTTGGTGGTTCTAATTAATGGCCCTTCAGTATGACAATGTTGGTCAAAGTTCATGAATGCTTAGCATTCCAAGTGCAACAATGGAGAACTACGAAGTCGATGATAGGCAAGTACTGGTGATTTGGTTTCATTTCAAATGCAAAGGCTCCAATAAATTAATATTTACTGAGCCTGGAGTGGCCCTGGTGGGGACAGAGTGGCATGGTCCCGCCCTTGGGACAGGGCTCCTGTGAGAGCCTCCACAAATGTCAATGGCCGCTGTGGGCATAAGGCTTGTTTGTATAATAATGTACATATATCACACTCCTCTGAGGAGTGTCCTCCCTGTTAACATTAACGACTCCATGAGAGTTAGAAACAGCAGAAGTCGAGGCTGTGACTGTGTCTCCACAAAATGGTCAGTGCTGGGACATTCAGGACAGCCCTTAAGGCTATGGGAAAGAGTCGAAAAACATGAGTTCGAAAATATATAATTTCTCAACTACACAAAACATAAGGATGAAATATGAATTATGAGGGGCTTTATGAATCTAAAGGAACAAAGGCAGCTATATTATGAGCCAGCTTGTCAGAAATACAATGGCAAGCAGATGCCTGAGTTTAAGGTCAGACTGGGACACAGCAAGGTTAAGCCCAGGTGTGGTAGAAATGGTAATTTCAGGACAGGGTCCCACCCAACTAGTTTATCCTCTCTGCTTAACAAATGTAGACAGATCTCTGAATTCTTTTGCAAAGTTAAGAAAAAAAATGTACGCTTGCTATCTCTTAAGAATCAAAGGGCTGGGGCCACAAGATGCTGATTCACAAGATGATCTAAAGGAAACCTGGAGTAAATGACTGGATTGGTATGTAAAATAAAAAACTGGACCTGTGTTCTGCAAATGAGCAATCCAGAGAATTTTTTTTAGGATAAAAAGTGAGAACTGCTTGGAGAACTGCCAGAGACTGATAGACAGTCTCTCTCTCACACACAGACCACACACATATACACAATCAGGCACACACACACACACACACACACACACACACACATGCACACACATACAGGAAGCAGGACATGGACAGAAAGATCTCTTAGAATAGCAAGCAAGCAGAATATAGACAGCGAGCTCGCCAGAGAGATATCAGAGCACAGAGAGAAGCAGACTGGAAACCTGAATCAAGCAGAACATAGGTTGTCAGTTTGGAGCCATGATTTGACCTCAAGTCCTTCTCTTCGCTGCTTCAAGACACCTCTTCTCTCAGAACCCTTCTCCATGCCAAGGCTGGTTCTTGGCAAATATTTAAGAGTACAATACTTCTCCCTTGTAACAAAGATACTCTATGGTCCCCACGATGTACCTGAAACCTCACTATAAAATGTGTTAGTTTCCCATATAAAAGTGTAGTTGTGATGAGACTCAATTCATAAATTACAAAAGTGAGCATCAATATTATAATTATCCACCTCAGACACAATCACCTCTTGTTAGGTGAAGAACTGTTACTTTATCACTTTGAAAAGAGGTCCTTTGTTTCCCATCATCCCTCTGCCACTTTGGGGCAATTATCAACCAAAGGGTCCTTTCCGCAGAAGCTCTGTGATACAGCAACAGTGGATCTGATAGACAAGGTGATAGCAATTAACTGCTAAACTAAAATACATAGCTGTAGACATCTGACAAGGAGATGACTCATATCCTGAGTGAAATTTCTGCATGCTCCTCAGAATGGCTCACAGTTTAAAATGCTTTCTGAACATATTTTATTCAATACTGTAGACTGTGGTTTACTATAAGTGGCCCAAAATCACAGAAAGCATGAGTTTGAAGAGAATATTCCAATTAGCCCCAGTGTGTTTGAGCCTGAAGTATCTCCCTTGAGTCATTCAGCTCACGTGTTTGAACTGTCATTGTCTGACTACTGGCACTGTTTTGATGGTTTATCATACCCTGTGACTGAGATTGCAGTAGTGGATTCCCTGGCAGTGGGTCTTGAATGTTACACCCACTTATGGTGCTATCTGAGCTGTCTGGTTTCTGATCCATCAGGATGCAAATAGGTCAGGGTACAAGCTTCCTCTGCCACCATGGATGGAACCCTCCCAGCCGCCATACCACCTTCCACATGATGGACTGAAAGCTTCTGAAACTGTGAATGAAATGTCTGTCCTCTCTTAAGTTGCTTCAGTCCAATCCATCACAACGGCAAATGGTAGCAGTACACATCTCTGTGCCAAAGCAGCCAGGACAATGAGCAAGGAGATCTGTTTTAGCTTGATATGGAAATAAAAGTTTAAAAGAAAACCAGAAATCTGATAATTATCATTCATGAATCGTGATTCCAAAAGGCGTTCGTTTAGACTATGCTCAATTTGCATGCAGTGAAGAGTGCTTTTGAAGTTGAGTCTGTCTTTTCTGCTCTGGTGTATAACAAGGCCAGTGTTGCTGGCAGCAGGGAGACTTCCTCTGCATAGAGCTCTTTCTCCTTGGGGCTGGCCTTTTACAGCAGTTAGAAATGACTAAGCCTGAAGAGACACCTGCTGGAGACTGAATGTATGCTTTCCTCTTGGTAGTATACAATTTTTTTTTCTGTCCTATTATCTCAGACATACCATACAATGTCAGGAAAGTTTTATATTTCTGTCATAGCTCTCTAGAAATGGGGAGCAATGACTGGTAAGTCCAATTTCTGTGCTAGTTTAACCCTCTTACTACTATAACTTACATTATGAGTCTAATTATATTTTTTAATTTCTATATTTTTATTTACATTCCAAGTCATTTCCCCTTGCCCGTTTCCTCCCTCCCCAAAAGTCCCATAAGCACCCTTCCCTCCGTCTTTTCCCCATTCAACCCCCTCTCGCTTCTCTGTCCTGGCTTTCCCCTACATCCAGTCTTTCCAGGACCAGGGGTCTCTCCTTCCATCTTCTTGGAAATCTATTGATATGTGAATTGTGTCTTGGGTATTCCGAGATTCTGGGTTAATATGCCCTTATCAGTGACTGCATACCATTTTTTGCATTTTGTGATTGGGTTACCTCACTAAGGATGATATTTTTCAGTTCTGACCATTTGCCTAGGAATTTCGTGAATTCATTGTTTTTAATTGCAGAGTAGTATTCCATTGTGTAAATATACCACATATTCTGTATCCATTCCTCCATTGAGGGACATCTGGGTTCTTTCCAGCTTCTGGCTATTATAAATAAGACTGCTATGAACATAGTGGAGCATGTGTCCTTATTGCATGCAGGTAAAGCCTCTGGGTATATGCCCAGGAGTGGTATAACAGGATCCTCTGGGCGTGTCATGCCCAATTTTCTGAGGAACTGCCCGACTGCTTTCCAGAGTGGTTGTACCAGCTTGCAATCCCACCAGCAGTAGAGGAGTGTTCCTCTTTCTCCACATCCTCGCCAACAACTGCTGTCTCCTGTGTTTTTGATCTTAGCCATTCTGACTGGTGTGAGATGGAATCTCAGGGTTGTTTTGATTTGCATTTCCCTAATGACTAAGGATGTTGAACATTTCTTTAGGTGCTTCTCAGCCATTCGATATTCTTCAGGTGAGAACTCTTTGTTTAGCTTTGTACCCCATTCTGTATGACAAGAACTTCAAGTCTCTGAAGAAAGAAATTGAAGAAGACCTCAGAAGATGGAAAAATCTGCCATGCTCATGGATTGGCAGGATTAATATAGTAAAAATGACCATCTTGCCAAAAGCAATATACAGATTCAATGTAGTTCCCATCAAAATCCCAACTCAATTCTTTATAGAGTTAGAAAGAGCAATTCAAAAATTCATCTGGAATAACAGAAAACCCAGGATAGCTAAAACTATTCTCAAGAGTAAAAGAACTTCTGGGGGAATCAGTATTCCAGACCTCAACCTGTACTACAGAGCAATGTTAAAAACTGCATGGTATTGGTACAGTGACAGGCATGTAGATCAATGGAACAGAATTGAAGACCCAGAAATGAATCCACACTCCTATGGTCACTTGATCTTTGACAAAGGAGCTAAAACCATCCAGTGGAAAAAAGATAGCCTTTTCAACAAATGGTGCTGGCTCAACTGGAGGTCAACATGCAGAAGAATGCAAATTGACCCATTCTTATCTCCTTGCACTAAGCTCAATTCCAAGTGGATCAAGGACCTCCACATAAAACCAGACACACTGAAACTAATAGAAAGGAAACTAGGGAAGAACCTTGAACATATGGGCACAGGGGAGAATTTCCTGAACAGAACACCAATAGCTTATCCCCTAAGATCAAGAATTGACAAATGGGACCTCATAAAATTGCAAAGTTTCTGTAAGGCAAAGGACACTGTCAAAAGGACAAAGCGGCAGCCAACAAACTGGGAAAAGATCTTTACCAACCCTATATCCGATAGAGGGCTAATATCCAATATATACAAAGAACTCAAGAAGTTAATTTTTTTTTTACTTCTTTATTTCTTCATAACTGTACCAGGAAGATAGAGGTCTTGGTTGCTATGTATAGCACTCACAGTGAGCTATCATCTGTAGCAGGACAAATCATCATCAACATATGGAATGAAGGATGAAATTGGATGGGACCGGGAGCACATAGAAATGTTAAGTGACAAGTAGACAGAGATTATGTAGAGGCTATAGACAGTGTCATGAGTGGATAATTACAAGTGAAGTATTGGTAAAGATTTAAGTAAAGAGGGAGAAATATCCCAGTAGAACAGAGTGTGTGTAGTAGAAGAGCTGCTGCCATTTCTGACTTCCTCCAGGCAGTCATAGGAAACTTGGTAGAAAGTGCGATTGGAAAAGGGTGAGGAATAACCCCACCCCAAACAGAGTTCAAATGATACTGAGACTTGCATTCAACAGACCTGCTTCTACATATTCTGCGTGGTTAATCCTGCCATCCTCTTCATGTCTTTGACACTGAACTGGCCCATTTGTCTCTCTCAACCAGTTAGGTAGGCCACATGAGGGAGTGGTGGTAGATGATTTACTTAGCATCTTCAGGTAGAACTGGCTAGAAACTGTTGGTTTTTACTCACTGTTTCTTTGAGACAGGGTTTCACCATGTACCCTTGGCTTTGCTGGATCTCACAGAGCTCTATATGCTGCAGTCTTCCAGTCCTGGGACTAAAGATATGCACCACCATACTCAGAGAAACTTATGGCAAACAAATTAATTTTTTTTGTAGAAAATAAGACCCTGTATTTAGGGGCCAAATAACTAAAATTCAAAATCAAGGTAGCTAACCTCCAGTTAGACACATACCTGAACTCTTCTGAATGTGCTCACAGCTGGGGTAAATGAGGCACTATATACACTGCATGATAGATTTTCTGCAGGAACTATATCAACTGCTATCCAGACGTTTCAGCAAGATGGCCAGACCTTAGCACACACCAATTATACCAGCTTCCTGTGTGGCACTGGGAAAACAAGAGACGATCCTTGTTCCATTCATTATTCATTGAGGATTTAGAGCCTATTAATAGCAAATGACACAAGGATTTGTGTGCCAATTCTGAATGATTGACAACATCCTCCTGGAGAATTAGGATGAGAAGGATTTTGAGAAAAGGCTCAGAATGGAGTAATGGGGTGGATTATTGTTGTCTGTTGTGAGCAAAGCCCGGATTGAGGAGTAGATGCTATGCATTTACTATTTCCATACCACTCAGCAAATAATAAAAATAACAGACATTCCTGAGCTAGAAGGATTATATGGCCTGAAGAGTGATTCATATCAATAAACTAAGCATTACAAAAGCCACCCTGACTTTTAGTACCTGGATAATCTAGGCAGGTTTCTCTTAGCATACTTATTTCACAAAGGGGCATGTCTGTAATCCTCCCAAAGAGGCAATTTTGAAACTCAACAAATAGACAGGTGTGAAGGGAAGAGGGGAAATAATGGTAAAAAACAAAACAAAACAAAAACAAAAACAAAAAAAAAAAAAAACAAAAACAGACACTCCTCCAAAGACAGAAGACACCAACAAAGGGAGATGGATGAAATCCACAGCAGAGCACCAATGCATAGGAGCTTGTGAATCTGAAAGACAACAGTTGCATGGGGAATGACTGAGAGGAAGTTACTGAGATGAACAGGCTTCTGTGTCACAGATAGCACAGATAGGTCTGTCAAGGCATGTTACTGACTTGACTTGCAAGGGATGGGAGGCAATCCAGTTTGTGGCTCCAAGAAATTCCCATTAGCAAACATTTAAAAATGTCCACAAGTTTAAATTTTGTAACTGATAAGGTACCATTCATCCCTTATGGGCAGCTTTGCTTTTTTTTGACATGATTAATACTACCTCAAAGTTGAAACAGAACAAAAAACAAGTAAAATAAGATTGTGTCTTTATAATTCATTGTTTTGATCACTTGACATCATTATAGCAACTCTAGTGAAGGCAAATTCCAAAATGAATTTCCAGAAGACAGCTTGGGTTCAGTCGATTCCTATGCCTTCTTATATCCTTGCTTCTTTAATAACTATTTTCTTCTAATGACCTTGCAGAACATCCACCAGGTTCCACTGACATAATTAACCACCTCTCTCTCTTTCTATCCAAAGCAAATTGCTTATATCTTTGCCATGGTCTTTATTCTTCTATTCAGCCAGAATTTTCTCAGCATTTTTTATTGGCTAGTTAATGGAAGGTGTCAGCTTTGCACTGTAAACTTCAAAGTGAGGAGCACTGGGGCTTGTTTATCACTGGACCATTCAGAGGGCTAAGTTATGTGCATTGTACACAACAGATGCTCAGAAAATGTGTTTCTGTGTGAACTGCTCATGATGATGACTTATCACTGAAATTTTAATAATTATAATAGACTTGATCACCAGTCAAATTTCCATTGAAGTCATTAGAGCTGTATTTGTAAATCATCTTAGCAAATTTTAGCAAATCATTTTTATTCTAAAAATAGGTAGGTAGACATTGGCCATAAAGAGCTTAGTCAGATTTACATGGTTTATTAAGAATAAGAGGTAATACCACGATGATGATGATGATGATGATGATGATGACTGTGGTGGTGGTAGTGGCGGTGGTGGTGGTGCTGGTTATGGTCATCATGCAGTATATTAAACCAAACTAATTTAGTAGATATATTGTGGCTGTCAGTTCTTGGGGTAAATATTTCTTTGGTTTATAACAATTAAATATCTTCTGAATGGTAATAAAGGAATAAGTGACTTATTTAAAGCATAGAGAAGATGCAGAATAATATAGGAGTATGATCTAGTTCTAATGGAGTTCAGAGGTAGTGATTCTTCAGCAAGTTTAAGGAGAGTCACAAGAAGAGTGATCTATGGTTGACTATCAGGAATAAAGGAGAAGTGACATTGTAGAGATGAAAAGTGAGGATAATATCCCCTGTGACTTTGAGCAAGGACTTGTTGGAAAATTGTGGCCTAATGCCAAACCATGTGTAGTTCTGATAAGTGCTGAAGGCACTAACGCTCACTCAGCTCATACAGAGAGCCTGACCCCAGAGCAAGCATGGAGCTTTGATTCCTGTGGACAGACTGTGTGTAGTAAGAAGTACTTTGGAGTACAGTCTAGAGAATTGACTTCAGAGACTAGTGCATTCTAGTATGTGAAATAAAACAGAATTTTCCTTGTTATTTTTTTATGTTACAGATTTCCATGGAGATAACAATACCACTGAATCATCGTGAATGGGATATTTCCAGGCATGCTACTGAATAGGGTGCAGAAGACCTGAGATGAGCAAGCAATTGTAATATTTCTGAAAATAATTCTTATGGAATTAATATTCACATGCATTGACATAGATGCTGGGTCATTTCTCTAAGATGTCAAGGAAAAGAAATTCTATTCATTTTTAAACACTCTGGCTTTATTTCGACAATCTGTAATTTTTTAATTTGCTTTTAAATTTTCTATATTCTCCAGGGGTTTTATCTCTGTCAGAATGTTGCAATGATAGCTGCATATGCATTTAGATCATCAACTATTCCTCATCACCCTGGACAAACTTTATACCAGTTCATGAAATATTTCTCAAGAAGAATAGTAGATCTGTCTCACAAACAGAGCCTGCAGAAACCTAAAACCATTCAACTTTTTCTTGGTTATATTTGTCTTATTCTACGTGCCTAGAACTTTCTTGGCTTTGTTTGCTTGTTTGTTTTTGGAGTGGTCTGGGGGGGAGCAGGGGTGCATAAAGTCTGAACTGTAAAAAAAGGATTAAAGAATAAAAATAAATACATTTTAAAAAGATTAATTTATTTTATTCACATCTGTACATTGAAGCTATTTTCAATCACACCTGAAGAAGGTATTGGATCTAATTACAGATGGTTGTGAGCCACCACATGGTTGCTGGGAATTGAACACAGAACTTCTGGAAAAGCAGTCAGTGCTCTTAACTGCTAAACCATCTCTCTAGCCCCACCTATAGCTTTCGCTATCCTCTGTCTTATCAAATTATGTTTTTCTGGTAGAAGATAGAATTGCATCTTTGATGTGAGTATGACATCATGCTCATGGGCACCAGTGATATATAGACAGATAGAAATATTTGTTCCTAGGCTGGTTTTCACACTGTTCACCTAAGTGAACAATGCCTAGCAGAGGAGCCTGGGATTCCAGTGTGTTGATGGCTAAGAAGCTTAGGGCTCAAACTATAGCAAGCATCTGTTTTACTGCTTAGACCCTCTTTACTTGCAAGTAATGGAAATATGAACTGAAACCAGTTTTTTTTTTTTTAAAAAAAGGAAGTCAGAACCTGGAAAAATGAGAAATGTGTTGATTCATAAACCCAGTCATTCTAAGACATGATTTTGTATCTCTGGGTTCACATCGATGTTATTTTGTATGCTTCCTAGACAGATAGCTCCAGCTGCAGCTGTGGAATACTCATCTTCTTGATCATATTTGAGAAGAGAAACATTTCTAGTGATTAGTTCCATAAAAACTCCAAAGTTCACTGGGCTTTAGTATATTCTGTAACCACACCCCTACAACGCTGTCACTGAGTTCAAGGCCAACTTGGAGTATTGAATGGCTTATTTCAAAAAGGCAAAATAAAATAAATAATATAGTACTTAATATAGTACTTTGATTCCCTTTTTTTTTTTTTGAGTCAGGATTGCTCTGTGTAGCCCTGGCTGTCCTGGAACTAGCTCAGTATACCAGGCTGGCCTCGAACTCATAGAGATCCACCTTCCTCTATCTCATGCTTGGATTAAAGGTGTGAACTACCACAGCCACCTGCCCTTGTCCAGACTCACCTTTGCATGCCATCTTGGATCACATTTCCACTCCTGAGTCAACTGAGGAACAGCAGGGAGACACTAGGAATAAAATGTTTACCATTAGGAAGCTTCTGTTCTCTGGAGCAGAGTCCCATACAGAAGCACACAAGTGGAAACACTTTTCCTCTCACCATGCTTCTGAAATGCTAGCACTAGGCTTCCTGGTGGACTGCTGCCACTCAAGGCTGAGAGCTATTGAGCATGATGCTCACTGCTTACTGCTAGGACAGCCAGAATGTGAAACTTGAATACTTATATTCAGCCCTGTAACAGGCTCTTGTAGTAAATAATCATGAAGAACTCAGCTGCCACCTCTTTGGGTTGCATGGTCCATTCAGAACTTCCTGTTCTAGTTTTCTACTCCTTGGAAAGTTTAATGTTCTCTGAGTCACCAAATTATGTTCCTCTTTTTAGGGGTGTTTCCTAAACCCAATCTGGTTTCTGTAATAGTATCCCATTTCTTTTGTCCAATTTCTCCCTGTTTTCTAGCTTACAAGCTAAGTAACAGCCAGAAGCTAGAAAGAACCCAGATGTCCTTCAACAGAGGAATGGATGCAGAAAATGTGGTACATTTACAAAATGGAGTACTACTCAACTATTAAAAACAATGACTTCATGAATTCTTAGGCAAATGGGTGGAACTAGAAAGTATCATCCTGAGTGAGGTAACCCAGTCACAAAAGAATACACAGGGATAAGTGGATATTAGCCCAAAGCTTGGAATACTCAAGACACAATTCACAGACCACGTGAAGCTCAAGAAGAAGGAAGACCAAAGTGTGGATGCCTCAGTACTTCTTAGAAAGGGGAACAAAATATTCACAGAAGGAAATACAGAGACAAAGTGTGGAGCAGAGACTGAAGGAAAGGCCATCCAGAGACTGCCTCACCTGGGGCTCCATCCCATATACAGACACCAAACCCAGACACTATTTCGGATGCCAAGAAGTGCTTACTGACAGGAACCTGATACAACTGTCTCCTGAGAGGCTCAGCCAGAGCCTGACAAATACAGAGGCAGATGTTCACAGCCAACAATTGGACTGAACATGGGATCCCCAATGGAGGAGTTAGAGAAAGGACTGAAGGAGCTGAAGGTGTTTGCAATCACATAGGAAGAACAATATCAACCACTAGAATCCCCAGAGCGCCCAAGGACTAAACCACCAACCAAAGAATACACATGGAAGGACACATGGCTCCAGCTGCATATGTAGCAGAAGATGGCCTTATCCATCAATGGGAGGAGAGGCCCTTGGTCGTATGAAGGCTTGATGCCCCAGTGTAGGGGAATGCCAGGGCGGGTAGGTGGGGGAGCACCCTCACAGAAGCAGGGGGAGGGGAGATGAGATAGGGAGTATCTGGAGGGAAAACTGGGAAAGAACCTAACATTTGAAATGTAAACAAATAAAATATCCAATATAAACAAACAAACAAACAAACAAACAAACGCTCTTGTTTGAATGCAGTGCTTTATCCCTGGCTTTATTGAGCTTTACCAAGCACTTGGACTGTGCTTCACATGGCCTCTGCTCCCAGAACCTCTACACCTTTGAATATCGATGATCAAAACACATTAAGTTTGAAATAACATACAAAAGAACCCACAATCAAAGTCTCAACTCATGTGTGTATTTTAATTTTTTTGAGATTATAATTTAATTAAAACATTTCACTATCTTCTTCCCTCTAAGCCCTCCTATACCCCCTCTCGCTCTTCTTCAAATTCATGGCCTAATTTTCTACTCATTGTTATTGAATGCATATATGTGTTTACATATTCATACATATTCCCAAAGGTAACCTGTATAGTATGACTAATGAGACCTGGATTATGTTTTCAGGGCTAACTATTTGACACTGGACAATCAATTGTTGTGCTCTTCCCTGCGGAAGACCATTTCTCCCAGTCCCAGCTTACTTCAGATGCCTATTGTGGTAGACTCTTGGGCTTTTCTCCATCCACATTGGCAATCCATTGGTATCATCCTTGTTCAGCTTCCATTTGGGCAGTCATGTCAGCGAGACTTTATGGATGTCGCTTCTGATGTTCTTAGGAGAAGCAATCTCATAGGAAACCTCCTGATTCTTTAGGTCTTACAACCTTTCCTTCTCATCTTCCACAATGTTCCTTGAGCCTCAGGTGCCAAGGTATTTTGTAACACCTCTGATTTGTATTTGTTCATCCAGGTATCATTCTTATCTCACTATTTGTAGTTCTCAACTTTTCTAGAGAATCACATTTGGAGGCCCATATCTCCTGTATGAATGCCATGATTACTCTCCATCCAAGCCATGGAGGTATATTTCTCTTAAGTTACACAAGAAATAAATGACATGTTTTAACTATGTTTCTTCATGACAGTTATTAATTTTATGTCTAAAGGTAAACAATTATTAAATTACTAAAATCAATTAAAAGCTAGAATATGCTGATGGGAAGTGGTTTAAGGCGTTCTCAAAGTACCTTTCAAAACTATCAGTTTAGGGCAAAGGAAGAAAAAAGGGTAGACATTTATCACAATGACAAACTGACAGTGAGTTGATGGCCTGTTACCTTAAGCAATCATCTTTCTAGGATGTTGTCAGAAACTTAGAAAATCCCATAAACATTAGGATACAGCGACTGTGGATTGTTCCTTGAGCTCAAAAACAAAATCAATCAGCGACGCACCTGTGGGTGATCATTTGTTTTCTTGCTTCAAGGGCAAAGAGAATAGTACATCTTTGGGGAAATGTTCTCATTATGAATGATTGACAAAAAATTTCCTGGTGAATTAATAGGTTCAAATGTAAACAAGTTCTTATGTAAGGAGGGGGAATGAATGTCAATGAGAAGCCACTGTTTTGTCACAATGACAGTGAGTCTGAGGAAGTGAAGGTTATGCAAAAGAGTAGAGGGTGGAGGGGGAGGAGTAGAAATGATGCAAATATGATAGTCATGTATAAATTCTCAAACACTAAAATAACTTAAACTAAAAAGTAAGTTCAAGCAGTATTATGTTCCTCATATGTGTTTGTTTTCTGTTGTTATTGGGTTTATTCATTTGTTTGTTTGCTTCTTTGCATCTACATGTGTTCCTCTGTTGATTAGAATTCATAGCAACTTGAATTTCTTATAGATCAGAGACATGGGGAAGGCAAGAGAAAGAAATACTATCTAAAAGGCTACTTACTTTCTATGCACTGACACTGTGCTTTAGGAATATTTTAAATATTTTATTTTTATTAAAAACAAACATTGCATTCATTATACATTATATTATGGTCCTGGTTTTGTTATTGCAGTTTCAAACTCTCCTGACTTCTTTTTTATTTGAAGAAAGGTATTCTCATATATACAGGTTCGATATCTTTTTGGAGAGATCAGAAAATTATCCTATCAGGCTGAATTAGTATTATTCAAAGTCAATACTGGAAGAAATGGTTTAGATGAAGAAACGGCTGAGGTTACTTATTTCATTCTCTTCTCCAATGCCATCAAGTTTCTTCATATGTACTGATCTTTGAGAGTTTACCAGAGATTCTTGATTTTCTTGCCTTCATTTGGGCTTTAAATCTCTCTTAGTGAATTGCACAATGCAGCTGATTAGCTAGTATTTAGTGATTCTTAAAGTTTTGACTCTAAAGATGGTAATTGCCAGCATAGTACACCATGAGTTTAACAGAAGAAAAATAAAGTCAAAACACTTTACTTTGGCTTTTTCTATAATGCTATTTTTTCCCTTTTGGCAAAGCTTTTCAAATCATTTGCTTCAAGCTGATCTCAGTAATTAAAAGAATGATTTTTAAAACTCTCCAAAAGATTTTTGCATATTAAAATTCATTAACATGCAATGTTCACAGCCCAAGATATTTTATTGTAACTATCTAAGAAAAGCAAAATAGAAAGGCAATTAGATGATTCTTTAGCATTCTTGTCCATGTGTGTTGATTAAAATATAGTTATATTACTGAGAACTTAATACATTAACAAGTAGTTATATTGCTATTAACTCAATTATTCTTCAGAGATTTGGAAAAAGGAGGGAAGGATAAATTTTAGAAAAAGAAAAATTCCATATATCCATTTATGGTTAGTGCTAGTCCAATGTGCTGAACTCATAGCCCTACACATGTTAGGCAAACATTCTGTCACTGAGATACACCCCTAATTCAAAACCTCACTTATTACTCTATCCATAAAAATTCAGCCATTTGATTCTCATGAAAAATCATATACCCATGGCTAGTGCAGCTAATTTATTCATAAAAATTAGTCCATTGTTATGATATAATTTTAAAAGATTAATTTATCCCTGAAGTAAAGACTATACTTACTCTTAAAGGCAACATTACAATCAAACAACAGGTGAATTGTTCCTATAAGTCACTAGACATTATGAAAATCCAGCAACTTACCTAAGACCATGCTGTTGTTATGGAGACACAACCAAAGTATGCAGCTTATTAAGTATGCAGCTTACCCAGACTGCCAAAATACCAATAACCACCTGTCTGTAGTCACTTCCAGAGAGGATGTAAACAAGTCAGTTCTCACTGTGACCTCAAGTCTCTGCCTTAAAGTCTCTATATGATAAAGGAGGAATAAGAAAGGCTTATTTCAGTTATTCCAGGGTATCTGATTTTTAACATACTATGAAATATATAGTGAATTAACTATATACAATATTCTAAAACAGAGCTTTCACTTCAAAGAAATTAAGAGACAGTTGATTCTGGAGCCACATATTGCCTGGGAATATGGATATCAAATATCATGTCTAACATAGTAACAATTACGTGACATTTTTATGGCAATGGAACAAAGAAAATCATAAATCCAGACACTTTTTCCCCCAAATACATTGATAGAAACATCAGGTGTATGGAATGTATCAAAGCAGAGAAATTGCTATAGGTTTCAGACTTAACCTTGTAATATTCTTAGACATTGGGTTGGTGGGGTCAGAAATTTGTTTGCATATATTCCAAAGGGATTTCATTATATAGTCAAACAGATATTAGGTTAAATACAAGGGTAGGCAATAGATGGCCACTAATGAGGCTAATAATAGTTCAAAATATTCAACATTTGAGTTCACTACAATCACAGAAAATCTAATTGGTCAATCAAACTCCTAAGACCTAGTAAATACGATGCTTTCCCACTATCTTCCAGGGGAACTTCACAGATACCTTTGTTGGCAAAGCATCACATTTTATGTGTGGGTATCAAAGGCTGTTTTATTTCCTACTGTGTTTGAAGGTGACTCATTTTTAGAGTCTGATGAGCTTAGAAGAGAGGAAAGCAAGTCCTCAGGGGAGTTCCTTAGTTGGTAAAGCAACAAAAGAAGAAATTCCTGTGATTCTTAGAATTTATCAGCCATCAGAATCTCAGTCTGAGGGTTTTGTTTCTATTATTTTTTGTTATATTTTGGTTTGTTTTAACCTTCCACATCTGACATTACATTTATATGTAACATATAAATACAGTAGGAAAACTATACCTAAAGTTAAAATTACTGAGAACTCAGTATAACCTAAAGAAGTACAAATAGTAGCTGAGGGAAAATTATATTCCTTAACTCTAACAGGTTCTCTATATATTTGCTTCTCTGTCCAGTTACATGTATTTGATGAAATATTTTATTTGATATTTGAAGAAATTTAAATAATTTGCTATATTTTTTGTCCAATTTGATTTTATAGTTATAACTTTATATGGGTTGGCTAGTTATAATCTTAGAAGAGATTTAGATTTAATATCTAAAATTTCATTCATATTCAGCAGTAAATTGATAGTCATATTCCAGAAGAAATCACATAGCAACATATTAATTATATCATTTTGAATACCTTTTAACAACACTGTCTTTTTTTTTAATGTGCCAAATATTAGTGATAGGGATAGTGACAAGATGCCAGATTAGTTGACCAAGCAGGATTTCATAAGGGCTATACACATTACCAAACCTTTTTTTTTTTTTATGAACAGGAAAGAGAGTAGTACTTCATTATAGTCAATTTGTAGCATTAATAATTTACATATCTTTATTGAAATGTGTGTATTACTTAATTTTTAATTCAAAGTTAATGGTACTATGTTCATTTATCAATGGAGTCGTAAGGTACAAACCATCATAAATGTTGTCACTGGAAATTTATATATTTTGCATAATTTAGGTATAAAAAGTCAAGCCAAAATTTTGTCTCAGGTGACTGTGTAGGTAGGTACAGCCAGGAGCACAGGGAACTCAGGAATGGCAGAGCAGTTGGGACAGGGACCTTCCAGGCTCCACCCGTACCCAGGAGCAGGGCTGCTCCACAACCTTCTGTGCCAGGGGAGAGCTGGTCTCCCAGGGGTGCTGAGACAGGCTTCTAGGTCCACAGGAGGGACAAGATCAAGACAGAGACAGCAGGACCAACTATCACCAGAGACAACCAGATGGCAAAAAACAAATGCAAGAACATTACCAGCAGAAACCAAGGCAACATGGCAGCATCTGAACCCAGTTCTCCTAAAACACCAAGTCCTGGATATCCCAACACACCAGAAAAGCAAGATTTGGATTTAAAATCACAGCTCATGATGCTGATGGAGGGCTTCAAGAAGCACATAAATAACTCCCTTAAAGAAATACAGGAGAACACAGGTAAACAGGTAGAAGGCCTTAAAGAATTACAGGAAAGCAAAACAAAACAGGTGAAAAAATTGAACAAAACCATCCAGGATCTAAAAATGTAGGTAGAAAAAATTTAAAAAAAATCACAAAGGGAAACAACTCTGGACATAGAAAACAAAGGAAAGAAGTCAGGAGTAATAGATGCAAGCATCAACAGCAGAATACAAGATATAGAAGAGAGAATCTCAGGTGCAGAAGATAACATAGAAAACATTGGCACAACAGTCTAAGAAAATGCAAAATACAAAAAGCTCCTAACCCAAAACATCCAGGAAATCCAGGACAAAATGAGAAGACCAAACCTAAGGATTATAGGTATAGAAGAGAGTGACGATTTCCAGTTTAAAGGGTCAATAAATGTCTTCAACAAAATTATAGAAGAAAACTTCCTAACCTAAAAAAAAGGAATGGCCATGCATATACAGGAAGCCTACAGAACTCTAAATAGATTGGACCAGAACATAAATTCCTCAAGACACATAATAATCAAAACACCAAATGCACTCAACCAAGAAAGAACATTAAAAGCAGTAAGGGAAAAAGGTCAAGTAACATATAAAGGTAGACCTATCAAAATTACACCAGACTTCTCGACAGAGACTATGAAAGCCAGAGGATCCTGGGCAGATGTCGTACAGACCCTAAGGGAACACAAATGCCAACCCAGGCTACTATATCCAGCAAAACTCTCAATTAACATAGATAGAGAAACCAAGGTATTCCATGACAAAAACAAATTTACACAATATCTTTCCACAAATCTAGCCCTTCTAAGGATAATGAATGGAAAATACCAATAAAAGGAGTGAAACTACACACTAGAAAAAAGAAAATAATCTTCTTTTAATAAACCAAAAAGGAGAGCCACACAAACATAACTCTACCTCTAATAAACATAAGAGGAAGCAACAATCACTTCTCTTTAATGCCTCTTAATATCAATGGACTCAATTCTCCAATAAAAAGACATAGACTAACAGACTGGATACATAAATAGGACCCAACATTTTGCTGTATACAGGAAACTCACCTCAGGGACAAAGACAGACACTACCTCAAATTAAAAGGTTGGAAACAATTTCCAAGCAAATGGTCCCAAGAATCAAGCTGGTGGAGCCATTCTAGTATCAAATAAAATCGACTCTCAATCTAAAGTAATCAATAAAGATAATAAGGAAGGACACTTCATACTCACGGAAGGAAAAAAATCTAACAAGATGAACTCTCAATTACGAACATCTATGCCCCAAGTACAAGGGCACCAACATTCATTAAAGAAACTTTGCTAAAGCTCAAAGCACACATTGTATCTTACACAATGATAGTGGGAAACTTCAACACTCCACTCTCATCAATGGAAAGATCAGGAAAACACAAACTAAACAGAGATACAGTGAAACTAACAGAAGTTATGAACCAAATGGTTTTTAACAGATATCTATAGAACATTTTATCCTAAAACTTTCTTCTCAGCACCTCATGGTTCCTTCTCTAAAATTGACCCATATACTCGGTCACAAAACATACCTCAACAGATATAAATTGTCAGGAGCCATAATAGGACAAGCTAATATATTAGCAGGTATATCCTGAAATGGCCAGCTTCAGATTATCATATAATATGCGACAGGTGAGCCCTCATCAAGCAAGGCTGTGAGTGACTAATTTTAGGAAAGATTCCTGTTAATAATATGCTTTTCCTGATATTATTAAACATATATAATAACCAATAAGTAATAGCATACCCCTTTGGAGTAGATCTTTGCAGATCCACGAAGATGTACTCTCTTAGAGTGATGCTATGTAGACAAATAGATGACTTAAGTTTTAATGATGATCCTATAAGAATTCCTAAAATTATATCTGTGATAATTAAGCTCTCTTACAGTGGGACTGCTCTTAGGTCCTTTTCTGATAGTCAAAATGGCAATGAGAACTCTGCCAGTCTCCCAAGTGTCACCAGTTAATTGCTCTTAGATGGCAACCAGACTTTCTCCTACTCAGAGCACATTCTAAGAGGTTGTAAAACAATTAACCAAAGGTCATAAAAAGAGAACTAGGATTTATTATATGTGCTAGAATAGAAGATAAAATATTGGCTGGGTTTATCTATTCAAAACTTCACTAATAACTTATTTATGGTTTTAAACTTTCAATAAACTTATGATAGACAAGTGATAGATATTTAGCTAGATAATTCCTCCTAATGGGTATACATGCAAACATTCTCTGTTGTAACTTCTATTTCAATTTATGACTTGATTTTTTGTGAGAACTTGTGATGAACTTTGTAACATGTGATCATGTATTCTGAAAGATGTTGAAGGGGTGAGGACAAAGAGAAGAGTCAGACCAGAAGAATTTAGGTGAGAGGAACAGAGATGAGAACAAAGCTGAGAGAAGAACTGAACTGAGGAAAAGTTTTTAGTCAGAGTAAAAGATTAGAAGGAGAATACAGAGTGGAATATTTTAGAAACTATAGGTAACATAAAAAACCTAAGAGAGCTATGTGCAGAATGCAGAGGGAAAGAGAAAAAAAAGAAGATGCTACAGAGAGCAGAAGGTCCCATGGTAAGAAGAAGGCAGGGTTAGTCTAATTAAAAGGAACAAAGCTTTTTACTTACAAACATGGATTTAATTCATTTAGCCTTAAAAGGGTGGAAGTCTTTCCTTCTCGATGCAATAAATATTGGATTTCATTTTATCATCCAGAATGAGTGAGTTCTTTCTGTACCGGTGCTTGGTCTTTTGCTCCATATGCATATGTAAGTATGGATGTGTGTGTAAGTATATAATTGTGAGAATATATGCATGTGTGTAAGTATGTAATTGTGAGAATGCATACAAGCTGGGCCCAAATGAATTTGTGTGGAAATGTGTAAATGAAAACTCTGTTTGAAGTAGTGTATGAACTTAAGTGAGAGTATGTATATTCACTTATGTAAAAGTTTTTCTTTCTGCAAGTGTTATTCTCTTCTCCTAGTTCAATAGAAGTTTATTGCTCCTAACTTCCCCCTAACCTGACAAGCAAGGGGCATCTGGAAAATAGGGAAAGGGCTCTAGCTACTAATCCTTTACTTAATCTCATGCTGTTTTAGGATGAGGTGCTAAATGCCAGAGACTATAGTCTCCAGCTTCAGAGGAACACAGAAGGCAGGTCAGCTACATCAGCATAGTAATTTAGATTTAGATAAGTAACCTTTTTATTATACAGCAACCCTAAATTTCTCTTAAGACAAAGTCTTACCCCAGAATTTCTTAAGACAAAGTCTTAACCCCGCTGACAGTCTTTCCCCCTCTTCTGCCTCAAGAAGAACCTACAAGAAAGAAGAAACACCTCCCAGCCAGGGCTAGCTCCAGGCAATAAATAACAGACTGAAATAATCCCATGCACCCTATCAGATCATCATGGACTAAGGCTGGTCTTCAATAACAACAAAAATAACAGAAATCCCACATACACATAGAAACTGAACAACATTCTACTCAAAGATAACTTGGTAAAGGAAGAAATAAGAAAGAAATTAAAGACTTTTTAGGAATTTAATGAAAATGAAGGCACAACATAATCAAATTTATGGGACACAATGAAAGCAGTGCTATGAGGAAAACTCATAGCTCTGAGTGCCTCCAAAAAGAAACTGGAAAGTGCATACACTAACAGCTTGATAGCACATCTGAAAGCTCTAGAACAAAAAGAAGCAATAAACGATAGGAAATAATCAAATCTCAGGGCTGAAATCGACCAAGTAGAAACAAAAAGAACTATATAAAGAATCAACCAAACCAGGAGCTGATTCCTTGAGAAAACCAACAAGATATACAAACCGTTAGCCAAACTAACCAGAGGACACAGAGACAGTATTCAAATCAGCAAAATCAGAAATGAAAAGGGAGACATAACAACAAACACTGAGGAAATCCAAAAATATCATCAGATTCTACTACAAAAGCCTATACTCAATAAAACTGGAAAATCTAGATGAAATGGACAATTTTCCAGACAGATACCAAGTACCAAAGTTAAATCAGGATCAGATAAATGATCTAAACAATCCCATAACCCCTAAAGAAATAGAAGCAGTCATTAATAGTCTCCCAAACAAAAAAGGTCCAAGACCAGATAGGTTTAATGCAGTTCTATCAGACCTTCAAAGAAGACCTAATACCAATACTCTTCAAACTATTCCACGAAATAGAAACAGAAGGAACACTACAAAGTTCGTTCAGTGAAGCGACAATTACTCTGATACCTAAACCACACAAAGACCCAACACAGAAAGAGAACATTAGACCAATTTCCCTTATGAATATCGATGCAAAAATATTCAATAAATTCTTTCCAACTGAATCCAAGAACACATCAAAATGATCATCCACCATGATCAAGTAGGGATACAGGGATGGTTCAATATATGGAAATCCATCAATATAATCCACTATATAAACATATTCAAAGAAAAAAACACATGATCATTTCATTAGATGCTGAGAAAGCGTTTGACAATCTCCAGCATCTCTTCATGATAAAAGTCTTGGGAAGATTAGGAATTCAAGGCCCATACCTAAACATAGTAAAAGCAATATACAGAAAACCAGTAGCAAACATCAAACTAAATGATGAGAAACTTGAAGTAATCCCACTGAAATCAGGGACAAGGCTGTCCACTTTCTCCCTACCTGTTCAATATAGTACTCAAAGTCCTGGCCAGAGCAATTAGACAATAAAAGGAGGTCAAAGGAATACAGATTGGAAAGGAAGAAGTCAAAGTATCACTATTTGCAAATGGTATGATAGTATACTTAAGTGACCCCAAAAATTCCACCAGAGAACTCCTAAACCTGATAAACAATTTCAGCAAAGTGACTGGATATAAAATTAATTCAAACAAATAAGTAGCCTTCCTATACTCAAAGGATAAAGAGGCTGAGAAAGAAATTAGGGAGGCGACACCCTTCACAATAGTCACAAATAATATAAAATAACTTGGTGTGACTCTAACCAAGCAAGTGAAAGATCTGTAATACAAAACCTTCAAGTCTATGAAGAAAGAAATTGAAGAAGATCTCAGAAGATGGAAAGATCTCTCATACTCATGGATTGGCAGGATTAATATAGTAAAAATGGCTATCTTGCCTAAAGCAATCTACAGATTCAATGCAATCCCCATCAAAATTCCAACTCAATTCTTCATAGAGTTAGAAAGAGCAATTTCCAAATTATCTGAAATAACAAAAAACCCAGGATAGCAAAATTTATTCTCAACAATAAAAGAACCTCTGGCAGAATCACCATCCCTGACCTCAAGCTATACTACAGAGCAATAGTGCTAAAAACTGCATGGTATCGGTACAATGACAGGCAGGTAGATTAATGGAATAGAATTGAAGACCCAGAAATGAACCCACACACCAATGTTCACTTGATTTTTGGCAAAGGAGCTAAAACCATCCAGTGGAAAAAAGACAACATTTTCAACAAATGGTGCTGAGTCGACTGGCAGTCAACATGTAAAAGGATGCAATTGATCCATTCTTCTCTCCCTGTACAAAGCACAAGTCCACGTGGATCAAGGAGATCCACATAAAAGAAGACACAATGAATCTAATAGAAGAGAAAGTTGGGAAGATCCTGGAGCACATGGCACAAGGGAAAATTTCCTGAACAGAACACCAATGGCTTATGCTCTAAAATCAAGAATTGACATGGGGTCCTCCTAAAATTGCAAGACTTCTGTAAGGCAAAGGACACTGTCAATAGGACAAAATGGCAACCAACAGATTGGGAAAACATCTTTACCAACCCTACATCCGATAGAGGGCTAATATCCAATATATACAAAAAACTCAAGAAGTTAGATTCCAGAGAACCAAACAACCCTATTCAAAAAGGGGGTACAGAGCAAAACAAGGAATTCTCAACTGAAGAATACCGGATGGCTGAGACAACACCTAAAGAAATGTTCAGCATCCTTAACCATCAGGGAAATGCAAAACAGCTCCGAGATTCTACCTCACACCAGTCAGAATGACTAAGATCAAAAACTCAGGGGGCAGCAGATGCTGGAGAGGTTGTGGAGAAAGAGGAACACACTCCCATTGCTGTTCAGATTACAAGCTGGTAAAACTACTCTGGAAATCAGTTTGGTGGTTCCTCAGAAAATTGGACATAGTACTACCTGAGGACCCAGCTATACCACTCCTGGGAATATACCCAGAAGATGCTCCAACATGTAATTAGGACACATGCTCCACTATGTTCATAGCAGCCTTATTTATAATAGCCAGAAGCTGGAAGGAACCTAGATGTCCATCAACAGAGGAATGGATACAGAAAATGTGGTACGTTTACACAATGGAGTACTACTCAGCTATTAGAAACAATGAGTTCATGAAATTCTTAGACAAATGCATGGAACTAGAAAATATCTTCCTGAGTGAGGTAACCCAATCACAAAAGAACACATACGGTATGCACTAATTGATAAGTGGATATTAGTCCAAAAGCTCGGAATACGCAAGATACAACTCACATGCCACATGAAGCTCAAGAAGGAAAACCAAAGAGTGGATATTTTGATCCTTTTTGGAAGGTGGATCAAAATACCCATGGCTCACAGCCAACCTATACACTGAGCATAGGTTCCCAATGGAGCAGTTAGAGAAAGGGCCCAAGGAGCTGAAGAGGTTTTCAGCCCCTCAGGAGGAACAATAATATGTACCAACCTGTACCCCTAGCACTCCCAGGGACTAAACCACCAACCAAAGAGAACACATGGAGGGACCCGTGGCTCCAGTCACAGATGTAGCAGAGGATGGCCTTGTTGGACATCAATTAGAGTAGAGGCACTTGTTCCTGTGAAGGCTCAACCAAGCCCCAGTGTAGGGGAATGCCAGGTGTTGGCTACATACTCCTGGGCATGGGACCTGTCCTAGAGTATAGTTGATATACCCAATGACTCTTCATTGAGGAAAACTGATTTCCCCTTTGGAAGAAGTCTTCAAAACTTCTACTCTATATACATTGCCCAGCTGTGGGTTTCTATGTTAATTCACATCTACTATAGGATTTTCTGTGATGTAAGTTGAATGAGGAGCTGATCTATGTGTAGAGCAGCATGCCATTAGAAATCAATTTATTGGTACCTTCCTTTAACAGAATAAACTTATTTGGTTTTCTCCTAGGCCTGTGATCTATCTAGTCTCACATTCTTAGCCACTTTAGCAATGCCATATCTGGGTTCCATCTCATGGACTAGATCTTAAAATACAATAAAAAAGGGGGTTGGTAAGTCCTATGGCACATGTGCCACTACTGCACCAGTATATCTTGCAGGCAGGTGGTTGGTGTAGGTCACAGGATATAGAGCTGATTTGTTTCTACCTATCTCTACCAGTAAAGCTTCTATTTAGTTAGGAACAAGCTCAATTTCTCCATGTAAATATAGTCCAGCAGTAAAGCCTTATCATCAGGTTGTCAAGAGGATGTGTGAAGAGTTCTATGGAACCTTTGGGTTAATTACTCAACAAGATACTACTTGTAGTGAAAGTTTTACTTGGTGACATTAGATATCTAATTGGGGGACATTGTCTTCCCTATAATTTGGTCATTCCATTTAGAACTCCTTCATATATGTATATATTTTAGGATGCTTCTATATTAGTGGGTTTCCATATGTCTTTTCAAATGCCCTTTAATGTTAGTTGTCCCCCATCCCTATATTTTCTATTTTACCTTTCTCTCCCAATGCTTTCTCTATTTAATTATCCTAGTTTCTCCCTTATCTCTTTATAATACAATACTGTATTTCCCTTTCCTTGAAGAATCATCCCCTCACTACTGGTCACTAACTAACCTGGTACCTAACTTCAGTGGATAGTCATACTGTACCCACAAAAAGGAATTATTTTGCAAAAATTTGAAACAAGACTTTGTCAGTTTCAAAACTAATTAAAAATTATTTTTACTTTATTTATTTATGTGTTTTATTACTTGCCTGCATGCATGTTTGTACACCACATATGTGCCTGCGTTTTCATAAGCTAGAAGGAGATGGCAGATTCTCTGGAACTGGGTTGCAGAGGGTTGTGAGGAACATCCTGTAGGTGCTAAAAATCAAACTTGGATCCTAAGAAAGAGTCATAGCTCAGCTCTTATCTACTGAGCCATTTCTCCAACACCCCAAACCAATTTTTTAAATCTAAATTAGACTAAATAATTATAAATTATTTTGTAAAGCTGTTGAATAACCAGAATCATCTTCTTATTTATTTTATGCATGCGAGTACACTGTAGTTGTCTTCAGATACACCAGAAGAGGGCATCAGATCACATTGCAGATGGTTGTGAGCCACCATGTGGTTGCTGGAAATTGAACTCAGGACCTTCGCAAGAGCAGTCAGTGCTCTTAACCACTGAGCCATCTCTCCAACCCTCAACCGGAATCTTCTTAAATATAAAAACTTGCTTGTATTCTAATTTTATGACTTAATTTAACCTTCTGGTTTTTACCTTTTCTTTCTTGGACCTTTTTGACTTTGGAATAAAACTAATTTACAATCTAAACTCTTCTTGAAAAGCATTTTTTTTTAACTTTCTTCACTAAAACCACATTTTATATGTGTAACTTTTATACCTCTTAATAATAGTTACTGCTTTTTTTTTTTTTGGCTTTCAGAATTTTATTTAAAAAAAAATCCAGAATGGATGAAAAAGGAACAATCATCAAGAATATAGATGCCATTGGCCAACCAAGAGGGTAGCTAGAGAGGTATACATTAGGCCCATGAGAGGCTTATATCACTCTCATATCACTTTAAGCTATGGCTAACACAGCTGTTATCCATTGACTGAGCTTCTGCACCTGTAGACCATGGCACAGTAGCTTAGTCTTGCAAGGCATCAGTTGAAGGAGCAAATGTACACAGAAGTCATTTTTCATAGTAGTGCTCTTGGCCAACAAGCATCTGCATATGATCTCAATTCAAGGTCCATGACAGACCTCCACTGCATGTGAAATGGGCTTCCCACCTTGAAATCCACTTCAGCACAAACCAAATTTACCTTGATGATTGGTACACAGCCCTATCCCACCCCTTTACATGTAGCTGAAAATATCAGGCTAGTGACAGAACAGTATGAACCTGCTATTGCTGACTTTATCACCCATTAAATGAGTTAGCAATTGTCACTAAATTTATATATTAAGGAAATTATAAAATACTGCAAAAATACAGTAAAAAGACTGAAGTCCGCCCCTTTCTGCTCAGGAAATCCCTTTACTCCCGAGCTTCACAGTCTGTCCTCCTGGCTCCACAATGCCCTGCCACTATTACTGTTTCTCTTCCTTCTGATCTTCTGTTCCCCAGTGCCAGAACTTCCAGAACCTTCCCGTTCAGATGCCATCTTTCAATATGCCATTTCGAAGAGATTCAATGATGCCTGTTGAAGGGCAGATGCTGCCTGCCTAATGTTTTCTCCTGTTTCGCCGTCCTTTCGAGCAAGGAGTTCTCTCATTTTGGAAACTGGTCCTTGAATTCTTCCATCTTGGTTTCTGTGTCATGAATAATTCCTTCAGCCATATTACCTGCTTCAACACGTTCCTTCTTCCTCCGGTCTTCCTCAGCATACTTCTCTGCATTTTTAACCATATTTTCAATATCATCTTTGCTTAATCCACCAGAAGACTGGATTACAATCTGTTGCTCATGTCCTGTCCCTTTATCTTTGGCAGAAATGTGCATGATCCCATTGGCATCAATGTCAAATGTAACTTCAATCTGAGGCACTCCACGAGGGGCTGGAGGAATTTCAATCAAAGTGAACTGTCCTAGAAGTTTGTCTCCAGCCATCTCTCATTCTCCCTGACACACTTTAATCTCTACTTGAGTTTGTCCGTCAGCAGCAGTAGAAAACACCTGGCTCTTTTTGGTTGGAATAGTGGTGTTCCTATTAATAAGTTTGGTAAAGACACCTCCCAGTGTCTCAATACCCAGAGAGAGGGGAGTGACATCCATGAGTAGCACATCTGTAACATCACCAGCCAACACGCCTCCTTGAATGGCAGCTTCGATGGCTACAGCCTCATCAGGATTAACAGCTTTACTGGGGCTCTGCCAAAAAGATCTTGCACAGTCTGCTGAACCTTGGGCATCCTTGTCATACCACCAACCAGAATAACTTCTCCTATGTCACTCTTGCTGACTTCTGCATCCTGCATAGCTTTCTGACAAGGAGCAATAGTTCTCTTGATGAGATCTGTGACAATGCTTTCAAACTGAGCTTGAGTCAGCTTCATATTCAAATGCTTTGGTCCAGAAGCATCCATTATAAGGTATGGCAAATTGATGTCAGTGTGCACAGAAGAGGAGAGCTCACATTTAGCCTTCTCGGCGGCTTCTCGAACCCTCTGAAGTGCCATGTTGTCTTTGGTCAAGTTAACCCTGGTCTCCCTCGTGAACTCCTTGACAATGTGCTGTAGCAAAGCTTGGTCAATGTCTTCACCTCCTAAGAAAATGTCCCCATTGGTAGATTTCACCTCAAACACTCCCTTCTGAATTTCCAGGATAGAAATGTCAAAGGTTCCACCTCCTAAATCATACACAGCAATGACTTTATCTTCAGGTTTGTCCAGACGATATGCCAGAGCAGCATCTGTAGGTTCATTGATCACTCGAAGCACATTTAGCTCAGATATCTGACCAGCATCCTTAGTGGCCTGTCGCTGTGAGTCATTGAAATAAGCAGGGACTGTGATCACAGCATTTTTTGCTGTGTGGCCCAAGTAATTTTCTGCAGTCTCTTTCAACTTCATCAACACAAATGCTCCAATCTGACTTGGAGAATAGAGTTTTCCATGAGCCTCAACCCAAGCATCACCATTGGAGGCACGGACAATTTTAAAAGGAACATTCTTAGTGTCTTTCTGTACTTCAGGGTCATCATATCGTCATCCAATAAGATGCTTAGTAGCATAGAAGGTATTGTTTGGGTTGGTGACAGCTTGACGTTTTGCTGGCATACCAACAAGCCGTTCCCCATCTGCTGTAAAGGCAACCACAGAAGGGGTGGTTCTGGCACCTTCAGCGTTCTCCAGGACCTTTGCTTGTTTGCCCTCCACAACCGCCACACAGGAGTTAGTAGTACCCAAATCAATACCAACAACTGCACCCTTGATTGCTTCTGATGCATAATCTCTTCTTGAAACAAATCTAAAAGCTTCATGACTAAGGCCATTCCAGCCATCCTGGTGACAGGCGGCTGCGGGGCTCTGGGACGCAGCGGTGCCCACAAGACACGCTGCCGCAGCTCTGCGGGCGCTTATCATGGCTGACAGAGGGGGTACGAGGGCGAGAACAAACACCCCACAAGTCTACTGGTTCTTTTAATATTGTTTTTCTTTTAACATATTTAGGAAATGATTTACCTTTCTTAAATAGCTAAATTCCAAATACAACTAGATCTGAAACATTGGAAACATGCACATTGGATCTTAAATATCTGGATCCCTCCTTCCCTCTGCCTCCCATGATTATTTTCTTCCTCCTTCTAAGTGGGATTGAAGCATCCCATCTTGGACCTTCCCTCTTGTTAAAAGTCTTCCAGTCTTGGATCATGGGTATTCTGTACTTTTTAGCCAACAACCACTAATCAGTGAGTATATACCATGAATGTCCTTTTAGGTCTGGGTTACAGCACTCAGGATGGTATTTTCTAGTTCTATCCATTTGCCTGTAAAATTCATGGTGCCCTCATTTTTAATAGTTGAAGTGTATCGTTGTGTAACATATATATATATATATATATATATATATATATATATATATATATATATATATTCCATTCTCAGGGGTTAAGAGTACTGGCTGGTCTTCCAGAAGTCCTGAACTCAATTCCCAGAGGCCACATGATGGCTCACAACCATCTATAACAGCATCTGATGCCCTCTTCTGGCTAAGCCAGTTTTTAAATGATCCTTTTGTTCAATTAAAAAAAAAATCTTATCTAGGGTAAGGCAAGATAAGGACCTTGAAAAACCTGCTTCTCAAATTCTCAAAACTAGAAGTAGCCATTCAAACTCCTCTTACAAATTCATATGCTCACATATGTACATGTGTGTTTTAAACTAGACATGTCAATGATAGCGTTTTATCATACAACAAACTTAAAAGGATAAAGTGAAGTAGCCACGGATTTTGCTACACCCGTATGTTTGCTAAATCCCCTTTTTAAGTTTTGCTCCATGCTGTTCTGTATTCAAAATGATACATAAAATTCAATTACATTAAAAAATTGGCATAAATGAACATATACTAATCCTCTTGAATCAGAGAATAGTTTATGTTAATTGTATGTCTCTATATTGCTAAGATAGAATAACCTAAAGTTCAAAAGAGAAAGATGCTTTCTAATGAAAACTCAGAAAACGTTTTGCAGATTAATAGGGTCATCTGACCTACCTTTCTTCCCTCCTTCCTCTTTTCTTTCTTTCTGTCTGTCTGTCTGTCTGTCTGTCTGCCTGCCTGCCTGCCTATCTGTCTTTCTTCTCATTTACAAGAGAATTCAAATAGTATTCCTGTAACCCACAATCTAAATTCTTACCACAGTTTTTGTGTAGTGATTACAAGGTCTCTTCTACCTGCAAGTTTTATACAAAAACAGTCCATAATAATCTCTTCCTTTAATACAAAATCATGTTCTGGTGGGAGCAAAAGAAAGAAGCAGTAAAGGAGAAACAAACAAAGCCATGTGATAATACAGAATTGAGAACTCAGAACACTTAATTTCTAGGAAGCTATCTTTAGTTCTATAACCTTTAAACTTTTTAAAAATTGATTTTCTAGTCACTTTAAATTTTCTCTTTTAACTTAGATGCAGTTTTAAATTTCTTATAAATTACTTATATATTTCTTTTTTTTAGATGTTTTAAAATTGTAATTAAAGAAGGCTACCTATTCATGATCGTTAATTGTATTGAAAACAATTACAGTTAGCAATGTACATGTGTATTCTCACATACAGGGAGTTGGACAGACAGACAGACAGACAGACAGACAGACAGACAGACAGAAATGGAATAAAAAAATACAAATAATTGTCACAAAACAAGCCTAATTTAACAAGCATGCTCTCTATTGATGGAAATGTATGCTAGGTTATTATGGAGACACTTCCATTTTCCCCAACACCATGCAGGTTCAACCAATACTTGTAACAAGCCTAAAAGCAGCTGGAATAACAAGTAAAGGCTTCCTACAAACATTTCCTTTTTCCCTAGCCTTTGTTTCCATTTTGTCCTGAAAATTGTAAGCTTCTTGATCATAGCTAGGCATTTGAGTTATCCAATTCCTAAGGTTCTTCCTGGTTTGTATATGCTTGGTTCAGGGAGTGGCACTGTTAAGAGGTGTGACCTTGTTGAAGTAGGTGTGGTCTTTGGGATGTGGGCTTTAATATCCTTGTCCTAGCCACCTGGGAGCCAGTATTCTGTTAGCAGCCTTCAGATGAAGAAGCCTTTTAGTTTTATCTATTCAGTGAATGGTTGTGGACTTAATTTTACTTATATGTATGGGAGACTTTGGTCTCATATGTTTAGTACGTTTTCCTCTCCGTGGTTAACAATTCTGATTTTCTCACTGCCTCAGTCATCTCTAAACAGGTAACCTGCTTTTATCCACATGTGTCCTATTTTCACATCTTTTTAACTATAATCTGGTATAGACCAGTCCACCATCTCTCTAAATACACACACACACACACACACACACACACACACACACATCATACACATGTATACCATATAGACACAGATCCATATGTATGTATATATATATATACAGACGTATATATATATATACACACACACACATACATATGGATGATATATAACCTCTGAACCAATGAAATACATTCTCATCTTTGAAGTAGCCATTTAAAACTAACATCATCAAGTTCAATATAAATCACTCTTGCCTACTGGGACATGAACTTGTCTCTGCTGGTTGCATGACATTAGAGTCCAGTTCAGGATAGTGTTCCATTTGAACTACTAAATGCCATCAGGTTTTGTTTAACATAGGGATAGAACATAAATAATTCACAAACTCTTAGAAAAGTCACAGAATGACATTCTTTACAAGCAAAAGAATCCCTGAAATTTCTGTATCATTCAACTCAGGATGCTACCCTGTAAAATTTAAGGTCCGGAAGAATTCATCTGTTTGTAGAGATGGAACTGTGTACGTGCAGGTAATGGGGGTAGATATGGGGTTGAGCTGACCATTTGTAAGACCCTGTATAAGTTAGCACAAGTCTTCTCAGTCTACATGTAATGCTGCTTTTGGAAATAGAGTGATATTTAAGAAGACAGATTTTAAAATGCTCCATTTCTTTTAAATTATTAACTACTTGCCTCAAGGCATGTGACAAAAATCTTATCTTGAAAAAAATGTCATTGGTAAGAAATTTCCACATGAAAATTTCCTTTATTAGTGCTTGTATATATACATGCATATCTGTCTATTGTATGAAAAGTAAAATATATTGTTGAGTTGATTATTGTGTTTTCTAGGCAAAGCATCAAATTAAACACAGTAAGAAGCATTTATTGTATTTATTTGTGTTGCTTTTCATGTTATTTTTGCATGTTAGAGGTTGAACTCAGATTTTTGCTCATTTCAGGCAAGTGCTATATCACCTAGCTCATCTCTTCCCTGCTTTTTATTTTTTAATAAATATTTATGAGTTTTATAAGGAGTATGAGGAGGAATTGGACTCTGGGACATAAACTCTTGGCAGAGTTGAGAAGGTACTGACAGTCCTAAAGCTCACTTAGCACTGTGGTACTCTCATATGGGGAAGACATAGCTCACACTGGCTCTGGCATCAAGACACAGGGAGGGAATAGGCCAGCACCGAGAGAGGAACCCAGAGTGCAGCAGAAGGACCAGGAAGCTGGTGTAAATGATGCAATCAGGTTAGATCCTTTTCATGATTTGTGAGTTAAATCTACTGGCTGCCTATTCGACTAACTGGATCCACACAAAAGGATTCATTCTCTCTTGAACCACTGTAAACCTGTTTAAAATGTTGTTAGAGTTCAATTTCAGTCACATCCATTAATTTGGTGTTGGTAAAACCAAGAAGTAGTTTAGAAAACAAGAAAGCTGTAGACTGAGCATGACTAATGACTAAGAAACTAGTTTTGGAGACAGAAATAAGACCAGAAATCTACTTTAGGGGAAAAGGGAAAGGAAGGCTTATGTGTATTTTTTTTCTCTTTGCTTCTTATAATATTAAATGAACAATCAATTTATTACCAAGAAGAAAATGTTAAGCAAACTAAAAACTCAGATTATTATTAGATTTACATGAGTAGTAAAGCCATAGAGTAAACCCATCCACTTTTCCCACACTGTGTTCACCAGTCTCCTATAGTCAGTAAAATTCCCCTGTTGCTTTTGGAATGATAAGGGAAAGAATGTTAATTTTTGAAACCTGCCAGAGCATTCTGCATTTCCTAACAAGGTTGAGCATTGGGAGAAGCTAGTTAACCAAGACTAACCTGCTAGGGATTTGTCAGAGTTTAACTGATTTGTGAGCATTGAAAACACTCAACTGCATCCATCCCTCACTACACATATATGAAAAACTAAACACTAAATTCTAGTGATCCATGTGAGAGTAGAGAAATGCCCATGCCCATCACTCTGACAATCTTGACCCATTTAAATGAGAAGAAAATATGTATGGGAACATTTGTAGGTTCTATGGTGCAGAAGCTTGGGTTCAGTGAAAAACACCACCCATGAGTCTATAATTTCTTCCCCTATGCCTTACCACTGACAAATATTACCTCTAGATTACTAAAGGAATGTTTATAGCACTACCTTTTACCCAATCTCTTTTAGAGTCCAAGAACCACATCAAATGCTATATTAAAAAAAAAAACACTTTGAAACAGGGTGAGGCTCACATCTGTAATCCCAGTTCTTGAGAATCCCCTGTAGAATAGCTAAGTTTAAAGTCAGCCTTACACAGGCCCACTTAAGCTAAAGAGTAAAACCTCATGTTCACCTCAATATGAGATAGGGAAGCAGACATTGTGGGGAGGTAGTGGTGAGAAAGCAATTTGAAAAGGCAGAGACTCTGTGGCATTCTTATTAGCATCTCTTCCAGAAGAAATGTTTGTACATAAATCCAACCGAATGCAAAATGCACTAGGTATGTGTAAAGAAAACTTGGAGACTGATGAAATAAATCAAAGAATGTATTCAGAGATAGTCCTGGTTCATAGACAAGAGGCCCCATTAATATGTAGATGCCAGTTCTTCCCAACTTGACCTACACATTCAACGAAAAACTCAGGAAGTTATCTTGAAGATACTGAAAAATTAATTCTTTATATGGAGATAAAAGACTGAGAATAACCAAAATAGTATTTGAGGGAATAACATATTTAGAGGGTCACCACTCTTGGATATCAAGAATTAATATAAAATGACAGTAATAAATATTTCCTATCACTAGAATAGGCAGGTGGTTGCTGGTAAGGAAGAACGTGCCATGAAAAATCTGCAGCACGGGACTCAAGTGACCTCTGACTCATGAGTAAGAGGAGTGCTGGCCAGAAAAGTGAGAGGCTTTTATCTTTTTTGCTTGATTTTTAGTATATTTTGTTAATTTGAGATGGTCACCCATGTTATTGCAGACTGATCTTGAACTCACAGCCCCCTTCCTGCCCACATGTCTTCCCTCTTCCCTCATCTGGGCAAATAGGCCTATGCCCCTTTGTCTGGCAAAAGGTATTCTTTGAAACAGATGATACTTGAACAAGCACTTTTCCACATTTAAAGTAATAGTTTAGATACAAATGTTATATATTTTACCAAAGTTAAGGGCATTGTGTAAAATGGTTGTTACAAAACTTGTGACATGATTTATGCAAAAAAAAAAAACCTAGATGACCTTTAGATGATGATGCAATAACAAAGATGTGATGACTAAAAGAATTGAAAAATTACATTTCTTTAACTGAAGAATAAAAACATCAATAGAATGAAAAGACAGGTCATGGACTGAAAAAACATATTTACACATGAAACACTGAAGGGACATTGTCGTAAGTATGCAAAGATTACTGAAATTTTAACAGAATGAACATAAACAATTTGCCCAAAACACAAAGATTTGTTCTGTATCATACTACACTAGACAATGCTATCAAAATAGCCATAAGATAGCATTATATGATGACCAGAATGTACAAAATCCTTAACAACAAGAACAACGAACACTGGTAAAGTTGTAGAATAATATAATGTATATTCATTGATGGTGATAAAGAAAAATGTTAATGCTACCTTGGAAGATAATTTGATCATGTCTTATAGCAATAAACATGGTTAACATACAATATAACATTTTGGTTTTCCTTCATTAATCCAAATAAGGTAAAGCATATGCATAGGAAAACATATACAACAATATTAATTCTATATTTAACTATAGTTGTCAAAACTTGGGAAAAATTAATAATCTTTCACTAGATAAATAGATAAATAGACTGTGTTCTGTCCAGGCAAAGGAAACTTTTCCATGCTAAACAGTAGCAAACCATCACACTTTCTGATAGAGGAAACTTGTGATTCAGTAAAATAAGCAATTGTGGCAATTGTGGATTCATACATGCTACAGTATGAATCCAACTAGTGGCACTCTGAAGAGAGTAAAACTATAGAGATAGCAACAGATCAAAGATTCCTTGGTGTTTGAGAGAGAACAGGATGGATAACAAAACATAGAAGCTTTTTAAATCAGTTAAGATGCTCTCATATTCATTATGATAATGGTGCATACCATTGTATTTTTGTGCAAAGCTTGAGAATATACACCATCAAGACTGAATCCACATATAAATTAAGAAAGAGGATAGTGCTATGCTGTCATAGGGTAACCAGCTGTATGAAATGTATCATGCTGGTATAAGTTGGTAAAACTGGGACAGGATACTGCTGTATAAAGGGAAAAAGGAATGTGGGAACTTTTTATAGTTTTTTTTTTTGTACATACAAATCTTTACTAGGATCATATTGTTAAAAAATAAAACATAGAAAGAAGCTCAGAACCAGTTTTTCAGTAAAACTTATTATTATAAATGTACACTATAAAATAAGTGGAGAAAAAACCATAATCTTCAAAGAACTTGTATATATTGGAAATTATAAATAAATATTACTCTTTTCTTCATCAACTCTTCCTAAAATTCTTGAGTTGACCTATTTTTTCACTTTAAATCTTATTTCGCTTTATATCCTCCAAGGTACTGACATTATTTCATTCTCTGCATGTGACTTCCAAGTAACCCAGACAATCTTATTAACCACCATCTGGAGCTTTTCACTGCCTTGGCATAACCTCCATATTGCAACTCAGGGGACCTTGTATGAATGAGTCATATCTGAGTTCAGCATGATCTTTGACACTCTTCTATTAGGCTGCTGCCTCCACTGCCTGTGCATGACTAAGGCTCCATTGACAGATCAAATTTCTCAACTACGTAGGATTCTTCAGCACGAGCCCTGAGCTGACCAGTGTCCACACATCAAATCCTGATCATTTCTCATAGCTGGCACGTGCTAGTTAGGCTTTCAAATAAAACCCTTAAAATCACTCTGGAGAGTTAGCACAGAGGTCAAGTGAGAAGTTGAGAGTTTTGTCAGGAAGAGTGGCAGAGACTTCATACCATGTGTGATCTTTTGTGATTGGGTTACCTCACTAAGGATGATATTTTCAAGTTCTGACCATTTGCCTAGGAATTTCGTGAATTCATTGTTTTTAATTGCAGAGTAGTATTCCATTGTGTAAATATACCACATCTTCTGAATCCATTCCTCCGTTGAGGGACATCTGGGTTCTTTCCAGCTTCTGGCTATTATAAATAAGGCTGCTATGAATATAGTGGAGCATGTGTCCTTATTGCATGCGTGGTATATTTACACAATGGAATACTACTCTGCAATTAAAAACAATGAATTCACGAAATTCCTAGGCAAATGGTCAGAACTTGAAAATATCATCCTTAGTGAGGTAACCCAATCACAAAAGATCACACATGGTATGAAGTCACTGATAAGGGGATATTGACCCAGAATCTCAGAATACCCTAGACACAATCAGCATATCAATAGATTTCTAAAAAGATGGAAGGAGAGACCCCTGGTCCTGGAAAGACTGGATGTAGGGGAACGCCAGGACAGAGTAATGAGAGGGGGTCGAACGGAGAAAAGAGGGAGGGAAGGGGGCTTATGGGACTTTCGGGGAGGGAGGAAACGGGAAAGGGGAAGTGATTTGGAATGTAAATTAAAAAAATAAAATAAAATAAAATTAAAAAAAAAAAATCTGAAAAAAAAAAAAAAAAGAGTGGCAGAGAGGAGAACGCATAGTTTATCACATCATAAAAGCAATCAGTGAGACTAGCAAAACCATGAACACAAACTGGTCCCGATTTCGGAAAACTAACTGAATATAACCAAACATTTCCATAATCGGAGACAGGCTCACAAAAAAAAAGTGATTTTCAGCAAGAGAAACTTTAGGCATTTTTAAGCTACCACGATTCCATCTCTTAAACTTCTATGTCAAGAAAGCCAATTATTAGGAAAAAAAAAACAAAAGTAGTCTGAGATGATTAAGCACAGAGTTTCTTGATAATCGGCCTAATTTACATTGACTGTTAAAGGCATTCAAGGTGGAATAAAAAAACCCAAAAAGCAATATTAAGCCACATAAATAAATAAAAAGCAGTAGTAAAATAATAAAAGCCAGCAATTATAATGGATAAACAATATAAATGATACTTTGTGACAAAGCAAAAGGAAAATATGAAATAATATAGTATGTTTTCTGTAAGCTTGTATTTTTCCTTCTGGACCCAATCTCCCAGAATAATGACTCTGCGACTTAAATATATTTATAAATGCCTTGGTCAACTGCTTTGGACCATTCCTTCACTAGCTCATGACTGAATCATCCCATTATCCAATTCTAAGTTCTGCCTTGTGGCTGGTTATCTGATTCTCAGTTACATGTGACCATCTTCCTCTGTGTCTGGGGACGAATATTGTTCTTGTGCCAATCTCTCTCTCTCTCTCTCTCTCTCTCTCTCTCTCTCTCTCTCTCTCTCTCTCTCTCTGCCAGACGTCCCACCTTCTAATCCTGCCTCAGCTAATTGGCTTTTTATTGACAGGTGAATGCTTTTACACAGTGCACATTGAGATTATCTCTACATTACTCCTTTTTAGTCCAATAAAAGACTCTTTGTCTTTCATTAACAAACTATATACAATAAGAACGACCTGAAAATTTATCAGGTAAGAGTTACATTCATAATGTTCAGTTCATAACTATTTGGGAATATTTGGCAAGTTTGGAGTATAGTAAAGTATAGTATTCCCCAAAACTTCAAATTTATAAGAATGACAGAGAGAGTTGGCTGTCTGGGGAGCTACCCCAAAATTTCTCTGAGTCATAGGAGCATCAACTTTAGCTTTCCAGCTCAGTATATTTGCCAGAATTTTCTGTGAAGCAGGAATTCTATATATGCTAAACTCATATTTGAATTGCCAGGGTGAGATTTCTAGTAAATTAATTCGGATGAAGATGATGATGGGTCCAAGGTCTCTTGCACAAAGTCAGACTGGGGGAAAAGTTAAAATGTACTTATGTGAATCCTATAAAAAATTGCTATTAAGGAGAATTAGATCACCAAAATCTATTATATGTTTTTATATGAGTGAAAATAAATTGATATTAAACTAACGCATTTTATGGGACTTTCGGGGAGGGAGGAAACGGGAAAGGGGAAATGATTTTGGATGTAAATAAAAAAACTTAGAAAAACAAAAGACAAAACAAAACAAAACAAAAACCAAAAACAAAAAAACAAAAACAAAAAAACCCCAAAATTGTAACCACTAGTTGTAGCGGCTACTCCTCGTTGTCAATTTGACTATATCTGGAATGAATTATAATCCAGAATTGGAGGGCACAACTGAGATCCAGATCTTAGGGCCGGAAGACCCAGTCTCTGACCTGGATCTTGGCATGGAGATCTTAAGGCATAGTGGCCATGAAAAGCTTAGACCCAGGCAGGGTAATACATGCCTTCATTTCTAAGAGACTTAGGCAAGCAGATCTCTGAGTTCAAGGGCAGCCTGGGACAAAGTAAATCCCAGATCCAGGCTTGATGGCACACACCTTTAATCTGGGCCACGCCTTCTGCTGGAGGCCTATATAGGGACATTGGAAAAAGAAAGATTCACCTTTTTTGACTGCTTACACTTATTTGCCAGCACATCTGTTGGAACATACTTTTAGAGAAGACCAGCTGAAACAACTCGCCACGTGAGACTGAGCAACTACTAGATTCTTGGACTTCCCATCCACAGCTGCCCATTGTTGGGTTAGTTGAGTAGCAGACTACATCATCATAATAAATTCCCTTCATATATAAAGGCATTCCATAAGTTCTGTAACTCTAGAGAACCCTGACTAATACCCTAGTACAACAGCTAAGAAAACAATGAGAAATAGATCAAAAAAGCAATGTGCCTTCTATAGAGAATATTTACTTAACATGAGCAGGCTGAAATATAATGAAGAAACTGTACAAAAAATGATTACCCTTTACAAAACAATAATGGAAGAAGTACTTCTGAATCAGTAATTACAGTAATTATAGGTGGAATATATTCTCTAGTCAAAATGTAGAGGTTGACAGATTGAATAAATTTTTATCCAATTATATATCATATCTATAAGAACTTAATTAGATACAAAGTTACAAAAAGTTTAAAATTGAGAGAATGAATATAAACATTTCAGGAAAATAGTAACTAAAAATGAGATAGATTGGTTTTGTCAATATCAAAACAATAGAATTAAGAACAATAGTTTTAAAAAAGACAAAGCATGTACTATGGTAGCAAAAGTATTAATCAACTAAGATGATAAACATACATCCATGGAAATAAACACCAAAATACATAAATTAAATAAAACTATATTTGAAGGGATAGAGGTTGTCTTAGTCAGGGTTTCTATTCCTACACAAACATTACGACCAAGAAGCAAGTTGGGGAGGAAAGGGTTTATTCAGCTTACACTTGCATGTTGCTATTCATCACCAAAGGAAGTCAGGACTGGAACTCAAGCAGATCAGGAAGCAGGAGGTGATGCAGAGGCCATGGAGGGATGTTTCTTACTGGCTTGCTTCCCCTGGCTTGATCAGCCTGCTCTCTTATAGAACCCAAGCCTACCTACCCAGGCACGGCACCACCCACAATGGGCCCTCCTGCCTTGATCACTAATTGAGAAAATGCCCCACAGTTGCATCTCATGGAGGCATTTCCCCAACTGAAGCTCCTTTCTCTGTGATAACTCCAGCCTGTGTCAAGTTGACACACAAAACCAGCCAGAACACAGGTGATTGAATAGGTAGTTAGAGATTTTAATAGCTTGGTTTCAACAGTAAGAAGATCATCTAAACTACAAGATTAACACAGAAGGAGACCTAAAAATCTAACAAGATCTAACAAACATATACACTTCACTCCAGTAAATGAGAGTATACATGTTTTAGAGTTCAAATGGAACATTTCTTGGAATAAATCATATATTATACATTAAACCAATATAAATAACTCAGAAATAAGAGAAGTTACCTTAAATATCATTTTTGGCCTCAGTGGACAAAAATTAAAAATTTCAGCAACAAAATGAAATCTGTAAAATTTCACAAATGTATGAAACCTAACACAATAATTTTAAAAAAGCAGTAATTAAGGAAAAAAATCACAAAACACAGAAATTGGAGATGAATGAAAATAAAACAACATGCTAAGAACATACACATAAAATCATTGCTTAGAGGAAACTTACAGCTATGTTAACATAGAAGAATGTTCACATATCAATTACCCAACTTCTACCCAGGGATTAGAAAACAAAAGAATAGAGGGAAATAATGAAGATGAAAGGAGGAAACTGGCCTTGAATTGACAGAGCCCTGCATTTGGCAAGTTAATCAGATGGCAGTACAAGGGTCAGGATCTGTGGGCTCAGCTTCTGACTAGGGGATGGAAAGTCAAATACATGTTTGATAAAGTAGCCAACAGACAGAGCCCTCACTGGGGATCCTTGACACAGAAACCCAACACTCTGTGATTCCAGAATCTTGCTGAAGCATAAATGTGAACTATAATTAGACTTGGAAAATAGGAGATGCAATAGTCAATGGAATTAAGAATTAAATTAATTAATTTAATTAATTAATTAAAAATTAGAAAGAAATTGAAGCTTACGAACATTTAACTACAGTGCTTGTGTTTTGATCCCAGAGCTACTTTATCCTCCAAAGTTCTTAGGTAACTTTGGGTATGTATATATTATGTATGTAAATAAGATGTGTTTGTATATATGTTTGTGTATGTACTATATAAGTATGTGTATTTATATATGTATATATGTATGCATATATATTTAATGTATACAAAAACATTTGCTGATAATAAATCACAAAGCAATCTACTTAAAAACTTCTCTGGTACACATATAACTATGATTTAATAAATATGAAAGCAATTTGCATGCTAATGAGTTGGATGCACTTGTTTTTAGATAAACATTAAGTCTTAACTGAATATTGAGACTGTAGGTCATAGGACATCAACTATGCTTTCCAGAATAGATCAATAATATGATCCTTAAATTATCAGTACTGAAAACACAAGTTCACATAAATATGTAGGTTTAAATGGAAGAAGTATGTTCAAGATCATTTCAGAAATCACTGGAAATTCTGTTCTAATCCCAGTAATAATTTCATTTAACAATATTTTTAATGAAAATAAATTTACCAACCCAAGCAAGCAGATCTCAGATACTCAATGTGCAGCCAGTCTAGCCAATCAATGAGCTCTGTGAGAAGTCATTTCTCAGTAAATAATCTGGAAAATTACAAAAGAAGAAACCTGGCATTAACTGCTGGCTTCAACAAGCATGTACACACATGTGTATCTAAATGTGTATAAATACATGCATACATACATACAAACATACATACGTACCCTAAATGTGTCCTTGCTTGAAAACACACTTGATCCATCTAACGAATAGTCTAACTTACCCTTGCCTTTTTATATTGTACTTAGGCTGAAAGCTTATACTAATTGGCCATTTTTGAATAAAATCATGTAATACAAATTCTACCTGATAATAAAGGGCTGAATGTCTTGTGTAACTTGCTGAGGAGAATAGTGAAAGTCAAAAAAATAACAGGGTAGTCATTTAGGTATGGTTTTTTATCACTGTAAAGTTGAAAGATTGCAACTGGAACATATTTAGTCAAGGACTTTCTGTAATCATAATACAAAAAAAGGAACAAGTGTTCAATGTTTTTTGAGGCGAATTATTTATATTTTTACATTTACCTAGTTTTAACCTGACTCCTCTGAATACAGCCAGATATTTTTATCTGTTTATCTAAAAACGAATGTTCAGACAGTATAGCTATGCCTGATAAGTTCTATATCCAACGCAAATATCTAACAAAAATATTATTTTTCTAGAACAGCCCCCATGTCATATGCCAGTGGCTTGGGTTACTGTCTAGTAGAGTGTTTGTGCAGAGTCAATCTGAGCTTTCAGTATAATGCCATTTCCAGAAATATCTGTCTTCACGACTACCTCTTGCTTGGTATCTGTGCTTTAGGGTCAACACTTGTTTTTGTACCTATGATGTTGTGCCGGGTGTCCCAAATTTGATGAGACAAAACTTATGCTCACAAAAGGGAATACTGGTTAATGCCTGTTCTTTTCTGAGGGCTGGAACATGAGTGGCTGATGATCTGTGTCAGAGAGGTGTGACATGCTTAGATAAATGCCGCCTGATTACAATTCTTAGATACTGAAGTTGCTGAATTTCCCTGGTTGGTAACATTGGGCTTTGTTACCTTACAGATTCAGCACACTAAGAAAGGACAATGGTAAGCTTGTATGTACCATGTTTGGTTTTCGTTTTTTGTGTTTTCTGGACACTGACATCCTTTTCCTGCCTTAACTAGTTTTCCATCATTCTGCTTCTCCTCTAACTAAAGCATCATTTTAAGTACTAAAGCTTCCAAGTCTTAGGCATTACAAGCCTGAAAGTGGTATTAGCAATTCCTGACACACAGAGAAATTCCTTATCTGATAATTTATAATCTTCTGCAAAGCTCAGAGACAGTATCATACTCAGTGGTAAAATATTAATATTTTCTTCCCCTGTGTTTAGAAGAAAGACAGATGTCTACTCTAGCCCTTGGTTTTGAGTACATCCAGATGTGTCACCCAACTTTATTCCATCTACATCTTCACCTCTGCAGGTCAATCAGAGGATAGTCACAGTAGGTAGACAATAAGATGACCCAAGCTTTCACAAAGATCTAAGAGTCTAAAATGAATTATGATTTTGCCCAATGTCCTTCTCACATTTAGAATGACTGACTAGTGCATGCCTTTGGGGACATTGGGAAGCAATTTACTTCCTAACCACAGGGAATTATCCCCACAGTATTCTCTGCTCTGGAAAGTGCACATTCACAAGGCTAGAATGAGCATGAGCCTCAGGGACCACAAAAGAGGCTTATGTCTTATGTCCCTAGTCCAGGAAAATAGGAATTTGGCAAGCACAGACTAGAAAAGATGACAGTTTTGGAAATGGTGTGTAGGAGTTCTGAGTGCCAATGGGGAATACACAGGAGCATATTGCCTGTGTACTCTATCTGGAGCCATTGCTGCCGGCACCACCAGACAAAGGCTATTTATTGAAGAGCATTGTTTCAGCTTCCCTGCAGCTGTTAGAGAGCACAACGAGGCTTTGGATTCTATGAAACACAGCGGCTTGGGGAGAATGGGCTGCAGCCCATAATATATGCTCTTTTCAGAATATGGGAAGACAAAGCACGAAAGGCTCTCGGAGAATATAACCTCTGGTAAAATGTGTCTGACTTCTGCGTTAAGTAATTGAATGGAGACACACATCTTCCACTTGCTGCTACTTGGAAGGTTGCCGGATGTCTGGAACAAAAAGGTAGAGGGAGGGATGTGAACAGGAAAACTTTGTCATTAGGGAAACATTGCACTCAGTGTGGCAGTGGGTAATATCTTACAAACCGCACTGTCATGTGTTTCATTAGCATTCGTCTTAGATGCCATAGTGCTTAGTGACTGTGACTGTAGTTTCTCCTAACACTTCTTGCCCAGTGGAAGGCAGAGAATGTGAGAATCTCTTCCATTGAAAGAAGACATGCAGGGAAATCCAATTAAGTAGGCAAAGCATGAGGGCAAGAGGGGGCATTTGAGAATTTTGTTTATAAGAACCTGAATTCTAATATTTAGATGAAATCAGCTTATTGATCTCATAATGCATTCTTGCACCAAGAGGCCAGGAAAACGGACAGCTCAAGGCAGGCTCCTGTGAATATATGCAAAGAAATTAGTATAAGCCATTTCCCTATCCATTGTGAATACTGGTATGGCTGTCCCAGTCTACTGTGTGTATCTGATGACAGCCACTATGCTGTGTGAACTAAGGGACCAAAAGCCTTACCTTGCTATCTCTATCTACAAGTTCTCTTAGACAAAACAATACTCAACAGTAACTAATGTAGAATCCACACGTTGACATTGAGAAGCACATTTCAGAGATGAACTTCTCATATTTTAATTAACCATCACACAAGGGGCTAGTCTCTCTCTCTTGTATTCTCTGTCTATAGGTATGCCAACCCAAATGCATGCAAGACAGAATAATTTATTCTGGAATAAAACATTTCAATCTCAATATGTTTCCAGTAGCCAACTGTGTGCATCAGAAAAGCAAACAAAAAGAAGGGATCATTAGTGTAAAATCAGGAAGATCACAGTTGCTATGTAAAGCTGTGAGTCCAGCATCCATTGTGATCCTTTTTCTTATCATAGGAACAGGCATGAGATCCCTCCCTTCATGAGTGCCATGCTCATTTATTAAACTCAGTGAGTTAGAGTTGAATATAAGGTTTCATGTTCATGCTGACAAATGTTACAGAAAAATAAATATTATCACTGCAGGCGATCGCTGAATTTTATGACATAGTTCCTAACCCCTTGTCTGAATGGAGCAAGGGTTATTGATAGAGAATCCTGTAATATTATTTTTGGTGTCATGGGTGAGTCTCCAGATGTTCCTTGGGGACAGATGGCCTAGAAAGGAATGTGCAAATGCCAGGTCAGTCTGTGGGTAGCTAGGCCAATGGTCCTTTCAGCTTTAAAATCTTTGTTTTACTTCTATTTTTTGTCATGTATCATGTAGAATGACTAGACTGGAAGTCACAGTAGAAGACATATTCACACCACTCTTAAATCATGTTGCAGTTTTTAAAGACGAACTTTGCCACACATAATGTATTAGAGGCCTGAGACATGAGACAGAATTCTGCGTTAGCCACCTGCAGAGTCCATCTGCCTCAGGCAGCAAAATGTCTCCATTTGTAGCTCTCTTTGGTCTCCTCAAAATTTAGGCATAGTGGTGTGTGCTTTTCAGGGCAGCTCATCAAATCAGAAGGGATAGGACATAACTGACTGAGCATGCTCTCTTTCTGTCTTCTCTCTGTACTTTTGTAGCTGTGCTTAAATTTGTTTCCCGGTAATAACAACACTGGAAAAGAGACAATGATTCCTCAGACTCAAGAAAAGTGAGTTATAAATTTTTGTCCCGGACTTAGTGATTTCTTTCTCTCCTGACCAGTGTACAGTAATGACCCAACTGAGAAGCTCGGAGGAAAGAGGAAGCAAGCAATGATAAAGTTTCCAAACCTTAGAAGAATTCATCATATCTAGTATCCCACTAGATTAGGGCTCTTTAATCAGCTTCATTGACCGTCAACTGAGTCTTGTTAAAATGCACACATGAGTTCTAAAGTTCCTTGGTAGGGCAGTGAATCTCCCTACCCAACCCTTCCCAGGCCCTGCAGAAGCTGTTCACACAGAGTCCAGGATTAGCAAATGAGTCACTCCCTTATTTAGTCACATATGACCGAAATCATTTGCATTCTTGGCACATTGAACCTGTTCATTTACACACATATTTATTTATTTTGAATTGGTATGAAGAAACAAAGTATAAATTACATACTTTTATATAGACACACACATGCAAATATTCTATCTTTATGAAAATGTCATTCTTTTGTCATTAGTCCATATACATTTTCAGAAACAAAATCTCTCTCTATGGCCCAGGCTGGTTTTGACATTATCTTTCTTCCACCTGAGTATACTGATTTTAGGCATGTGCCACTAGGCTGAACATCTGTATGTAGTCTTTTTTTTTAACATTTACAGAAATTTGCACTAACATAATTTTATTTTAGCAAAAAAATAACTCCATAAAGAGGGGAGTAATAGGTATGGGCACACTTGGACTTGCCCTGATCACAAAGGCAATGACCCTTTACATCGTTTACTATGTGTTGAAAGCCTCTTGAGAAATCTTAATCCCAGTGCCATTGTGCCTATCATTTAATTATTGCTATACCAGAATGACTAGATAAGACAGACAGGGGATTCCAAACCAGCTTGGAAGCAAATGAAAATAAAACAAAGCAACAGTTCCTTGGAAAGGCAAACAAAAGTTGCTGGTGTGAGTGACTGAGCTATGTCATTCCATTCTCTCTCTCTCTCTCTTCCTCCCTCCCACCCCACAATGCTGTGCACACACAAACACTCATGTACAGTGTCAGAGAGAGAGAGAGAGAGAGAGAGAGAGAGAGAGAGAGAGAATCTTAAACTTCACAAATTAGCTAGACAGTAACTATTGTCCTCAAGCTCAAAAGAAAGTCAGGTTCAGCACACAAATTAGAAGTTATTTCACTCATAGGAATAGTTCTTACTTTAGAGCTTGTGTAGGGTTCCAATAGTCATTGATAGAATAGGTAAAAAGGCTAGGTCTGAACCAGGATAGGCTTAAATCAGCATAGGGATTGAGCTTCTCTTGTTTGTATATAGAAATCAGTTGCATCTAAATACAACTGTCCAATGTACAGCCTCTTAAACACCATTTGAGTTGGGTCAGTACTTTCCTTGGAGAGAAATCAATTCTGACTAAGAGAGATTTAGAAATCTCTAAGGAGGTCCTGGGGAGTATTGAGTTTGAAAGGTACGCCCAAATCAAGCTTTTAAGGCACAGCTTAAATATCTTCAAATAGCAGCAATATCAGCTCACCATTCCTTCCAAGAGCTTCAGTAGGCTCGGAGACTTGTATCTTTTTCCTGAGGAGCTAGGCAAAAGTGTGAGTTTTCTAAGCTGCATCTTAGGTAGGTAGTATTGAGAGGGAACTTGTGCCTAAGGAGTACCAGAGTCTACCTTAGCTGCTCAAGTGATCAGAGAACTGGGAATTAGAACCCCAGCAGCTTCTAGAAGATATTGGGTGGCTGAAATAATCCTATTAAAGGAGTCAGTGCAGTTATGAAACTGAAAACGCAAACACTAATCAATTTTTATAGTGACCAGATCCACTTTGAGCTCTGGCTGGCATATCATCAGACTGCTCTGTATAAGGCTGGGCTTTTTTGAACCTTTAGGAGGTGGCCTGGGTATGAAGTAGATGCAGGCAGACTTTTTGTATGTTGCCGAGAGACCAAATCTTTTGGGTTCAGACTCTATCTTAGAGAACCTGAGCTAAGCTTGAGCTCAAGATAACTAACAGCCCAGTACCTAGCACCAATTTCCATGTTATCCCCCAACAAGACCTGTGTCTCTAAGTTACCCCGCCCCCGGTAAAACCTGGGTCTAGCACCAATTTCCAGGTTATTCCCCAACAAATCTGCACCTCCAGGTTACAAGCCCACCCCTGGCACTCCACTTCCTAGCAACCACCAATCAGGGGGAAAGCAGAAGTTAAGTTTATGGTTTGGCTCCCAGGCCAGCCAATTATGTTAAAGGCCACAGTAGTCCCCCTCCCGCACCCAATTAGATGCTTTCCAAGCTAGAAACACTCACCGCTTGCTTGCCATTTCCTATAAAACCTTGTCCCAATGAGAATTTGGGGCTTCTCCTCCAGAACCATCCTGTGGGTCTGCAGTGAGTTAAGTCCAAGCTTGAGCTTGTGAATAAAGACCCAAGTGTGATTGCATCAGACCGGTTCCTGATTGGAACGCTTCCTGGTACTACATTACAGGACGTAGATCTTGGCAACATTTCCTAGAAGTTAATACTGAATAAGTGCTACATCCAAGCCTGGACTGACACTCTGAAAGTTAAAAACCACTAAAAAGCGGTGTGTGTGTGTGTGTGTGTGTGTGTGTGTGTGTGTGTGTGTGTGTGTAAATGCTAACTGGATTAAACAGAGGGAAGAGACAAGTTAAGAAGGTTAATGGCTTGGAAACAAGGCACAAAGAATACTAGAGGGCCAGGAAGTAGAAAGACCAATCTTTGTCCTGCTCTTCCTCCAATTCAAATGGAACAAATTGGTCACAAATATTGAGATGGCCTCAGGATGTCACAAACACAGGATGACCATGATGTATTTCCTTACAGCCTGGGGAACATGATTAAAGACCTGGCTCTTGTTACTATGGAGCCAAAGCTAAAATAACATGTGGAGACTTTACTGTTGGCTTCTGAGGAGAGAAAATAATTAAAGAATTATAGCAACATGTAAAGAACAACAACAAAAAATTATGGCTTCTGGGGAATTGAGGAAATTAAAAGAAAGAACAGTATCATTCCTGATCATGACATGTTGCTCAAAAACTTTAGCAATGAGGATAAAAAAGGTCCCTAACTTCTGGATTTGGGAGACTTAGCCTATGTGGAAGACTATTATTACCAGATGGATCAAGAAGATTTTTACCCCAAAATTGTGTCTCTCAGTTGCTGCACCCGAATTTAAGATAAAGGACAGGAAAAACACAGTCAACTTGAGTCTGTTTTTGATAGTTACTGATACTGAGTATTCTAATCACATGACCAGAAGTTTCTAGGTAAAAGCAGCCTGTTTATGGTATTGTTTCTAAGTAGACTTGACAATTAAGGGTCAACTTTTCATAATAGTAATGAGGTATTTCTCACAGGAGACAAGATGAAGCCAAAACAAATATTTTGCCTGTAGGAATGGAATTAGGTTTCAAAATGTGAATTTCTATCCAAGCTTTCCCCCCATAATTCCTTATTCAGGACTGATAATATAACAGAGTTATACTCTTCTGCTCTTACTTTATTTCAAAGTTCTCACCATGCTCCTCAAGCAAGCCTTGAACTTGTATTCTTCTGTCTTAGTCTCGAGATTAGCTGCTATTATAGGCTTGCAGCACCAGACTTGGCTTTTCCTTTTCTGATTTATCTTTCCATTCATCAACTCAAGGAACATGGTCATGAATCTGAGTAGAGAGAACACCTTAGTAGGCATGCTTGTCTCAACTGCTATTACTCTAATTCCCTCTAATCCATCTGATCTACCATAAAACTATAGATCTTTCATCTGGAAGGCAGAATATGGAGTGGGAAAAATTCCTGTCTTTATTTTCAATTTAAGAAGGCCAAATAGTTTACCTTTAATTGTCAGTTCTTTGAGAGAATAATCCCATTGAATATTAGTCAAGTGCAAACTGTTACAGAAAATCAGGCATTCACCCCAAAATGCCTAGACAAGAGCAGGAGTTTATAAAGCTCTGAAAACAGTGGAAAGTCTCATATTCAAAAGATTATATCCAGACATGAGCAAGTGTGAAGTCCTAAATGGAGATAAAGACTGGTGGGAGCCTGTAAATCTTTTATTTTAAAGTCTTTGAGAATGGAGATGTCTGTGCATCTGTGAAACTAAAAATTGAAGCCACATGTGTCAGTCTACTTTCACTCTTGCATAGGGCTGAAGGCCATCCAGCTATCCAGACAGAAAAAATGGCCATTGTTTCTGGGAATCCTGTAAATTAATTTATTACAAAATATAGTTTGCCCATCTGAATGAATAGCTCTCTTACCATATTAAGTAAATTCTTCCAACAGACATCTCACTATCCAAACAAAGAAGTTGTTTATAAATACTGGCCTTAGGAGCCAAAATGGTGTCTCACATTCCTAATGCTAACACTTTCAAGGAAGACATGGGAATTGATGTGAGTATGAGGTCAATTTGTATTACACAGTGATTCTAGGCTAGCCTGGACTACCCAATGAATTTTAGGCTACCCTTGGATGCATAGTGAGATCTTATCTTTACTCAAATTATTTTAAAGACTCTATTAAATCATCAGGTCATAGATGTCTGGTAATCTTACTGTCCTTGGAAATATTTTACCCAAAGACATGTCACTGACTTGGAATATATATGCTAAACTACTTGACCTCAGGTTTTAACATTTCTAGGATATCTTCCCTGACCTCTTTAGTAGGCACTATAAAGCTATGATTGTTAATCTTGATCACCAACTTGATTAGCTGAGAAACACCTAAACAATGATTAAATCACACACTTTTGAGATAGTTTCCAGGTACAAATAACTAAGGCCTGAATGTGTGTGTGTGTGGGGGGGGGTGTTAAAATACCATAGACCAGGGCACACATGGAATAAAAACAGAGAGGAGAAATCCAGGCATTCTCTCCTCTGTCTTTCTTTCTTTTGTTCTTCTTTCTCTCTTTTACTTTGCCCTCTGTGATGTGAGCTGTCCTAATGTGCCCTCCTTACTAAAATGAAGGGAAACCTATGAAACAATGAGTTAAATAAATATTCATCCATTTGTGCCAGAAAATCTGTCATTGAAACAAGAATTAATGTTAAAGCACCGATGACTTAGCAGTTGCATCCACATTGATAGCAGCAGGACCAATAAATGAGGCTTGGCTTCAGTAGATTTCCCAGCATTATTAGAAGAATGTAGAGTGTAGTCTCTCCTGGCTCATATACTGCCTGCTGATATTATTATCATTTCTCTTTTACCTTCACATAGGGTCCCCTATTCGTCTCAGAACTACGGAACCAATGACAAAGCAAAATACCCACTTACTATGGAAGGGCATTTTATATTTTGTCCAATAATAGAAATGGGGATAATGCTTGAGTCAACGTTTCCAACCTTAAATGTCGGTCATGTTCATTGCTGCCCTATTTCACAATAGCTAGGAAATGGAAGCAACATAAATGTCCTTTAGCCAATGAATTGATAATGAAAATGTGGTACATGTACTCTGTGGAATACTATTTAGCTGTAAAAATAAATGAAATCATGAATTTTTCAGGTAAATGGATGGAACTAGGAAAATATCATATTGAGTGAAGTAACATTGAAAGTTATCTCTCATTAGAGGCTTCTAGCTCCAAATTGTCAGATGTGAGTACATACCAGGATAGTTTAAAAAGGCACCATTGTCAGGGTAGGGGGTTCTGAGAGCAAAGTATAAGTAATCTGATAAGGGAATGGGAAAAAGGGGGTTATAAACAGAGAGCGGGAGCAAGTACAGAAGGAGGGAAGAACAGAGGATAAGAGCAAAAATTTCTAAAACATAATAAAGAATCTTTGCAATACATGTAAGTCTTTGTATAAATACACACACATGCACACACACACACACACACACACACACACACACACACACACACACGCATCTCTATACAAACCCCTAACACCAGGCATGTGAAGTTCTCTTTTGAGTTGCTGGTCAGGGTTGTGATTGTAAAATAGGCTTCCAAAACATGCAGCTTATTGTTATTGACCTTGATTGCCCCCTACAATGAAAGGCAACTCTCTGTTGCTGAAAACATCATGTATGTCATATACTGAGTCCAGAGGCCCCTGATATGGAACTTACCAGAATGTCTCCTCCCTTAGGACTAGCTTTTGTTTTGTCTTGTTTTGTTCTGTTTTTTGAGACAGGGTTTCTCTGTGTAGCCCTGGCTGTCCTGGAACTCACTCTGTAGACCAGGCTGGCCTTGAACTCAGAGAACTACCTGCCTCTGCCCCCCAAGTGCTGAGATTAAAGGCATGCGCCACCACCACCTCCCAAGGACTAGCTTTCATGATACTAAAAAGCACCATGCAGGCCTTCAAAGGAGGAAAGCAACCAACAGTTCTACTTATCTATGACAATTATGAACCATATCTATGACCAGCATAGCATGGTAACCCTAAGGGTGCAGTAACAGCATTTATACCTTGGCAGTCATCAAAAGGTCTTTAGTTGGACTTAAGAAGAGAGAAACCAAACCTGATACTGGAAACCTAACAACTTCATACGGTTTTTAAAATCATGGAGCTAGACGACGCTAAAACCACCACTTTACTAAACATACCAAACATACTTTCTAACTACACTGAATATTTGTCCTTAACTCAAGATAACAGGAGAAACTTCTTTTCTCAGCAGGCATAGGCCATTACAGAAAACTACACCAATAAGAATTCAGAGTTGTATTGCCCAGTCCCAATGGATATAGGTACAAAACAACCCCACATCTAAGGCTTGGGAACATTGCAGAAGACGAGATGTTGAGATTGTATAATCCAGATAAACAGGGAATTTACTATGTCTCATACTAATGTCAGAAACTAAACCCATGAAGTCTCACCAACATGACTACAGAAGCATGATCTGAACAAGTAACAATCATAGACATGCCGAAGTGGATCAAGGAAAGCCCATGAGGTTTCAACATAACACAAACAGCTATAGGCAATTAAGGATGCTGAGAGTGAAGAAATAGTTCAGAAGAGTAGCACCATTCATTATCCAATATTAAATACTAGCCCTGTTGCAGGATAGCAGACGCACAACTACATTATTTATTCTGAGCTGGATATACTTAGAGACATGGCAATGATCCCTTTTTAATTTTCTTGGTTTCTGCAGTTTCTCCAGGATATGTGTGTATATGTATGTGCATGAATGTGTATGTGTATGTATGTGTTCATGTAAGAGTAATTAATTTAAAAAGTGGCCACAAACTTGAAAGAGCAAACATGGGTATATGGGAGGGTTTGGGGGTAAGAAAGAGAAGGGATGATATCATATCTTTAAAAATAAAAAAAGAACTCACTCTTCTTTGCCTGCCTGCCTCTGTGGCAGAATCTTGCCAGGTCTGCCACAGTGAAGACACCATCTCCTGACACTTCTTAGAGAACCAGCTGCACTCAGGGTATTTGAGAACCAGCTGCACTCAAGGCATTTGGAGTGCGGAGAGGCCTGGGAGCACAGGAGAGCTGGTCTCCAAGGAAAGCCTACATACCTGTGTGCACAGAGAGAACAGGAATCCCAGGAGTACAGATACACAGGCTTACAGGACAGATAAGCCACAGTCAGAGACAGCAAGACCAGCTAACACCAGAGAAAACTAGACGGCAAAAAGCAAATGCAAGATCATTACCAAGAGAAAATAAGGCAACATGGTACCATCAGAACCCAGTTCTCCTACAACAGCAAATCCTGAATACCCCAACACACCAGAAAAACAAGAGCTGGATTTAAAATTACATCTCATGATGTTGATAGAGGACTTCAAGGAGGACATAAGTAACTCCCTTAAAGAAATACAGGAGAAAATGGGTCAAAAGGTAGAAACCCTTAAAAAGGAGACACAAAAATCCCTTAAAGAAACACAGAAGAATATGGGTCAACAGGTAGAAGCCCTTAAAAAGGAAACACAAAAATCCCTTAAAGAATTTCAGGAAAACACAAACAAACGAGTGAAGGAACTGAACAAAACTATCCAGGATCTAAAAATGAAAATAGAAACAATAAAGAAATCACAAAGTGAGACATCTCTGGAGATAGAAAGCCTTGGAAAGAATTCAGGAGTCATAGTCAACAATAGAATACAAGAGATAGAAGAAAGAATCTCAGGTGCTGAAGATACCATAGAAAACATTGACACAACAGTCTAAGAAAATGCAAAATACAAAGAGTTCCTAACCCAAACCATCCAGGAAATCCAGGACACAGTGAGAAGACCAAACTTAAGGATTATAGGTATAGAAGAGAGAGAGGATTTACAACTTAAAGGGCCAGCAAATATCTTCAACAAAATTATAGAAGAAAACTTCCCTAACCAAAACAAAGAGATGCCCATGAACATACAAGAAGCCTACAGAAGAACTCCAAACAGACTGGACCAGAACAGAAATTCCTCCTGTCACATAATAATCAAAACGCCAAGTGTACTAAACAAAGAAAGAATATTAAAAGCAGTAAGGGAAAAAGGTCAAATAACATATAAAAGTAGACCTATCAGAATTACACCAGACTTCTCACCGGAAACTATGAGGGCTAGAAGATCCTGGGCAGATGTCATACAGACCCTAAGAGAACATAAATGTCAGTCCAGGCTATTACACTCAGCAAAACTCTCAATTACCATAGACGGAGAAAACAAGACATTCCATGACAAAACTAAATTTACACAATATCTTTCCACAAACCCAGCTTTACAAAGGGTAATGTGTGGAAAATACCAACACAAGACAGGTAAATATACCCTAGAAAAAGCAATAAAGTAAGCTTCTTTCAACAAACCCAAAAGAGGATAGCCACACAAACAGAATTCCACCTTTAACAACAAAAATTACAGGACGTAACAATCACTTTTCCTTAATATCTTTTAACATCAATAGTCTCAGTTCCCCAATAAAAAGAAATAGACAAACGGACTGGATACCTAAAAAGGACCCAACATTTTGCTGCATATAAGAAACCCACCTCAGTGAAAAAGACAGTCATCTCAGAGTCAAAGGTTGGAAAACAATTGTCCAAGCAAATGGTCCCAAGAAACAAGCTGGAGTGGCCATTCTTATATTGGATAAAATCAACTTTAAACCAAAAGTTGTCAAAAAAGATAAGGAGGGACACTTCATACTGGTCAAAGGAAAAATCTACCAAGGTGAATTCTCAATTCTGAACATCTATTCTCTGAATACAAGGGCACCCACATTCATAAAAGAAACTTCGCTAAAGCTCAAAGCACACATTGCACCCCACACAATAATAATGGGAGCCTTCAACACCCCACTCTCAACAATGGACAAATCATGGCAACAGAAACTAAACAGAGACACAGTGAAACTAATTGAAGTTATGGACCAAATGGATCTAACAAATAATTATAGAACATTCTATCCTCAAGCAAAAGAATATAGCTTCTTCTCATCACCTCATGGTACCTTCTCCAAAACTGACCATATAATTTGTCACAAAACAGGCATCAACAGATGCAGGAATATTGAAATAATTCCATGCACCCTATCAGATCACCATGGCCTATGGCTGGTCTTAAGTTCAAACAAATCAATGGAAAACACACATACACTTGGACATTGAACAATGCTCTACTCAATGATTGCTTAGTCAAGGAAGACATAAAGAAAGAAATTAAAGACTTTTTAGAATTTAATGAAAATGAGGACACATCATACCAAAACTTATGGGACACAATGAAAGCAGTGCTAAGAGGAAAACTCATAGCTCTGAGTGCCTCCAAAAAGAAAGTGGAGAGAGCCTACATTAACAGCTTGACAGAGCACTTGAAAGCTCTAGAACAAAAAGAAGCAATTACATCCAAGAGGAGTAGGCAGCAGGAAATCATTAAACTCAGGGCCAAAATCAACCAAATAGAAACAAAAAGAACTATACAAAGACTCAACAAAACCAGGAGCTGGTTCTTTGAGAAAATCAACAAGATAGATAAACACTTAACCAGACTAATGAGAGGGTACAGAGAGAGTATCCAAAATAACAAAATCAGGCATGAAAAGGGAGATATAACAACAGAAACTGAGGAAATTCAAAAAATCATGAGATTCTACTACAAGAGCTAATACTCAACAAAATTTGAAATCTGGATGAAATGGAAAATTCTCTAGATACATAACAGTTGCCAACATTAAATCAAGATCAGATAAACCATCTAAATAGTCCCATAAGTCTTGAGGAAATAATTGTTAATAGTCTCCCATCAAAAAAAAGTCCAGGACCAGATGGGTTTAGTGTGGAATTCTATCAGATCTTCAAAGAATAACTAAAACCAATATTTTTAATTCCATGAAATAGAAATTCAAGGAACACTACCTAACCCATTCTATGAAGCCACAATAACGATTATACCTAAACCAAACAAAGACCAAACAAGGAAAGAGAACTTCAGACCAACTTCCCTTATGAACATTGATGCAAAAATACTCAACAAAATTCTGGCCACCGGAATCCAAGAATGCATCAAAACAATAAGGATGAAAAATCAGAGAAAGAAAATAGGGAAATGACACCATTCACAATAGTCACAAATAATATTACATACCTTGTTGTGACTCTAACCAAGCAAGTGAACGATCTATATGACAAGAACTTCAAGCCTCTGAAGAAAGAAATCATAGAAGATCTCAGAAGATGGAAAGTTCTTCCAAGGCAGCATTAATATAGTAAAAATGGCCATCTTGCTGAAAGCAATCTACAGATTCAATGCAATCCCCATCAAAATTCTAAATCAATTCTTCATAGAGCTAGAAAGAGTAATCTTCAAAGTCATCTGGAATAACAAAAAACCAGGAATAGCAAAAACTATTCTTAACAATAAAAGAACCTCTAGGAGAATCACATCCCTGACTTCAAGTTCTACTACAGAGCAACAGTGATAAAAGCTGCATGGTATTGGTATGGAGACAGTCAGGAAGATCAATGGAATAGAATTGAAGACCCAGAAATGAATCCACACACCTACGGTCATTTGATATTTGACAAAGAGCTGAAAACATCCTGTGGAAAAAAGACAGCACATTTAACAAATGGTGCTGGATCAACTGGATTTCAGCATGCAGAAAAATACCAATCGACCCATTCTTATCTCCTTGTACAAAGCTCAAGTCCAAGTGGATCAAGGACCTCCACATAAAACTAGATACACTGAAGCTTATAGAAGATAATGTGGGGAAGAACCTTGAACACATGGGCACAGGGGAAAATTTCCTGAATAGAACACCAATGACTTATGCTTTAAGAACAAAAATCAACAAATGGGACCTCATAAAACTGCAAAGGTTGTGTAAGGCAAAGGACACTGTCAATAGGACAAAACAACCAACAGATTGGGAAAAGATCTTTACAAATCCTACATCTGAGAGAGGGCTAATATTCAAGGTATACAAAGAACTCAAGAAATTAGACTCCAGAGAGTCAAATAACCCTATTAAAAATGGGGTACAGAGCTAAAAGGGGAATTTTCAACTAAGGAAACTCAAATGGCTCTTAAACACCTAAAGAAATGTTCAGCATCCTTAGTTATTAGGGAAATGCAAATCAAAACTACCCTGAGATTCCACCTCACACCAATCAGAATGGCTAAGATGAAAAGCTCAGGGGACAGCAGATGCTGGAGAGGATGGGGGGAAAGAGGAACACTTCTCCATTGCTGGTGGGATTGCAAGCTGGTAAAACCACTCTGGAAATCAGTTTGGTGGTTCCTCAGAAAATTAGACATAGTACTACCTGAGGACCTAGCCATACCACTCCTGGGCATATACCCAGAAGATGCTCCAACATGTAATAAGGATACGTGCTCCACTATGTTCATAGCAGCCTTATTTATAATAGCCAGAAGCTAGAAAGAATCCAGTTGTCCCTCAACAGAGGAATGGATACAGAAAATGTGGTACATTTACACAATGGAGTACTACTCAGCTATTATAAACAAGGAATTCATGAAATTCTTAGGCAAATGGGTAGAACTAGAAAATATCATCCTGAGTGAGGTAACCCAATCACAAAAGAACACACATGGTATGCACTCACTGATAAGTGAATATTATCCCAAAAACTCAAAATAAACAAGTTACAATTCACAGACCACAGGAAGCTCAAGAAGAAGGAAGACCAAAGTGGGGGAGCTTTGGTTCCTCTGAGAAAGGGAAGAAAATACTCACAGGAGCAATTATGGAGACAAAGTGTGGAGCAGAAACTGAAGGAAAGGCCACCCAGAGACTGTCCTACCTGGGGATTCATCCTATAAACAGTCACCAAACCCTGCACTACTATGGTTGACAAGAAATGCATGCAGAAAGGAGTGGTTGTCTTCCAAGGCGCACTTCCAGAGCCTTACAGATGCAGAGGCAGATGCTAGCAGCCAACCATTTGACTGAGCGCGGGGTCCCTAATGGAGGAGTTGGAGGGTAGAATGGAGGAACTGAAGGGGTTTGCAGCCCCTTAGGAAGAAAGACAATGTCGGCCACCCAGAGGCCTCAGGGATCCCAGGGACTAAACCATCAACCAAGGGGTACACATGGTTCCAGCCAAAAGAGTGGCAGAGGAATGCCTTGTCCAGCGTCAGTGGGAGGAGAGGTCCTTGATCCTATCAAGGCTCAATACATGCCCCAGAGTAGGGAAATCGAGGTAGGGTAGGTGGGAGTGGATTGGGTAGAGGGGCATATTCTTGGAGGTGGGGGGGTGGGAGGATGGGTTTGGGGTTTTCAGGGAAGGGGGGAAACCAGGAAAGGGTATAAGATTTAAAATGTAAATAAGAATATATTCAATTAAAAAACTATAAAAAATTTAAAAAATAAAAGAAAACATTTAAAAAAACAGTTGGGTGATAAAACAGTAAAATAAGATATGAGAGATTCAGGCTGTACAGGATGGAAAAAGCCTGTCTTTCCTGGGAGTGAACAGACATTTTCAGGAATAACTCCTTTTGTGCTCTCCTGGATCCTGGGCTTTCTCATATCAGTTTCCCAGTGCCATGGTCTGGGCAGGGCAGGGAATGTTGTCAACACGCAGATGATTGCAGCAAAGCTAGAGACTGACTGAAAGTCAGGATGATCAGTGGCTTTGCCTCAGCTAAGCTCAAGAGTAACTTCTTGCCTAGAGTTGTTTAATCATCGATGATAGAAACAAGATCAGGGCGAGGCAACATTTAGCTGACTCACTCAGGCAGCAGCCATAGCAACTCCACAGTTTTAGAAGGTTGGTTTCCTCAACTGAGGCTCACCAAAATAGGGAGGATGGATGACAATCAATTTAAATGAATGATGGCTGAGTAGGAAAGGCATGATGTGCACACGTTTGTTAGCTGTCTTTATGAAGAAGTCTGTCTTATGCCAGAAACTACCCATTCTCTGGGTTATTTTCAGAGTGGCTCAATTAACTATCAGTTTAAACAATATAGAAATTTTACCAAATAAAAATCTCTCATTTCTGTGAGGGAAAAAAATCACCTCTAAGTCTAAATATTTAGCCATAGTTATTAAACACACAAAGATCTTAAGTGTGTCCTTCTACTGGTTGGATTGTCAGAGGGACTATTGGGGGGACCCTAGGTTAGAGAGCATGCTTTCTAAGCCTGACATGGAGACTCAAAGCCCAGTCAGGTCTGGTTTGAAGAACTGAAATCGAAGCAAAGCAATAACAGACTCAGTTTGTTTTGACATGAGGTTTTCAAGTGCATGACTACCACTGACATTTCAATGGCATTTTCAGGCTGTCTGCAAATATCCTATAAACATGCCGAATGCAAAGCCTGACCTTCCACTTCAACCACTTAGGAGATTTATTTTGGGGCTTCATATTTTCTTTCATTTATGCTGTCCATGTTTGATTGTTTAGTTATAGCCATTCTACTTCCCCTGAAATTATTTGAGTCTGCTTACAAGATAGATAGAAAGATAGGTAGATAGATAGATAGATAGATAGATAGATAGATAGATAGATAGATAGATAGATAGATAGATAGATAGATGATAGATAGATAGATAGATAGATAGATAGATAGATAGATAGATAGATAGATGATAGATAGATAGATAGATAGATAGATAGATAGATAGATAGATAGATAGATAGACAGGGAGGGAGATAGATATAGATAATAGATAGATAGATAGATAGATAGATAGATAGATAGATAGATAGATAGATAGATAGATAGATAGATAGATAGATAGATAGATAGATAGATAAAGTATAATAAGGTCAGAATGTCCATCCTTCTATGAGTAAATTGGGACACAAGCACTTCTCAGAATTATAACAATCATGGGAAATAATGACCCTGAATTTCCTTCCCTTGCATTGGACTTCATACTGAACAATCACATTATGGAGTATTTCAATCGGAAATTAAATCAGAATGTAAGGATTATTTCTACAGATAAAAAATAGTAAAATTTTTAAGTACAAGGTTATAGGTCCCTAAACATTAGCCAAGAAAAAAAATACAATAATCTAACTCTAATTGGAAAATAGGAAAACTAAAATGCTAGACAATACTCCTTTAAAAAATGACATGCTTAGAGATGAGGAGTTCTGATTTGCCTCAGAGCAGATAAGGATGCTGGTTATTTTCTACTGAAAGGTACCCTAATGTAATCACTCAGAAATCAAAGTCTATAGAGAAATTGTTCTCTATTCTTTTGGGAACTCTTCAGTATCAGTCTGCCTTGAGGTAACAGTCCAGCTGGCATCTGAACTCCGGCAGGCAACTGGGCCAGCGAACATGTCTGGGGTACCACTTTGTGATTTCCTCCTGTTCATTGCACTGTGGAGTCTGCAGCTTGTCTAACTTCCTGTTACTCACAGCTGATAGATCTTTCTCTGACAGTTGTTTTTGTGATGTTCTCTCTCTCTCTCTCTCTCTCTCTCTCTCTCTCTCTCTTTCTCACCTTTTATTCTGCATTCTTTTCTGGGAGTATAGAATATAATAGTCTTATTTAACTTGAGAACCCATGCATCTTCAAATATGGCACTTCCCTCATTTTCTCTCTGCATTTCTGAATCTTAATAATGCATACACTCCACCATCTCATGCCATCTTTTAGGTAGGCTAATCACTCCACCATCTTCATTCATTTTCTCCTCTAGGCTGACATTCTTGGTAATTTCAATTATTTTTTTCTTATCAAATTTCTTTTAATAACTCCATGTCAAATCTCTTACTTCATTAATGGATTTATGACTTTTAATCATTGTACTCTCTGTCATTAGTTTAACTCATTTATATTTAAAGACTCCCTACCTAATTTTCATGCAAGTTTCTCTATCCCTGTGCTTTGATTCGCTTGACTCCATAATCAGCATAAATATGGTCGCCATTGGGTTGTTTTTTTCATACCTCATGATTTTAGTGTGCCAAATCACACAAGGTAGACTATTTGCTAAGAAATTTTTCATAGCTATATTTTCAATAAAGCTCTCTCTCCTCCTCCTCCTCCTTCCTCCTCTCTTCTTCTTCTTCTTCTTCTTCTTCTTCTTCTTCTTCTTCTTCTTCTTCTTCTTCTTCTTCTTCTCCTTCTTCTTCTTTTTTCTGGGAGAAATGAGTGTACTGTGGGCTTTAGAAACTTCCAAATGGAATTTTGTGTCCTGATCCTCAACTACAAAGACTTGGAGAAATTATTTCACAAGATTCAAGCAATATATTAATTTACCATAAGACTTACATAGTCAGATAAGAGTGAAAATGTTTTATTATACGCTTGTATTCATTATAAGCCTTTATGACTTATGCAACTCTGACTCTGTGTGTATATGTCTCTCTGTCACTCTGTCTCTGTCTCTCTCTGTCTCTCTTTCTTTTTCTCTTTTTCTTTCTCTTCCATAGGTGTATGGGGCTATTATATACTATGACTTTGAAGGGAAGTAATAATTCTCTTGGCATAAAATCCCACTTAGAACCCGGGAAGTAGAAATACATGTTCATTTCCTTTCCTGTGATATTTATCAATCATGTGGTATGACTTCAAAGGTAATGCTTGTCCATGATCTAAATTATAAGATATGCTTAGAGGGTTTGTGAGTGTTGTAGGAAGGGGCTTGGGGGTTTGGGTATGATGAATATATAGTATCTTTTGGAAAGTTGTAAGTAGCGAGGTATGTGCTTCTCCTAGTAGCTATCTGAAATTAACAAATCAAGTTATCCATGCTATCGAGGTTCTTCTCCACAACACCAACATTGAAAGGAATAACATTTTTTTAAAAAACATATATTTTTAATATCAAAGAGGAAACTGTTATTGCTGCACTATGTAATTACTGAGTGTCAAGGCATGACTGAAGAGATGGAGAGTGGGGTAAAGGGTCAGAAAGAACATGGATCAGGTGAACCAAAGGAAGACGGTGGTAGAATAGGTAAGATGGGAAGCAGGCACGAGGTGACAGTTTGCTGTATGTTGACAGAGAAACTCTGGCATATCTCCTGATGAATCAGAAGTCAATCCAAGTATATAGTATAAAAATGACACATAGCTGAGAGCTGCTGAGGTACAGCTAGAGCATGGGAAACTTCTCTATATCACATGGACTAAGAACTAAATAATAGATCCTATCAATCAATGACTAACAGCTTGTCAGAAATGGATAAGTTCTGCCCCATCTTTGGGCTACTAATCAGAACCCAATTCATTCATCTGATACAAAAAAATCCCAGATCACATCCTAAGTTCCAGTACATGCTTGGGATCAGAGTGAATGGTGGCTGAATAATCAGTCATTTATAATCTACACAAACTTAGGGAACTCCCCAGAACACTCCAACTTTCTCATTTTTCCATTCAAAGGTAGAATTAGTTATACCTACTTGCATGCTTGAGTTAATGTTAAATGATCTATTGAAAGCATTTAAGAACTTGTCCACAGGAAGTGAGTGAGAATGTTAGTTACTGTTGTAGAGTGTCCAGAAAAAGACTGCTCACATAAGGGTTTAAGCCAATAGAAAGTCTTTATTAGCCAGCTGGTAACTACACTAGGTCTTCAAGGTCCCAGTGTAACCCACAGTCTTTCTCGGGGTCAGCCTTTAAACACCAAAGCCATTTTCTGGATTGTCATACTCCAATTAACAAGAACAAGTTACTGAGCAACAAGTTACTCAGAAGGAGAACTACAGCAGTCAGAAAGCAAGGTTAGCACATTAAAACATGTTCTCATAACTATAGACTTTAATGAATTCTGTCTTTGGTATTTTTTCATTGTCGCAGGAAGTACCATTTATATGCTGATGTTTACAGCCTGAATGATGCTTTTATCACATTGTCAGTTGTGCTAAAGTCTGGGGGCCCACTAAGGGCTGAAGGCCTCTTAGAATTAATTACACTTTGATAAGTGATAACCTGAATATATTAAACATTTAAGTTCAGACAAATAAAGCCCTATCATAAAGGGCAGTGGTTGCTACAATAAAATAGTTTATTAGAAACCATAACTTCCATAGTTTAATTATCCATTGTCATTTAACAAAGATGTATTGACCATAGACAGAGCTTGCTATCTCAGTGGAAATGTGTAGGAAAATGTGTGAATTTTAAAATCCTAAGGTTTGTGGAGATAAAGAGGGAAAAGCCTCTAGAGAAGGAAGAAAAACTTTTTTTCTATTCTCCAATTAGGAAATGACTGTGAGAGTCCATCAAGAGTCTCAGAAGGGCACAGAATAAGATAGAACCAATATATCATTCCCATTAGTGGAGAGTAATAGAAATGGTAGACACTGGTAGAATACCAAATCCTGGAGGCCGTTGGAGCCCACATGTTCCTTCTGCAGGTTTGACATTTGAGTTTGTTGAAATAAACCAATAGAAGAGAGACAGTGAGATGCTCAACAACTTTATTTGATTTTAGCTGTATGTTGTTGAAGGAGCCTTTATGTTAGAGACTCAAATAACCAGGTGAGGTAGCTATAACGCTATTTGCCTATTGTCTAGCACCTGGGAGTTAGAGACTAGCTTGTTAGGTGTGAGAACAATGTGGTCGACACACTGAGGCCCTGCTTCAGGAATAAAAATAAAAATAAATATAGATAAAACACATAGAGAAGAACCATCTGATTTCTTGATTTTATTTTTAAAAAGCAAGGCAGACATTCTATGGGACTCAGAACATGTTAGGTAGAATAAATAGGGGACCCGACCAAGATTGACCAGGTGCTTCTTGACCCTCAGTTGTAGTCATTCTTTTACACATAAGCAGGACTCTGTGGAATTAGGGTCTTATGACCTATAGTCAGACAAGGCAGGTGAGAACTTCTTTGTGATCAACACCTCACACAGAAGTCAGAGGGAAGTCAGGAGCATTTTCTTTTTCTTTCTATCCTCTATTTTTTATTTTTTATTTATTTTTTTGACTGGATCCAGGGGCACAGGTTCTAGGTCTTATGACTATTTGTGAGGAGAAAAAGTCCTTTGTTTGGCTTTCTTTAGAGTTAAAAAGAAGACAGAGAAGAAAGGGCAAGAACAGGGCAGAGAGAGAGAGAGAGAGAGAGAGAGAGAGAGAGAGAGAGAGAGAGACTCAGCTTCTGAGGTTTCACCTTGATGAATAGTCAATTGAGTGTGAGCATGTCTTTGTGAGACCTTAAGACCAGAGACCAGTGTCTCAGCCTCAGGAGGAATTCTCCCAGTGTGCATGGGTTGGAGAATCAACTTAAAGACCAAGCGTGTGTGCAGCAGCCCCTTATAGATTGTCCTAAAATCCATTAGCATCATCATTCCACAGAGTGTTTTCTACCTAGCCTGTATCACCCTTTAAAGGAAACATCTGGGAACTTGTAACTAATAGTAGTAGGATTATTCAGCAGATAAAACTTACACATCACTATATATAAAATGAACTTTCAGACTTTATCTAGTATTACATTTTAAAGAGTCTACAAGGTTACAAAATTTATTAATGCATACTTAATAAGAAGCAAGATAACATAAAGTATCAGTATTATTAAGTGGAACGAGGGTATTTATATATTATATTATATTATTATTATTATATTATATTATATTAGTGAATTCATTGTATAAACATGTCAGAAGTCTATTTTTCTTTCATTCAGTGAAACTTGGACATAGGCAAAGAGTTTCTTTGTACATGTGGCAATATCAGTCTTGACTCCTGTCTCTTTCTGCTTCATAATATTCAAAGTTACCTCATAGTTCACCATTACAGCTAGGGCTCTAGCCCTTGTACATTAGAAACTGAAAGGAGAAGGAGAAAAAGTCATATGTATTAGTTATTTTCTATTGCTGTGATAAAACACCATGACAAAGGCAACTTATAGGAAGAAGGATTTATTTGGACTTAAAATTCCAGAGGGAGAAGTGTCCTTCACAATGGGGAGACATGCCAACAAGGCAAGCAGGCATGGGGCAAGTAAAAGAAGCTAGGGCATCCTCATGATTCTAAAGCCACCACCACAAAGATGACACTGTCAAGCTCTACTGCCAGTTGGGGACGGACTCTCCCTGCTTGAACCACATTTAGAGTAGTTTTTGTATTTGCTTTTTAAGAGTGGGACAGTCCTTAGACTTTTTACTTTCAGGAGTTGGAATCACAGCCAGGTTGTTGTTGGTGGTGGTAGTGGTGGTAGTGATGGTGGTGGTGGTGATGGTGATGGTGGTGGTGGTATTGCCCTGAGGGCATCCTTTCCTTTATTCCAGTGTGGATTCTGAGGCCACAATTGAATAGCATCATTCTTAACATTTGTAGACTCTCTACCACCATAAGCATTAACTATAACATGAAGATTATTAATATCTTTTTTCTCATAACTATGCATTTTGTATTTCTTTTAACCCTATTTGCTATTTTTCGTTAGATAGCTTGAGAAGAGCAATTACTAAACAAGATGGTACAGTCAATATGAAGCTGCTTTGAAATTTATTCCATGAAAGAAATTAATCTACCACTTTTCATGCAATTCATAGCACAAGAGTAGAAAGCAGCCACAGTCATTGCCAAAACCTAGCAAAAATGGCCCCAGACCAACTGCTAAAACTATTCCCTCTGAAATCTTGTGAGCTGCACCTCTTTGCACTCTCTGCCAGGTTTTTACTAAGATGTTCCATTAAGCATTGCTTACAGCATTCAACATGTTCAGTCTAAACCCTCCAAAATCTTCCAAACTATTCCAAAAAAAACCATAGCTAGGATTATGACAGCAATATCCCATGATCTTGGTAGCAGCTTCTGTATAGTTCTTTTTTCTATTGCTGTAACAAAACACCACGAAAATGGCAACATAAAGAAGGTTGGTTTTCTTTGACCTATAGGAATGAGTCCACTGAAGTAGGGAGAGATGCCAGCAAGTGTAAATCAGAAGCAGGAAGCTGAGGGCTCAGATCATGAACAAAAACAGGAAGCAGAGAGTATGATTTAGAAGTGGAGTGAGTCTTAACACTCTAAAAAACAGTCTCCTAGTGCTGTACCTCTTCCAGCAAAGTCACACTTCCTTGCCTCCCCAAAGAACATCAACGACTGGGCATTCAGATGCCCAAGACAATGGAGAGAGTTTATCCAAACCACCTTGCTAAGTGTTCCTGTGAGATCCTATCCCCTTCCCAAATATCATGATTAATGTTTGTCTCATTTGTTATTATCTAACACCCAAGTATACTCTATGTGATTGGAGCTCAGTATGTGATTAGCAGTGCAAATAAAATTGTAGTTCTTTTGTTTAATGACTAAGGGGTACATTTTGAGCAAGCAACTATCAGCTTCTATCATGCCACCAAACTGAAGACTCTTTTTATCTTTCTCCACATCTTGTTTTCTATCCATTATTTTCTTTAATCATTCAGTCATTTAAAACCATTAAGGTTTATCTGCATAAAAATTCAATTAACACAAACACATGCATGTATGCATGCACATGCTTGAGTGTGCATGTGCACACACACACATACACACACACACACATGCATGCACGTGTTCTCGAGTGCACGAGCACTCACTTACACAGTTAATGAACCCATGGTGTTTATTTGTTCTTGAAAGTGAACAACATCTGAAAAGTCTTAAAGAATTCAAAGGAGAATCTAATAAAAAGAAAAGAAAGAAATCTAAATTGTTGAGAAAAGATTTTACAATAGACAATCTTCTAGTTATGGTAGGATTACAGGCAGGCAAATCCATACTCTGCTGAATATACTTTAAAACATGCACAACTTATCTCTTACTTACTAAACAGTGTGTCTAAGCAGCACAGTTTACTGTAGAATGTCAGTCCTGCTGATGAAGGATGGAAGGGATGACTCGTACTTTGGCTCATCAAAGGTGTTCTGGTCTATCAAAGAAAGAGAGAAAACATTGTAGGACAAAAACATCAAACTTCAAAATCTGAAGTATGGTTTTTATTCAATGTGTAATTACTTTGATATATGGTCAGCTTAAACAGTTGTCAATCAAGTCTCATTGAATTTGGTGCCAGGCTTGATGGACAATTACCAGTTTCAAATAATCATGTCAGCTCTTCTGTCTTTCCATATTGAATTTCCCTTTCTGCACATAAAGGCAAAAATTGGCTGGACTTATCTACTTAATCTAAGTTGTCGTCTTGAGTTGTCCTGAACCCACCAGATAGTTCATGGGGGTCCTGGAATCACCTGAGGGAGAATGGAGACAAGAGACATGGGAAAACAGACAGCAAGTCAAAAATCCTGATCAAGCTGTCAAATTTTATTTTTCTCACATGGGGTTATAAAGGGTAGCAAGGAGGAAATGGGGAGGGGGAAGTGGGTGAGGTGTTAGAAGAATATGTTCTAACTTGTTCTTGACACTCCAAGGGACCTAGGCAATAGGTACAGAACATTGTGAGGGGTCAGACAATGTTTCAGGGGGGTTTCTATGACTTGTTGCCAGGACCTAAGAAGGAAGTTGGCCACAGCTGAAGGATATTGGCTACTTAAAAGTCCAGGTGTATGTCGCATTACTATGCAACCCAACCATAGGAAAGCTGTGTTTGTTCTGCAAGCATGTATCCTGTTTGGCTAAGACTTGTAGCAGTAATTTTCCAATTTAGCAAATATGTAAGTCAAGGTAAGGGGCTATGAGTTGCAAAGAGAGTGGCTCCTGGCAGTCTTGTACAGAATATGACAAAACAGTGAATGAATAGGTCCTTGGTTTCAGCAACATCAGCTGAAACCTGAAGCACCTTCCAGATCAGACCCTAACTCAAGAAGTTCTAGGTTCTCTGAACCTTGAAACTTGAAGGAAAAATGTTGAAGAGCTGATCCCCAGGCTTTTGAGGAAGCAACACTGCCAGACTGTGATGTTTAGCATACAGCAGGGTTAGCATTTGAACCTTTGAGAAGGCAGGACATTCAAACTTGGACTCTAAGGTTTCAGGGAGCATGGTGAGACCATTTCCGGAAAAAGTAAGTGAGCAAATAAACAAAGAGGCTGGAGATTGAGATAGAAGCCACAGTGGGTGTGGTGGATGGTTAACTGCTAAGTAGCCCACATAAACAAGAGAATCTGGAAGAAACAAGGCTCTTAGTCCTTTTCTGCCTTTATTTCTGTCTTTCCAGTTCTGCTTAGATTGGAGCCAGGTGATAAAGAAAAATGAATTCTGTAAAATTCTAGCATAAACTGAATCCCAGCTTAGGAGGACATGTTTAGTAGAGCTAAGATGCAGTGTTTTAACCCGGGATGGTCTGTGTGCTAGGCTGACGCTCGCTCGCTCGGTGTGCTTTCCTAGACCTAGAATTCTAGAATATGGCACTCATAAATGTTTTCCTTGGCCTACTGGAGTGCAGCTGACCTTTGGTAAAAGGATTTGTTCAGTACCATCCCCAAAACAGAGAGCAGGAATTCTGCCCCTGAAATTACAGAAGTCACCCTCATTCCCTGTAATGACTATTCCTGGTTGTCAACTTGACTATATCTGGAATGAACTAATCAAGAATTGGAAGGCTCACCTATGATCCTAATCTGGAGGCTCAGAGATACAAGTTTCTGACCTGGATCTTGGCATGGAGATCTTGAAGCATAGTGGCTATGAACTCCAGAAGATTAAGACAAGGAGATCTCCGAGTTCAAGCTCATCTAGGATTAATGACTCGGTGGCACATGATTTTAATCTGGGCCACACCCTCTGCTGGAGACCTAAATAAGAACATTGGAAAAAGGAAGATTTACTCTGACTCTTCCTGGCCTGCTTGCCTCGTGGGACTGAGCAACTGCTAGATCCTTAGACTTCCATCCACAGCTGCTGCTGACCATTGTTGGGGAGTTGGACAACAAGTTGTAAGTCATTGACAGATTCCCTAACTATATAGAGACTACCCATATGTTCTGTGACTCTAGAGAACCCTGACTAATATACTCCCTCTTAACCTTTATACCTCCACTTCCCTTACCATAACCCTTAGGTTTCACCTTCCTCTGCCTTCCTCCTCTCTACCTGAATAAATGCCACTGCCCTAGACCTAAATGACTCAGTATTTACTTGGTTAATTACAAGATTTTTCAATTTTACCTTCTTCAGTGTTTATTTTATTTTTTCTGGGACCTCTGGGCAGTGTGATTCAATAGCCTACAAATATTAAACACTAAAACTCCAGCTTGCCGGGCAGTGGTGGCGCACCCCTTTAATCCCAGCACTTGGGAGGCAGAGGCAGGTGGATTTCTGAGTTTGAGGCCAGCCTCAAAGTGAGTTCCAGGACAGCCAGGGCTACACAGAGAAACCCTGTCTCAAAAAAACAAAAAACAAAACAACAACAACAACAACAACAAAAAAACAAAAAACCTCCAGCTTTACAACTACACAATTTTTTAATTTAATCTTAAGAATTCTATACACAAATATTGCATTTAATTAGTTCTATGCCTCCTCCTCTAACTACTTTCATGCTTCCAATTTTCTCTCAAATTCATGTCCTTGTTTTACAGACATACATACACATCTTTAGTGTTCCTCCTATGAACATGTACTTAGAGCTGACCACTTGAATAGGTTAACTTGCCAGGGGGGCTAATCCCTAAATAATACTGACTTTTCCTCTCTTAGCAACCACTGGTTGCCTGTAGCTCTTTATCTAAAGATGCAGCTTGTGAAATTTTCCTCATCTCCCTTGTCCATGTTGATGTGTTGACTGGTATTATGATTAGGAAGTTTCTATTTAGGAAATCATATTGTTGAGATTTCATGGATGCAGCTTCCCTATCATATCTAGAAGATGCTATTTCACAGTAATCATCCTGGTACTCTGGTAGGTCTAGAGGAGCCATAGGTATTTCTGTAGATTTTCAGTACCAGACACAAATTCCCTCCTATTGAGTGTGCCTTAAGTCCAGATAGACAGATATGGGTTACCCCCAAGCTAAAAGTGCTACCAATATATTACTGGGAATATCTCGTCATGCCAGTCTTTGTTGTAGTTCATAGGATTTAAGTCTAGCTTGGACTATTGATTGCTTTTCTCTATTGGCAGCTTGCATAGTACCATGTAAAGTCTAGAGAGGAGGATTCCAGGCTAGTTTCAGCTAAATTCCTTTAAGTCCTGTTTCTGAGGTATGTGGGGTCTTCAGCAATAGAGTCTTTTTTTTTTTTTTTGGTTTGGTCTATCATTTTATTTTATTTATTTATTTTTTGTATTTTTTTATTTTCTAAGTTTTTTTTATTTACATTCAAAATCATTTCCCCTTTCCCGTTTCCTCCCTCCCCGAAAGTCCCATAAGCCCCCTTCCCTCCCTCTTTTCTCCATTCAACCCCCTCTCATTTCTCTGTCCTGGCGTTTCCCTACATTCAGTCTTTCCAGGACCAGGGGTCTCTCCTTCCATCTTCTTGGAAATCTATTGATATGCGAATTGTGTCTAGGGTATTCCGAGATTCTGGGTTAATATCCCCTTATCAGTGACTGCATACCATGTGTGTTCTTTTGTGATTGGGTTACCTCACTAAGGATGATATTTTCAAGATCTGACCATTTGCCTAGGAATTTCGTGAATTCATTGTTTTTAATTGCAGAGTAGTATTCCATTGTGTAAATATACCACATATTCTGAATCCATTCCTCCGTTGAGGGACATCTGGGTTCTTTCCAGCTTCTGGCTATTATAAATAAGGCTGCTATGAACATAGTGGAGCATGTGTCCTTATTGCATGCAGGTAAAGCCTCTGGGTATATGCCCAGGAGTGGTATAGCCGGATCCTCTGGGAGTGTCATGCCCAGATTTCTGAGGAACCGCCAGACTGCTTTCCAGAGTGGTTGTACCAGCTTGCAATCCCACCAGCAGTGGAGGAGTGTTCCTCTTTCTCCACATCCTCGCCAGTGGCACACACCTTTAATCCCAGCACTTGGGAGGCAGAGGCAGGAGGATTTCTGAGTTTGAGGCCAGCCTGGTCTACAAAGTGAGTTCCAGGACAGCCAAGGCTACACAGAGAAACCCTGTCTCGAAAAACCAAAAAAAAAAACAAAAACATAAAATGCAAACTCAGTTCTTTACATCTGTATAGCAATAGGGTCTTAACTTCTCATTCCAGGAAACAACCAGGGACAATAGCAAGAACCTATATTGCTTGGTGAGACTCTTGGTCTCTCCCGGTCAACAGCTCACAGGAAGTATTTCAGTGCTTGGCACCACTGAGGTTTTGTTAGTCTATGGCTCTTAGGGGAATATAATCACATCGTGTATAACTTTAAAGACATATACATATTTCTGAATCATTTTTATTTCTTCTTTTAAGAGCTATTTGTTCAGATACATGGCCTACTTTTAATTGGGTGATTTGTTTCCTTGATTCTTTGTTGTGGTATTTTTATATTGTGACTATTAATCCTCTATAAGATGTGTAGGTGTCAGCGAATCTCTGGTGCTCATTGCGCTGCTGTTTCTCTCATTGATCATTTCCTTTGCTGTACAGAAGCTTTTTACATTTTATGAGATCACGTTCTTCAATTTTGGACTTTAATTACTGACCAAATAAATTTCTATCCAGGTAGTTCTTTCCTGTGCCTGTACTGTGTTAGAGAGTTACATGTTTTCTCTAGCAGCTTCAGTATTTCATGTTTCACAATGAGATATTTATATTTTAAGTAAGCTTACAAAATAATATGTGTCCCAGTGGCTTTTCAAATATTCATAGTTATTTATCTCTCCTTGTATTCTCTCTCTTTCTCTCTCTCTCTCTCTCTCTCTCTCTCTCTCTCTCTCTCTCTCTCTCTCTCTCTCTCTCTGTTATGCTCCCTCTCCTTGTCTTCCTTCCATTTTCCTCATTTCTCCTGTGTCTTTCTACCTCCCCTCTCTGGAGCACCTTCTCTTTCTAGTCCCCTATACTCCCTGGCCTCTGGGGTTACTTCATATTATCTACTAAAATATAAAGATTTGGAGCTAGACTACACAAAGAATAGAGAATATATCACATTTTTCTTTCTGGGGCTGAATTACTCAATATAGTATTTTTTCTTTTATCCATTGACCTGCAAATTGCATGATTTCATTTTTTTCTTAGTCTTTGATTATTATCATCATATATTTTATTATGACCTGAGATCTAGTAACAATGCCCTAGTTGTTATGTTTATTTTATATGCATGCACAATGTTAACAAATGTGTCAAATAGTTCTATTGAGTATAGGTATTATACGTTCATTAGAAAGGTTCACATGTAACAAATAAGACCTGACTTCTAAAGACTTGTTCCCCCCAGTGAGGTCCCACTTTCTGAAGACCCTGTGACAACCCCAGTGTTTTTAGTTGGAGACAGCATTCAGACACTTGAACATATGGGGGACTCTCACATCTGAATAGCAGCAGGAGCTTTGCAGATGGAACAACAGAACATTGCAATACATGAAATCCCACATGGGAGTGGATTCTAGACTTGGGTTTGGGGGTGGACTTCTGTGTGCCTACCTACAATGGCTTTTAAGCACTTGTTCCTCCTCTCTACAGCCATCAATCCCTTGAATAGAGAAGAGGGGTCGATAGCCAGAGGGTGAACCTTAAGCTTCTGCTTGATGCTTTTAAAAAATGTGGTTTTAAAAATGCTTAAACACCCAGAAAGTCACAAGCTTTGGGGCTGAAATGTTGGTGGCTGGGCTTTCGTATTAAACAAAGAGCAGCTGGGAATAGAAGTCACTGAATTGCACTCCAGTGTTTATTAGGCTGTGGAGCATAGCACTGAGCTTTATCCAAACAATAAAAGTCATGCTGGGCTTGGTGATAGCATCCCAATATATTCCACAGTTGTATTCTGCAATTGCATTTTCCCCTGCCTCTGAAATAATGAGTGACTGACATTGTTAACTAACCTGCTGCAAACTTTATTGAAAATTAAACTATCTTTTCTATTTTCGCAATTTTCCTCATTTGCAGATCCATTTCTAGATGTACTCAAAGACAATTATCATATTTGTCACCTGCTAAGGGCTCCTAAGAGCAGAAGCCAAAGCTCTCTTGTAAACAAGGTTGCAGACTCCTTAAAGGAACACACCTTGCTTCTGGTAATGATATTATTTCTAGATTATTTTTCATAATAATTTGCAAAAGGCTTAAGAGAGCAACAAAGTCTGTTCCAACCTTAATACTCACGAAACCCCATAATCTGAATGGGAAAAGAACTTTGTTTACTATAGAGGGGGAAAATATAAGAGAAACTTTAAAGAGAATTTAATAAGAATGATACTACTAGATATCTGAACCAAAGTTAGTTCTAACACCTTTAAAATAATCCAGAGGGAGAAAATAAGCAAAACTTCAGAGGGAAACAAACTGAACCTTAGATGCCAAGCTGTCATGGGGAGAGAGGGGATACAGTTGACGAGAAGGGTACAGTTCAATGGTTTCAAGTCATTTGGGCTGTGCTATAACAATTTCTCAGAGCATCCAAAGTACACATAAATAGATTCTGGAATGTGATAAATTATTCATAGTGTATCTTAAAGTTATTTTTTATTCATTTTCCCATACAATTTTACCTTTTCATATTTTGATTTTATTTTTATCTTGTTGAAAATAGATTATCTCTCTCACAGAATATATTCTATTTTTTGTCTTCCTCCCTCTACTCCTCCCAGCTCAGTTCTTCCCTATGTGCTCTCCAATCCATATCTACTCCTATCTCATAAGAAAACTAATAGGCTTCTAAGGGATAATAGTGTAATACAATATAAAGGGACAGTAGGAAAATAAAACATAATAAGACAAAATAAAAACTAACACATCAGAATAGTGTATAACAAAATGAACAGAAGAAAGGGCACAAGAAACAGGTATGGATCCAAAGATTCACTCATTCACACACTCAGGAATAACATAAATACACCAAACTGGAAGCCATAATATATACCCAAAGTACCTGTAGGGCGAAAAAGATAAGTCAATAAAATGAAATAAAATAAAAATAATAAAATAAAGGAAAAAACTCTGGCACAACATGAGACAAGGAAGCTACAAAGGTGCTGTTGGGTTTGATTTCTGCTGGCTCTCTACTGGTGGGCATGCAGCCTACGCATAAGAGTGGTTTGTTTCCTCAATGAAATTTCCTTGGAGGAAACAGAATTTTAATTTGAAAATGGTTATGATTATCAATTGGAAAGAGTTTCTGGGTTAAGGATAGGAGCATGAGCCGGGCGGTGGTGGCGCACGCCTTTAATCCCAGCACTTGGGAGGCAGAGACAGGAGGATTTCTGAGTTCGAGGCTAGCCTGGTCTACAAAGTGAGTTCCAGGACAGCCAAGGCTACACAGAGAAACCCTGTCTCGAAAAACCAAAAAAAAAAAAAAAGGATAGGAGCATGTGACTACTTCTCCTTTCAGTCTTAGAAGCCATCTGGTGTAGATCTGTCCACTTCCTTGTTTCCTTGGTATCTTTCATCCTCTCTGGCTCTTAAACTCCAGCTCCTCCTCTGCAGGGTTTCCTGAGTCTTAAGTAGTAGGATATCACTGGGATATCATTTTTAGCACTGAATGTTTCTAGGGCTCTCACTCTCTGCATAATGTCTGGCTGTGGGTCTCTATGTTTGCTTCAATCTACAAGAGGATGCTTTTCTGATGGTGACTGAGTAAGGCACTAATCTATGAGTATATCAGAATGGTATTAGGAATTATTTTATTGATATGTTTTTTTGTCTGTTTTTTAACAGAGTAGTATTTGGTTTGCCCTAGGTCCCTGGGCTATCTACTCTCAAGTTCTTGGTCATCTAAGCAGTGTCAGATATGGAGTTCATCTCACAGAGGGGCCTTAAGCCAAATCAGATATTGGTCGGATACTCCTTTGTTGCCACTATTGCATTAGCACGTCTTCCAGGCAGGACTGACTGCATTGTAGATCAAAGGGCTTCTAGCTGTTTATGTTTCTCATTCAGTAGCCTGTAGAATACCTTCCTGTATCAAAGATATAGAGACACATAGGGAAAGGTTCTATGTAGAACCAGCTTGATTTCTCCATATTCAGTGAATTGTGTTGGTGTTGACTTCAGCAATGAGCCATTGCTATCAGTTTGTTGATAGCAACAATAGCCTGGTTTGTTTGAGGGTTCCCTCGGCACCCCTTTGGCCAACAACTCAATTAGATGAAACACAATCCAAGTACTGAAATTTCATTTGGTGAGGAAAGATGTCCAGCTGAGACTTTGTCTCCTCCATTATTTGGTGATTTCATTTAGATCACCCTAATGTATCTATATATTATAGGAAGCGTCACTGTATTAGGTTTCCATGCTGTCCCTCAAATGACCCTTAGCTTTGCTGTCTGACTCTGTATTCTCTCCCTCTTCTATATTCCTCCCAAGTAATACTCTTATTCAAGTCACCCCATATACATCCATACCTATATGTTCTATTTCCCTTTAGAAGGGAGATCTGTTTGTACCTCCTATTCCCTTACTCTGTACCTAATCTCTGTAATCCTATAGATTGATTGCTTGGTCATTATTGACTTAAGAACTAATATCATATTTGGTTTTCTGGTCCATCTGACCTCACTCAGGATGATTTTTTCTAGTTCTATCTATTTACTCATGAATTTCATTTTTTAAGGGCTATATATATTCCACAGTGTAAATGTAGCACATTTTCTTTATCTATTTATCCATTGTGGGACATCTAGGTTATATTTAATATCTGACTGTTATGAATAGAGCAGTAATGAACACGTTTGAGGAATAGCATATCTGTCTCTGTGGTGGGATGAAGCATCATTTAAATATATGTAAAAGAGTGGTACTGCTGGATGAAGCAAATAGATTCTTATCTTCCAGAGGAATCATCATACTGATTTCTATAGTGTTCATACGAGTTTCAGTCCTACCAGCAATGGATGAGTGTTTCCCTTACTCCACATCCTCACCAACATGAGCCATCATTTGTTTTATTGATCTTAGATATGGTGATGGGTGTAGGATGGCATCTCAAAGTAGTTTTGGTTATGTATTTATCTGATGACTAAGGATGTTGAACATGGAAGCATTTCTCGCCATTTAAATTTTCTCTTTTGAGAATTCTGTTTGCATCTGTACCACATTTTAAATTGGGTTATTTGTTTTCATTATATCTAGGGTTTATTTTTGTTGTTCTTTATAAAGTTTAGATATCAATTCTTTCAGGTGTGTAGTTAGTAAAAAATCTTTTCTCATTCTGTCAGAATACAATGTCCTATGCAGTGCAGAAGCTTTTCAGTCCTGAATATTAATTTTTGATGTTAGAGCCTGAGCTAATGGTGTTTGTTCTGTTTGGAAATCTTTCCTGCGACAAGTTCAATATTAGTCCTTATTTTCTCTTCTATCAGCTGCAGTGTACATGGATTTAGTTTGAGGTCTTTGATTCATTTGCAATTTACTCTAGGGTAATAACTTTGGGTCTATTTGGATTCTTTTACATGCAGTCATTGAGTTTGACCAACACCATTTGTTGAAGATGTTGGTTGTTTTCTGGGTTTGTGTGTGTGTGTGTGTGTGTGTGTGTGTGTGTGTTGTGTCTATTTCTGGCTTCTTGATAAAAAAAATCAGGTATCCATGGGTATGTGGATTTATATCTAGGTCTTTAATTTAATTTCATTGATTGACATGTCATGTCTGATTTTATGCTAGCACCGTGCTGTTTTTATTAACATAGCTCTATACTACAACTTGAAATCAGAGTTGGTGATATGTCCAACTCTTTTTTATTCAGATTTTTTTAGTTATCCTGTTTTTGGTTTGGTTTGGTTTGGTTTTTGGTGAGTGTGTGCCCCCATATGAAGTTTCAAATTGTCTTTTCAATATCTATGAACTATGAAAGAGATTACATTCAATCTGTTTTTTTTCTTTTGGTAGGATGGCCATTTATACTGAATGAGAACAAATGCTTATCATGCCCAAACTCATGGGATGCTATGAAAGTGCTTCTAAGAGGCAAGTTCATAGGACCGAGTTCCTACATACAAACTTTGATGGGTCTCGTACTAATACTTTAATAGCACACTTGAAAGTTTTAGAGCAAAAGAAGATATCACATCCAAAATGAGTAGAAAACAAACTTGGGAAGGAAATCAATAAAATAGAAACAAAAAAATTAGTAAGAATCATTGAAACAAAGGATTAGGTCTTTGAAAAAGATCAATAAGTTTAACAAACCTTTAGCCAAATTAACTAAAAGGCAGAGAGAAAAGATCCAATTAACAAGATTAGAGATGAATTGGAAGACATAAGAGCAGACACCAAAGAAATCCAAAGAATCTTGAAGAAATACTTTGAAAAACTGTACTTCACCAAACTGGAAAATCTCAAGGTTATAGATCATTTTTTTTCCATACACATTACTTACAAAAGTTAAATCAAGATCAGATAGGGGATTTAAACAGACCTGTGCCCTCTAGTGAAATAGAAGCAGCCATTAAGTCTCCCAACCAAATTAGCCCAGGGCTAGCTGGTCTTAGTGCAAAATTCTTCTAGACTTTCAAAAAAGAGGTAATGTCAATACTCTTCAAATTATCACACAATATAAAAACAGAAGTAATGTCGTCCAATTCATTTAATATAGTCACAGTAACTCTAGTACCCAACTATACTGCCTGGTTTTGTATAACAACTTGACACAAACTGGAGTTATCACAGAGAAAGGAGCTTCAGTTGAGGAAATGCCTCCATGAGATCCAGCTGTAAGGCATTTTTTTTCAGTTAGCGAGCAAGAGGGAAGGACCCATTGTGGGTGGTGCCATCCCTTGGCTGGTAATCTTCCTATAAGAAAGCAAGCTGACCAAGCCAGGGGAAGCAAGCCAGTAAGAAACATCCCTTCTTGGCCTCTGCATCAGCTCCTGCTTCCTGACCTGCTTGAGTTCCGGTCCTGGTCCTGACTTCCTTTGGTGATGAACAGCAATGTGGGAAGTGTAAGATGAATAAACACTTTCCTCCTGAACTTGCTTCCTGATCATGGTGTTTTGTGCAGGAATAGAAACCCTGACTAAGACACAAACCATATAAAAACCCAACAAAGAAAGAGAACTATAGACACCTTTTCCCCCTTACATAGATGTAAAAGTTCTCAATAAAATACTTGAAAACAAAATCCAGGAACACATCAAAAAGGTCATCCACCATGATACTCCATACCAGAGATGTAGGGATGACAACACATGTAAAGGTATAAATGTAAGCTATGATATAAACAAAGTAAAAAACAAAACCACATAATTATCTCATTAGATATACAAAAGGCCTTTCACAAATTTAATACCACTTCATGATTGATTAAACTCTTGGGAGAGATTAGGGAACAAGTCACATATCTCAACAAAATAAATCCCATTGCCAACATCAATTTAAATGTAGAAAAACTCAAAGCAGTTCCATTGAAATCAGGAACAAGTCAAAGGTATCCCCTCTCTGCATACCTATACAATATATTACATGAACAAGAGTGGTAAGATAACAGGGAGATCAAGGGGAACAAAATTGGAAAGAAAGACGTAAAAGTAACTTTATTTGTAGATGATGTAATAGTATGCATAAGAGAACCTAAAAAGAAGAGAACCTAAAGTCTACTGAGAAACTCATAAAGTTGATAAAACTTTCAGCCAAGTAGCTGAATACAAAATTAACAATCAGAAATCAGTAGCCTTCCTATATACAAATGGCAAACAGATTGAGAAAGAAATCAAGAAAGTCACATCTTTCACAGTAATATCAAGTCATGTAAACTATCTTGGGATAAAACTAACCAAGAAAGTACAGACTTGTAAGATATAATTTTAAGACACTGAAGAAAGAAATTGAAGAAGATATCAGAAGATTGAAAGATCATCATGCTCATGGGTTTGGTAGGCTTCATTTAGAAAAAAAACCCATCCTTTATCTTACCTCAAAGTGTGTTCTTGTACAATCTATTTTCCTCTTTTCATTTCTTCATTATTTATTAATTACTAGCTCATTTTGCTACCCACGGTATAAAACAATATTTTACAGTTTCTAATATTTTTTGCATTTTCTTTTAAAACACAAGTTATTATTTTATAATATGCATTTCAATAAAAGTAACAGAAAATAAACAGTTGACTGATGTTATCTTTTTATTGTTGTTGTTGTTGTTGGTAACCTAATAAAATAATGTTCCACCTATGCTGCACAAGAAAATACCAAGAATATTCTATTTTTGCTAAGAAGATATCCTAATGTTATGGGATCTGAGGCTAATGTTTGATAGATCACAGAAAAGAAAAATGCATACCTTGTATTATTTCGATGTCTGACTATATTGAATAATTTATTCTTTTGAGTCTCTCCAATGCTTGAAAGACTGACAAATAAGCAAATATTGTTGAAAATTGATGAACAGTCTTTGAACGTCTCCAGAAGCTCTTTAAATTTGAACTCAGGTACTATACAAACTCAGACTAGAAGTGTGTTTAAAGTTCATTTTGCATAACAGCTCTTCCTCCACATCCTTCCTCCTCCTTCTCTTCCTTCTCCTCTTTTCACTTTCGCTCCTTATTAATATCCTCCAGCTGAGTTGGTACATTCCTGTAGTCCTGTGTAACAAAAAGCAACTCTATTTGTTGCAACAGGAGCTTCTGGTGGTGTTCAACAGTAGCAGATACGAAGGAGCTGTGAAGACCAGAGAGTCACTACCATGGAAGCCCCCCAAAACCCACCCTTACTTATCCACCAGCCCAGCACTATGTCTTGTGATCACAAAGGCTTCAAAATTCCACAACACTTTGGGGTGAGCACTTAAAACAGGAGCCTACAAGGGACATACATTTCAGATTCTAATCATAAAATGCTATAAAATGCCTTATTGAAAGTGTAACATATCCTTGCTTCTTACTCTAATGCTTAAGAACTTTGCTCTGACAACTGATCTCATGCATGATTGCAACTCGGCTATGTGGACTCAAAGTCTCTTCATTAGGATGTTCCTTTTGCACTTCTTCTTCACTGCTCTTAGTAAGCCATAGAAAAGTTGGTATAAACGATGTCTATTTAAGGGAGAAGGGTCACTCATGGATGTGGTACAGTCATAACTGAACACGCTTTCACCTAAACAAACACTAGACAAACCATATGGCATCAAGTGATTTGAGAGTTAAATTAGGTCAATGAGAACTCACAATTCTTAGTCTTTCACTGTAAATTAGTTCTGTAGATTAAATTTACATCTCTCAAAAATCAATCTACTCATTTTAAATATGCAAATTAACTACATAATTATCTCGCCTGGGTTATTAACTATAAATATCTAAGGAGTGTCTCTTTCTAGTGTATCAGATCATTAAGACTTTAGTTTTTGTTTGTTTTGTTTTGTTTTAGACAAGTGGTTCTCAACTTGTGGGTTGTGACACCTTTGGACATTAAACAACCTTTTTACAGGGTTTTTAGTCCTGTGTAACAAAACTACTACAAAACACAGATATTTACATTACCAATAATAACAGTAGCAAATTTACAGTGAAGTAACAACAGAAATAATGTTATGGTTGGGGATCACCACAACATAAGGAATTGTATTAAAGGGTCACAGTATTAGAAACTTTGAGAATCACTGTTTTAAACCATCTTGCTACCCAGCTAATATAGATCTTAGATCAGAAATCCTCTAGCAACCCAAAAGCTGAGATCACAGGGCTGTTCACACAACCATGCCTGGAAATACTTTATCATTTACTAAATATTTTCTATACTTTTCCATATGTAATCATTTTTATTCCAGAATTTCCAAGGTTGTTTTGGGCAATGATCATTTTTGCTCCTTTTGTGTTATTATGAATAAAATTTATGTGATTTACTGTAGGACTTATTTCTTTTGCTCATGTGTTTAGAGAGGAAAAGTTCTTAGTTCTTATAGATATGACACATAGAAAGGGAGATGATGTTCTTTCTGACTTTTGTCCTTACATTTTTCTAGTATTTTATTTTTATTAATATAGTATCTTAATTCTTTGAACATGCCATTTGTTTTTTGATCATATTCATCCCCTAATCCTTATCTAATTATCCCAGATTGAAATCTCATATCTATACCTGCTCCGAAACTTGTGTGCTTTTTAAATGATCCACTGAATCCTATTTGTGCTCAATATACTTGAGATGGGGGTCCATCCACTTGATGTGATTGACCTACCTAGGGTCATTCTTTAGAAGAAAATGGGTTCTCCATCCTTGTCAATAGCTTCTCAGTCATAGGTAAGGACTCCTTTCCAGTATTTTCTTGAAGTGTACATGTTCAAGGTCACAGATTTTAAAATTTCCCACTATTAAAAATTGACATGAATACTTTATGTCCTATTGTGTTCCAAGTTATTGATTGAACTAGACAAGACAACTATTGATAATCAGCCAAGCAAGACATAAACATGGCAAGCGCTACCAGACCTTCTTCTGGAAATGGTGTCTTTGGTTCTGTGCAATCAAATTTTATTGCCAGAATAGATTTTCCTTTGTGTGTTAGGGAAGAAGCTGCAAGAGTTTAGAGTTGGTTGCAGCTATGTCATCATAATTGCTCTGTGCTTTATAGCATATCCTCTTGCCCTGAAGCACCAGACTACCCCAGATTTACAATGGTCAACTTGAGCTGTGAATTAAGCTATCACTACACTGGCTCTTGAAGACAAGACTAGGAAACAATGTACCCGAGGCAACAGGTCAATCTGCCTCTCATATAAAAAGAACTGGGGTCAAGTTCCACCACCATAAAAATATACATATATGTGGTTGGTCTTCATCTATTTCCTGGGGTAAGAGTAAAGTTGTTGAGATCTGAAGTAACAGTGTTGACTGATAGCTGGTAGAATGCAGATAGCTTTCTAATTTATCTAGCCTTTCACCTAGTTTCAGCCGCTTCTCCAACTTTACATCTGAGTTACATAGAGTGCTGCTAGAACATCCCTAGTCACATCCATACAACTGCTTCATGACATTATTGAAACCCGAGCCAGAACTCCTCCCTCCTTTACCCAGGTTTGCTTTCTGAGGTCATAGTTACCAGACAGAGCCACATTCAAAGCCATCCAATATCTGATTGGAATTCACACCCATGCCAAAAGTTGAATCCCATACCTTGTACCATAATTAATCCAAGATCTTATAACTAGACAGGTCATAGGCCTTAGGGGAGCTCGTAATGCTATTATTCTTCTAAATGAACATAACATTAAGCGAACACCTAATGACTAATTATTATAGGCATAGATTAAAACATCTTTTAACTTTCATCAGGCAAGCTTCCTTTTGCAGTAGCTTGTGATTAACATGGAGACCTGTAAAAGCTCAGTGATCAGAGAAGAGTCTGAAGAATACTCAGCATCTATATTACACTGCACTCCCCCAAGACTCTGAGATCTAAGATCATTGCAGACAAGGGGGAAGAAATTGTTTAAGAGACAGAGCCAGTGAGTGATTGCAAGGAAATGTTTGCAGGTTATAGTAAGAGAGTTGCAAGTATGAACTTTCAGTAGTGACAATATGAATAAGACCCATGGAAGCTCAACTCAAACCAGAACTAATCCCAGTATACAGAGGGGAAGTGGTTATTAAGTGTGGGGGTTGGGGAAATATGGAACTGAGTCTTGGAGCAGGCCCTGAGCAAGAGTGGGGTCAAGGTATCTCCAAACCCCAGAAATCTCATTCTGAGATTGGCAGGAGTAGAACTGCTCCCCACCCACCCACCCTGCCTGTATGTCCCAGCACATACCCCGTGATCCAACATTTGCTCCATTGGGGCAAGGTTAGCCAGGTAACTAGGTTAAACTTCCTCTCCCTTTATAAAGTCCACCAGCACCTGAAATTCCTCCTTATGCAAATGAGGCATCCGCTGCAACACACTGGCCCTGTCAATGATGTATACTGATTCCAATCTCCCCTGCTCACCTCCAAACATTTAAATAGTCTTTATTCCCCCATTAAAATGAGCTATCTCACTAAAACTGCCTCCAAAGGGGTCTGTTCTAGCCCCATCACCTGGGGTCACTTAGCTCCTAGTTGTCACACCTTGCTTCCCTTCCCAGGGTCCACCAATTGTGATCCTCAGTGAGCATGCTGCTCAGTGTAGGGAAGTAGAACCTGAAAGGCAGTTTAGTCATTCCCCTAGCCGAGTAGCTATTGGCAATTGATAACTGTTGGTAAAGGGAGCGTCAGGTTTTTGAATGTAAGGTCCCAGACAGGTAGACCATGCTGGAGTGTAAAACCATATCTCCAAGTGTGTAGGACTATCACAGATTGGACTCGGTGGTAATTAAAAAGAAAAGAGGTCAAAACGTTGGTGGATAAAGAAATAGGGGAGTAGATCTGAGATGAGTGAGGGAAAGAGGTGAATGTGAGCAAATTCCTTGTGTAAAATTCTTAACAAACAACAGAAAGAAAGAAAGAAAGAAAGAAAGAAAGAAAGAAAGAAAGAAAGAAAGAAAGAAAGAAAGGAAGGAAGAAAGAAAGGAAGGAAAAAAGAAAGCACCATATACCCATATAACAAAATGAAAATAAAATATGGATTGATTGACTTAAACATGCATATATATATATACACACACATATATATATATATATATATAATTTTTTTTTTTTTTGGTTTTTTGAGGCAGGGTTTCTCTGTATAGCCCTGGCTGTCCTGGAACTCACTTTGTAGACCAGGCTGGCCTCGAACTCAGAAATCCACCTGCCTCTGCCTCCCAAGTGCTGGGATTAAAGGCGTGCGCCACCACTGCCCGGCTTTCATACACACACACACACACATATATATATATATATATATATATATATATATATATATATATATATACTGTGTGTATTATTAAAAGATAATTTTAAGAACATAGGAAATATGAACACTCTAAAATATAAATGTAGGATAAATTATCAGCGAGGCTTCTTACTGCCATAGATGATAACAAATACAGAGACACATATCTGGAAAATCTGCAGAGATTGGGAGACCTTGGAACACTCATTCCTACAAGAGATGTCTCCATCAAATTCCTCCTTTCAGGGCTCTTGAAGCTGAGTAAGAGGAGGAAGAAATATTGTATAAGCCAGGAAGCATGGAGGACCCCAACAAAACAAGGCCTTCAAAACATATGCACATAAGAACTCACAGAGACCCCCGTGTTGTGCACAGGGTCTCTGCACAAGTCTAACTCAAACAGGGTACAAGCTCTGAGAGAAGTACACACAAGCCCAGAAGCTATCTCCTTTTGATAGTGGTTTGAAAATGAAACACTAGTTCACTCCAACCGTGTTTTACTTGGTAAACAAATCGATCTTAAGAGCAGGCCCCATGCCCAGCAGTAGATGGTCCACAGAAAACAAACTCAATTGCAATTTGGGAGGTTCTTTTGTTTCATAATACTTTGTCAGGGATTTTATTTTTATTTATTTATTTATTTTACCTCATATGTTATATATATATATATATATATATATATATATATATTACATTTGTTTATAAATGTATAATATATATTATGGCTTCTAATTTATTGTTCTTCAGGGATTTCTGTGTGTGCCAACATATGTATGTGTTTCTTGTAATTCTTTTTTTTTTTTTTTTGGTTTTTGGTTTTTCAAGACAGGGTTTCTCTGTGTAGCCTGGCTGTCCTGGAACTCACTTTGTAGACCAGGCTGGCCTCGAACTCAGAAATCCTCCTGCCTCTGCCTCCCAAGTGCTGGGATTAAAGGCATGCGCCACCACCTCCCGGCTCTTGTAATTCTTTTATCTGCTCTTTTTCTTCTGTGTATGAGGAACTTATGTGTAGTTATTTAAATATATATTTCTAGCTCTTGTATGGTATATGACTTTATTTGTACACAGATATGAATGTGTGCATCATATGTATGTATTAGGAAATAACTGCATGACTTTTGGAGCTTGAGCTGGGGCAGCTCAGAAACCTGCAGTGCAGAGGCCAGGAAAGCTGATATTTTCAGATCTTAAAGGTAGCAGAACTTGAAACTGCCCCAAGATTCAAGCAGAGGGAAGAGCCCTCTTTGGTTCATCCTTTTGTACAGTGGCTTGGATGAGTCCTGGCCATCCTGAGAAGTGCCTCTGTGCTACTGAGCCCATCAATTTAGATGTCAATCTCATCTGTAAATATCATTACAGGCACACTGAGAATGTTGGACCACGAACCTTTACACCTGCATCCAAACCCAAATGTTATATAAAACAAAACATTGCAGTGTGTTTTCTAAGCAAAAGTATCAAAGTTGGGTGTGATATTTAGAAGAAAGCTTAAAGTAATCCATAAAAGGGTAGCCTCCTGAGATGGACACTTAGGTTCTAAGCTGACTGTGGCTTCATTTTAAGATGACTTCTTTAAATTATTTGTTGCTTCTTTGTAATCCTTACTTAATCATAATGGCAACTGCACAGGAATCTTTTGATGATTAAGTTATTTGGTTAATTTTAAGGTCTTGAAGCTCTGTGCCATACTTGATAAATTTTAATTATTTCTATGACTTGTGTTCCAAAGTATGTACTCCAGTTTGGATGTGGACTGACAAGCTCCCCACCATCACCAGTTACCCCATGTAAAAGGGGTGATACTGGAAGGTCCTGTGTGGGAAATGGGTGATACTAGAAGTTACTGTAGGACTTGGAGAAGAGTCTTAGAGATGGTCCTTAGTACCCAGGAGGCACAACCTTGAAGAGAATTGTAGCACCTCAGACTTCTGCTTCTTTGGCATGTGGTTTGTCAGGAGAGTAGGTTTTCCCTCCACATGCTCCCACTGTGATATGATGTTTCATAGAACCAAAGCAATAGAACTCCCTCAACTGTGCCTGCAACCTATAGAGGTTTTACTCAAGAATTCTTCCTTTTCTCTTTATACATTAATTTTCTCAGTTACTTTGTGATAGTAATGGAAAGTTGATTCATTCACTAAGGGGAGAGAACTGTTTGCCCAAACACATTTTATAGGAGTGGCACAAAGTTGTTTAGTCATTTGCCTCCATGAAGATAGAAAAGTGCGGGAGAGAGAGGAAATGAAGGAGCATGAAAAACAGAAGGCTAACAGGAAGGGCACGTGTGACAATCTGGGTCCCTGCCACATTTCTTTAAAGGCCTTCCAAAATTGGGACCACATGGTATAATTGTGATCAGTAATTTATTATGAGACTCCGTTGTGATGTGGGTGCCTATGTGTATTGTAGGGAAGCATGAAATCATATTTATTTGCAAAACTAAATTGCACTAATAAGGGAAATTGATTTAAATGGTGGAACTACTTAAACTACAAAACAGTTTCACCTGCACTCATTTATGTTAGGTTTACTTACATTCATGTACTCAAAAGTGATGAATTTTGCCTGCTTCATTCAGCTTTAAAGACTATCAAGTAACATTTTATTTCTTGCATATAACGTGATGTATATATTTAGGTCTAATTAAGTTATGTACAGAAATGTTGTTTGACTTCTTAAGCATATTATCTGAATTGTTATAAATCCTGGCCAACTTTGAGTTAATAAGATGAAAAATCTACACTGCTATAACCCTTTATTTTAGTCCTAAAAATGTCATCTTGACACACATACACATCATTTATCAAATCAAGGCCTTTTCTTTCTTATTGTTCCCAAGATTGTATATAAATACCGTGACATAAAGCTTATTACAAACTTTCAAAGTCATATAATCTTTAAAAATTCAAACACTTTAAAAGTTTGGCCTCTCTAAAGCATACAAACACTCTCTACAATATCCAAATTCTTTTAATTCTTTACTCTGGTAAAGTAACAAGTGAATTAAATACTTTATTTCAAGAGTGAAATAAAACCATGGCACATTCACAATCAAATCAAAACAATATAAAATTCCCTCAGGGAAAAGAAGTGACCAATGTCTGGATTCCTTCACTCTCTTCTGGATTCCTTCAAAGGGCTTGGATCCCTTCTTATGATCCATCCTCTAGACTCACACAGGCTGTCTCCTAATTAGGTTCTGGGGATCTCTAGGGGTTACTGGTGAACTAGTTTAGAACTGACAGGCTTCAGGTTCAGAGAGATATTCAGCCTTTGCCAAAATAAGACGGAGAGAGAGAAATAAAGAGAAAACATGAACTACTGGCCTAGACAGACATGTGAACTAACTGTACCCACACACATGCCTATCTCTCTCTCTCTCTCTCTCTCTCTCTCTCTCTCTCTCTCTCTCTCTCTCTCTCTCACACACACACACACACAGAGAAACATACACTAAAAGAAGACCCCAATATGTGTTTACAGACACACAATTCTGTGTATGTATCTTAGATCTTGACATAAGGGCATTTATTTTGTTCTGCACTGTACAGTGTGCTTGAAAGATTTTACAGTTAAGATTAGAATATACTGAATCTTCTGTGTATAGATATTTGATAAGAACAAACATCTCTGTGCAAACATTAAATACATGCTGTCAGGAATTAAAACATGGAAAGATTTTATACACACACATGCGTGTGTATACACACACACATACACTCACACATATATATATAAATATATATGTATAGATAGATAGATATAGATAGATAGATAGATAGATAGATAGATAGATAGATAGAGCACTTTCATGCTCACTTTAAAAAATAAAAATGGCAGAATACTTATACAAAATATCATTTTCAAAATATTAATTCGAGAGTGTGATCAAAGATATAGTTTACTGTTTGCACTATTTAAAATATTCTCTGGCTTCTTCTTAGTGGGAAACTAATTTTGGTCTTATAAGACAAGTATAAGATATCAGTGAGAAATAAAAATAACAATCAATAATATGATCTATATAATTAAATATGAAAGATAAACTCAAGGAAAGCCTTTAGGATAAAAGAGGGGGAAATGTGAGAGAAATTTACTCCTTTTTGAAGATGTTCAACTTCCATAGAACAGGACAGACACAGAGGAAGTAAATACATCACAATGCAAGAGCAAAAGCTCCAGTCAGATTCTCTCCTCATCGGAGTTCACCAAATATGAAGGTCTAATTGATATGGAGATACATAGTGGCAAATTTTATAAACACTGTATGGATGGACAGATGTCCATACACAATTTGACTAACATGATCTTTGCCTAAACTTAACACCATGGTATTGTTATTAGGACTGCTAGACTGTAGGTGGAACCCAAGGCTTTGAGAATACTGGCAATAGCTGCATCACTCAGTTATGCTGCCAGCCTTTCAGGTTAAAACTGATAAATTGAAAGCATGTTTTCTCCCTACCTGTTCAATATAGTACTCAAAGTCCTAGTCTGAGCAATTAGACAACAAAAGGAGATCAAAGGGATACAAATTGGAAAGGAAGAAGTCAAAGTATCACTATTTGCAGATGGTATGATAGTATACTTAAGTGACCCCAAAAATTCCACCAGAGAATTCCTAAACCTGATAAACAATTTCAGCAAAGTGGGTGGATATAAAATTAATTCAAACAAATTAGTAGCTTTCTTATACTCAAAGGATAAAGAGGCTGAGAAAGAAATTAGGGAAGCGACATCCTTCACAATAGTCACAAATAATATAAAATAACTTGGTGTGACTCTAATCAAGCAAGTGAAATATCTGTAAGACAAGAACTTCAAGTCTCTGAAGAAAGAAATTGAAGAGGATCTCAGAAGATGGAAAGATCTTCCATGCTCATGGATTGGCAGGGTTAATATAGTAAAAATGGGTATCTTGCCTAAAGCAATCTACAAATTCAATGCAATCCCCATCAACATTCCAACTCAATTCTTCATAGAGTTAAAGAGAGCAATTTCCAAATTTATCTGGAATAACAAAAAACCCAGGATAGCAAAAGCTATTTTCAACAATAAAAGAAATTCTGGCAGAATCACCATCCCTGACCTCAAGCTCTACTACAGAGCAATAGTGATAAAAACTGTATGGCATTGGTACAGAGACAGAGAGGAAGATCAATGGAATAGAATTGAAGACCCAAAAATGAACCCACACTCCTATGGTCACTTGATCTTTAACAAAGGAGCAAAAAAGTCAGCATTTTCCACAAATGGTGCTGGGTCAACTGGCAGTCAACATGTAGAAGGATACAAATTGATCCATTCTTCTCCCTGAACAAAGCTCAAGTCCAAGTGGATAAAGGACCTCCACATAAAACCAGATACAGTGAATCTAATAGAGGAGAGAGTGGGGAAGAATCTGGATCACATGGGCACAGGGGAGAATTTCCTGAATAGAACACCAATAGCTTATGCTCTAAGATCAAGAATTGGCAAATGGGACCTCATAAAATTGCAAAGATTCTGTAAGGCAAAGGACACTGTCAATAGGACAAAACGGCAACCTACAGATTGGAAAACAATCATTACCAATCCTACATCTGATAGAGGGATTTTTTTTTCTTTTGAACACTCTTTGAGAATCCTTCAGGATTTACTAGAAACTTAATACAAAGAGATCCCCAGAGGATGCCCTGTAGCATACACCAGCCATCAAGAAATGCATATTCTGGTCGAGTCCAGTGATGGAGCTACAATCACTCTGTAGGAAGTAGTCAGTTGAGTCAGCCCTCAATCCATGAGGAGGAGTCAGTGTGCAGGGGTAGAAAATGAAATTATTCAATATCCTGGGGTGTTTTCTTAAATTTCCAGGAGCTTGGCTTTTCTTTCTATGAGTTTGACCCCTACACTGGTGTTAGGTGGCAGGTAGGCACATGAAGCAGTAGCTGAGAAGAAAAGAGTAGAGTGGAAGAAGGCACACAGTAAAATGCAATAGAACATTAACAGTGAAAATCCTTACCAGTCAATATTAATAAAATGTTGAGCTAATAGTTACAAGTAGTATTACAGCTTCTTCTCTTTGGGAGAGGGGAGAATAAACACTGCATTTTTAAGTACAGAGAACAGAGTGCACCTGTATTCACAAAACACCACGATATTAAAGCATAGATGTAGTATTAATAACTGCAGAATCAAATTTCAGAAAAAAAGTCTGTACTAAATGTGTAATTATCTAAGATTCTTGCATGATAAAACTATCTCAGTGTGTGCTACTGGCTGGGATTTAAAAAGTCAGTAGAAGGAACGTGTGCGAAGGAAATAATCTCAGGGTAACTAAAAATTGTTTATGTCAGGGCTGCAATGTGTAAATGTTATCTTCGCTAACTTAACATATTTACTCATGCAGAGTCATTTTTTTACAAGTTTGTTCTTTGACATTTTCATGCTTTCACCAACATTCTGCTCACTCTTACTCCCTGCTGTCCTTCATTTTTCCCCATCCCATCTCACACTCTCCTTCCTATATTTGTTTCCCAGATTTGCATGATTTTTTTGAGGCATTTGAGTTTAGCCAAGGTCAACTGTGTGTTATTCTGGGGTCTGAAATTCTCCAGTGGGGCTCCCCAATAACTATTCAATTTATGGCAATGATTCTATATTCCCTTAATCCATCTGTGGTCACTAGCTTTAGTAGAGTCTTTTGAGCTCTTCACACATCTATGAGGGTCAGTTGAGAGGCCTGTTGTTGTTCAGACAGTTCCATTGAAATCTTAATTGCTTTGGAGGTATCAAACCCCGAAGGTATCATTCTGTAGTCCACTTTTCTATTTTCCAGCACTTCAATCTTTTTGCTACTCTTCTACAGTGCACTTTGAGTTTGAGAGTAGGTGGTTTAAATTCTTATTTATGTTCAGGAAATTGTCTTCTGTACCAATGCATTCCAGGCTCTTTGCTACTTTCTCTTCTATGAGATATAGTATATCTGGTTTTATGTTGAGATCATTGACCCACTTGGATTTGAGTTTTGTTCAGGGTGATGAATATGAATCTATTTGTACTCTTCTACATGTACTCATCCAGTTAGACTAGCACCATTTACTAGCACCATTTGTTGAAGATGTTTTCTTTTTTCCCATTGTATGGGTTTGGCTTCTTTGTCAAAAATCAAGTGTCTATACATGGATGGGTTTATTTCTGGGTCTTTGACTCAATTCCATTGATCAACATGTCTATTTCTGTACCAATACCATGAAGTTTTTAATCACTATTCCTCTGTAATATAGTCTGAGGTCAAGGATGGTGATTCCTCCAGAATCTTTTGTTGTTCAGAAGTGTTTTGGCTATCCTTGTTTTTTTTGTTTTTGCTTTTGTTTTGTTTTTGTTTTTTTTATCCATATGAAGCTAAGAATTGCTCCTTCAAGGTCTGTGAAAAATTGTGTTGGAATTTTAATGGGAATTACATTAAGATTAATGGAAATTGCTTTTGGTAAGATGGTCATTTTCACTATGTTACTCTTACCTGTGCATGAGCATGGGAGATCTTTCCAACTCTTGATATCTTCTTCAATTTCATTCTTCACAGACTTGGAAGTTCTTGTCATATAGATAGTTCATTTGCTTGGTTAGAGTTACACCAAGATATTTTACATTATTTGTGGCTTTTGTTAAGGGTATGTTTCCCTAATTTCTTTTTCTGCCCTTTTATTATTTGTATAAAGGAAGGCTACTGATTTTTTTGAATTAATTTTATATCAACCAGGAAGGCTACTGATTTTTTTGAATTAATTTTATATCAACCACTTTGTTGAAGTTGTTTATCAGCTGTAGGAGTTCTCTGGTAGAATTTTGTGGATTGTTTATTTATACTATCATATCATCTGCAAATAGTGATGCCCTGATTTCCTTCTTTACAATGTGTATCCTCTTGGTCTCCTTTTGTTGTCTTATTGCTCTAGCTTAAGACATCGAGTACTATATTGAATAGATAGGGAGAGAGTAGGCAGCCTTGTCTTATCTCTGATTTTAGTGGGATTACTTCAAGTTTCTCTTCATTTAATTTGATTTTGGCTATTGTCTTGCTGTATATTGCTTTTTTATGTTTAGGTATGTGCCTCAAATCCCTGATTTCTCCAAGAATTTTAACATGAAGAGGTGTTAGATTTTGTCAAAGGCTTTTTTTCAGTATCCAATGAAATGATAATAATGTGATTTTTTTTTTGCTTCAGTTTTTCTAATATAGTGGATTAAGTTGATGGATTTTATATAATAAACCCTCCCTTCATCCCTGGGATGAAACCTACTTGATTGTGGTGAATGATTTTTTTTTATATGTTTCTGGATTAAGTTTAAGGTTTAGGTTGCACAAATGTTCAGAACCAAAATTGGTCTGAAGTTCTCTTTTTTTGTTTGGTCTTTGGGTGGTTTAAGTATTAGGGCAATTGTGGCCTCACAGAATGAATTATGTAGTGTTTCTTATGTGGAATAGTTTGAGGAGTATTAGTATTAGCTCTTCTTTGAATGTCTGGTAGAATTTTACATTAAATTCCTGGCCCTGGGAATTTTTTGGTTGGGAGACTTTTAATGACTGCTTCTATTTCCTTAAGGGTTATGGGACTATTTAGGTAGTTCATCTGATCTTTATTTATACCAGTGGCTCGGGCTCTAAGAGCAACACTTGATAAATGGGAACTCATGAAAATGACAAGCTTCTGTAAGGCAAAGTACACACCCTCAATAGGACAAAATGGCAGCCTACAGATTGGAAAAAGTTCTTCACTATCCCTACATCTGAGAAGGGCTAATATCCAAATCCTGTAAAAGAATCAGGAAGTTAGACTCTAACAAATCAAATAACCCAATTAAAAGATGAGCACAAAAAACAAAAAGTTCTCAACAGAGGAATTCCTAATGGCAGAGAAGCTCTTAAGGAAATGTTCAAAGTCCTTAGTCATCAGGGAAATGCAAATCAAAATGACCCTGAGATTCCACCTTACACCAATCAGAATGGCTAAGATCAAAAACTCATGTGACAGCATGTGCTGGTGAGGATGTGATGAAAGGGAAGCATTCCTCCATTGCTGGAGGGATTGCAAACTAGTACAACCACTCTGGAAATCAATCTGGCAGTCTCTCAGAAAATTGGAAATAGTTCTACCCAGGTACCAGAGGCCAGAGATGGGGGAGGTTCCTAGGAGTCAATGCAAGTAACTTTATCCAAAATGCCTAACAGTGGGCATATGGAACCTGAAGAGGACATCTCCTGTAGCCAGGAAGAACTACCAGTGGATGAATACGGACACCAACTCACCCACAAAATTTTCAACCCAAAATTTGTCCTGTATAAAGGAAATACATAGACAAAGTTGGAGCAGAGACTGGAGGAATGGCCAATCAATAGCTGGCCCAACTTGAAACCCATACCATGGGCAAACACCAATCTCTGGCATTATTAATGATTCTCTGTTATTCTTGTAGATGGAAGCCTAGAATAACTGTCTTCTGAGAGGCTCTACCCAGCATCTGACTGCAACAGTTGCAGATTCCCACAGCCAAACATTGGACAAAGGTTAGCCACTCTTATGGAAGAGTTGGGGGAAGAATTGAAGGACTGAGTGGATGGGAACCCCAATGGAGGACCTACAGAGTAAACTAACCTGGCCTCTGGGAGCTATCAGAGACTGAGCTACCAATCAAAGAACACATGGGTTAGAACAAGGCTCCTGTCACATATATAGCAGATGTGAAGTTCAGTCTCCATGTGGGGCCCCCAACAACTGTAGTGGAGGCTCTCCTTAAACTGTAGGCTGACTATGATATTTGCTCCCCAACAGAACTGCCTTGTCTTTGTTCAGTGGGAGAAGATGTGTGTAATCTGGAAGATACTTTATATACCAGGTTGGGAGGATAGCCAGAATGGGAGAGGGGGACCCACCTTTTTAGAGGTGAAGAAGACGGAAATGTGGAAAGGGTCTCTGCAAGAGGGGGACTGAAAGGGCAGCATTTGGGATGTAAATAAAAAATTATAAAAAATAAAAAATAAATAAATTCTTGTTTATAGCTGAGCACTTAATTTTCATTTATTTTAGCAACTACAGTAGTCATACATCGCTTACTTTACTCCAGTTTATCTCAAAGTGGGGCTTCTCTGGTTAATGCTGAGAGTAGCATTTTTTATAGGTACAAAATTAAATAAATAGAAGATAATATTCTGCCAACTCAGCTCGATAATATTAGTAGATTCCTACGTGGGACCTAATACTTCCCCACACATGGAGATATATATGTCTATTTGTGTGTGTTTGAGTGTGTATGCATATCTATATATCTATAATCTATATAGACATAGATAGATGTATGTTATATGTATATAGATATAGCATTTTATGTGTACAATTTACAATATCAGTAATGAGTTCTATCCTGTGGTGTGAGCCTCAAGTTCAATCAGTGAGTATTTCATTACCTTTGTAACATTCATGTTGTGTTTGCACAAGTAAATTTTTGGCAATATAAAAATAAATTTATGGTTCAAACTCTACAGAAAATAATGTGGGCTCCTTAAAGAAAATAAAGGGTTTCCCTATGATTCATAAATTCTACTTCTATGTACAATCCCCAAATAATTGTAAGCAGAAATTTTAACATAATGGTTACAACTGTATTCATAACATATATGCAAGAACCCAAATACCAATAAAACATAGATGTCCATGGATGATGAATAGAATAGTACAATGTACTGTACACATAAAATGGAGTATTATTCAGTCAGAAATTAAATGGAATTCAGTATTCAAAGATGGCAGATGCTATGGTATAGGAACCTGGGCTAGAAAGGAAATTCCCTCATGAAAGAAACAGTGCAGGATGGTCTGAATCTAAGAAAACTGGACAGCAAAGCTCAGACCAAGCTGAGAGTTGCTGGTGACAGGGGGGTGAGGGTTGATGTGCAGGTAAGGATTTGTTGAGTCTAGTCCTCCTACAAGAATAGTCAGAATTTAGTGCATGTGAGGACAGCATCTTAGAGAAGATGGGAGGTTATGCTGGCCAGTATAAATAGTTCACATATGAGGAGATATATGGATTACATTAAGGATACTGACAGACCCATTTTTTATATTGAAAGAAGAGCTGCAAAAAAATAAAGTAAGACTAAAGTACCCATGATATTAAGAGTTACAGATATCGATATGAGTTCATATTTTCAGTGTAAGTAAGGATAAATATACGTAAAGATTAATATGTGTAAACACAAAACTGCTCATATTTGATACATATGAAGGCACATTTTCCTGTATAAGTACATGCCTGTATGAGGAAACCTAGATGGAATTATCTAGGTGTCATTCCTCTAAAACAAATAGAAGGAGCAATTCTTTGGAGAGCTTACTGATACCAGGGCCATGAACCAGATGTAAAATGTCCTTGAAATATTTATTATGCCAGAAAATAAAAAGTGGTCAGGAGCAATTGGTATACATCAATGGGGCACAGAATTAAGCACAAAGATGCCAAGTCATCAAATAGAGGCATCTTATCTATCAAAGAAAGTGATAGGTAGCCCATGGTAAAAGTGAAAGCCATAAATTCATCAATAAATCCATAAAATTGTTTGGAGAAGGAAGCATAATATATAGAGTCTAAAAATACCTCCAGCCACAGGTATTTTTTTAATATAATACTCAAAGGATATATCGGAAAGAAAATTCTGAAGTGAGGTTGGAAAAATAGCTTAGAAGTTAAGAGCAATGGGTGCTCTTCCAAAAGACCTAGTTTTGAATTCTAACATTTACAAGGTAGCTCACAACCACCTGTAACCTCAGTTCCGGGAGCTCCAATGCACTCTTCTGACCTCCGCACATGTGGTGCACAGATATTCATGTGCACAAAACATTCATACACATAAAATAAAACACTGAAGCAGCAAACATTAAAGTGACAGGACATATGAGATTTTTAAACCTGATAATTTTATTGAAGAAGCATGAATGGATTCTGAGAATTAGATACTGGTGATGGATTAATGAAAAGTTTCCTAACAGTGAAGATTGTGTTGTGTTTATGGACTAGGATATCTTTCATGATTGTTCTGTGGTGTGATCAAGCAATGAGACCCAGGAAATCCGGAGATGCATGGGTGCCATAGCAACTAGGATAAATGCTTGCTATAGGGTATGGTAGACGTTGCAGTAACTCATCATAAAAGACTTATGGTTCACTCTGTTGAGGATTCTTGTGTCCCAGTTCATGGTGGTGTTTCCTAATTAGGAATACGTATTCACCTGCATCATCCAGAGGATGCTTACAGAATTGCCTTTTTACTTTGTCAAAGGTCCATGATGCAAGCTGATGATCAGACATCCATTCTCTGAAACAAAAGATTCCTATTTTTCTTGCAAAACAACTGCTGCCAAGTCTATGCAGATACTTCACTGTCTAATCAGATACCTCACTCTCTAACCAGATACCTCACTGTGAACAGAAATTCTTGTCTCTGTAGGTAGAGATTGAGCCAGTTTTCCAATTTTCATGAAGCAAACAATTTCATGAATTTATTTTTTTTATTTTACTACTTATACTTATTAATCAAAGCATATTAGCTAGGTATAGTGGAATATCTTGATGCATTCACAAATTGCTTAAATCGGCTTAAACAGCAGAGCTAAATCCTCACACATTTGTAACTTTTATGGTGAAAATCCCAAGTTGTTTGTTCCAGCTTTTGAAAACATACAGTGCATCACTGTACTAGACACCCTACTGTGCACTGACACACCAGGGCTTCTTTCTGCATCTAACTGTGACTACTCGTCTCCCACTGATCAACCTTTCCTCACCCTCACTTCATCCGCTAAGCCTCTGACAACTATTCTACTCTCAGTGCGATCGTGTGTCTGTGTTGATTGTGATCATGTTCTTGGGTTTATGCCCTGGTTTACTGGAATTGCTATTGTGTTCTCATGCTCCACCCACATTGTCACACTTTTCTTGATTCCATCCCTTTACACGGATGAAAGGTAGTATAGAGGGTGCCTCTACCACGCGTCTATCTCTCTACCATTTCACAGGTGCTTTACTGTTTCCATGAAATGAGAGATTTGATCAAACATCTGCTCAAATCAAAAGTAACCCTAAATAGAAATAATTAAAACATTTCCTAAGTGTCACTATTTTACTCTATCACATTTCTAATAATTTTATAATCCTGAAGTTGAGACAAATTATTAGTTATAATAATCTAATTAATAGAATACTATGATGTTTTTCTAACAGTTAAGTCTCTTCTTCAGATTTTCAGCTTCCTGTGTAAGTCTTATCATACCGAAGGATTCACAGGAGAATTCCTTTTCAGTTCCCATTGCAAAATGTGTTAAAAAGCACAGGTACTCACAATTAAAATCATTTAAAAGTGATAATGCGCTGAACACAGACTTTTAAAGTTTTTTCAATATAGAAAAAAATCATTCAATTTTGACAGACATTTCACAAGAACATTTAATATTTTAAAGATTTTATAAAAAAAATTCTTTGTACAACTAAAATGTAATCCACTCTGAAAGCAAAAACACACATCTTTTAGAAATTCTAAACTCTCTTGTTTATATGATCAAAATCCTGGGAGAAGAAAATCCAAGTAATAAAGGGATAAAAGAATGGCCTGGGACCTCAGAAGCACTGCCATGTGCCTGGGACTCAGAAGTAATTCCAAGACAGCAAATGCACACACGTGAAATGTCTTCAGCATACACAGTGGCTTCATCTCCAAACCACCCTCAATGGGGACAGAGGGTTAGCAACTTGTAGATGTATGGCATGTGTCATAGCCAGTGGCTGGCTGTTCTGACAGCTGATGTCTTGAGGATTTTGACATTCTAGCTCTCCCAGAATATATGAAGCTTTGCTGTATAATAGAAAGTTGAATTTATTTTGTCTTTCTCCTTTGCACATATTTTCTTTAGGTGATACATTTAATGGGACAGGATTACATGTAATTTTCTATTAGTTTAATAACACTGTCTGTATATCTTTACCAAAGGCAATTTAGAAAGGTAATATTGACATAAGAAGTTTCTGAAAAACTTAATTAAGAGTGATAAGTAGGAAAGGACGTAACTACTTCCCATTTTATTCCTTTTATTATTTCTGCAATATTTTATAATTAACCTATTAAAAATTAGGAAAACAAAACTTTAAATACAGTCTGAGGTACTCATAGTACTGGAAAAGAGTACAATAGACCTCTCTTGTAGGCATGGGAAGGCATTTTTAATTCATCATGGAGTGCAATAAGTACACTGCACAAGATTCTTATTATGGTTTTATATCAGTGCCTTTGTATGTTGGGAGGCATGGAATCTTTGTAGATATTTTTTTTATATGGGCATGTGTGCATATGCAAATGAAAGCCAGAGTTTGATACCTAATGTTTTTCTCTATTGCCCTCCACTTTATTTTTAGAGGCAGAATCTCTTACTGAACCAGGGGTTCACAAATTTGGTTGGACTGTCCAGCTGGGAAACTGTAAGGGTCAGTCATCCAACACCAGGTTACTGAGGAGAGATACTATATCTGGAATAGGGCTCTGTGTGCGTGTGTGTGTGTGTGTGTGTGTGTGTACCTGGACAAAGATGTTGGGAGGATAGATACAAATTGCTGCAAATAACATTGGCTCTGGGCAGTGTGATCGTGAAAAATGCAGTCAATGGCATACTTTTTTTCTATTTCTATAATGAAAAGCACATTTCTATAAGCATTTGGATCTTTTAAAGATTCATGTGTTAAATCAATGATGATGATGATAAGACAGAAGTTTGAAATAGGAAAGAATAGTATGCAATTAGAGTGAAATGACTGGTGACAACTGTATGCTGGGCAGGATCTGGTGCTCTTAACTGTAACGGTTAATGGCGGGAAACAAGTGACAGAAACCTAAATAAGAGACGGGGAAAGTTGACAGATGATCAGATTTTAAAGTTCAGAATCTCAGCCTAGTGCTTGCTTTAGCTTTTTGTACAATAAGAAATCATTGTTCCCAGAGGAACGACAGATTCATATTTACCCCTATGCCTCACCAAATGCTTAATCTCTGCTTCAGCTTCGCTCAGCTCGCTTTGATCTTTGGAGAAATGAAAAAGCCCATAATGTACAAAAATTAGTTCCAGACTTCCCTCCCAGGGAAATCTGAAGCCATGTTAGGAATGAAGTTCTCTAAAAGCAGAGAGCCAAAGAAGATGGTCATGTTGTGATGCTTGTTTCCATGGGGATAGAGTGCACCAACCTCATGATCCCTCTGCTACCCTCCCCTGAAAGGCTTGCTCACTAATGAATTTCCCACTGGGTACATCTCCTGAAGGAGGCAATGTTCCTTCACAGTAAAAATTAAGCACTGCCCCGCTTTTCTCCAGTTTAATGATGTTACTGAGTTATAAGTCTCCCAAGTCAATTAAACAGGGAGGAGTTAGCTACAGGTTCCTTTAGCATCTGGTACTGGGTTTGTTGATTATCCAGCTCAGCACAGAATGGGAAGATGTTGTGAGCCACCAGCTTAACTTCTACTCAACAGCCCAGGAAGGAGCTCGGTGCCCCAGTCTTCTGCTACCCAATTCAGGGATGACAACATTATAGTCAAGATGCAAACAACTAATTAAGCATTTTCTAAGGACAGACAAATGATTGTTAATGCTGCTAAAATGCAGTTTCTCAAGGTTCGGGGAATATCCACTATATACTCACAGAACACTGCTTGAGAGATGAGAAATATGGGGGCAGGGATGTAGTGACAACCACTGGCATTACTGAAATGTCTGGGAGGCAGGAAGATGCTAAGAGTGTACACAGTTAAACTCATGCAACCCTGAGAGGCAGACACCATGGTGACTCCCCTTTATAGGTAAGGATGGTTGATGCAACTTCTTTTTCTAACCCATCTCCTTCCATAGCGCTCATGTTACTTGGCTTGAATGAGAACACTGGCAAGACTCTGAGTCAGAACTGCCATTTTTCAGACTTAGAATATATGGACAATAGTGTGAGATGCTCTGCTGTACTCAGCAGATTCTCCTTTGGTTTGCTAACCCAATTTTAGATACTACTTACTTAGAAAATAAAACAATGTGATCAAACTGCACATGTATAATTTTTATTCTGAAATAATTCTCCAAATAATTCAGCATGTGTATATTATTTGCATTGTATTATGCATAAAAAGTAATCTATAAGTGACTTAACGTAAATGCGAAGATGTGCTTGGGTTATATACAAATACTGTCATTTTTTTATAAAGAGACTTAACCATCAGTGACTTGTATTTTCTGTAGTGAGTTCTGATCTGCAATCAGCTGATAATACTAAGGAACTACTCTCTCTCTCTCTTTCTGTCTCTCTCTGTCTCTCTTTGTGTGTGTGTGTGTGTGTGTGTGTGTGTGTGTGTGTGTGTGTGTGTGTGTGTGCCCATCTGTCTGAGAATGCAAACATATATGTGTGAGTTTATGTGCATGTTTGTGTGTGCAAAGTTGTATGCATATTCATGTGTATGTGTGTGTGTACACACATTTCAAAATTTACCACTGCATGCCTCAACTTTTTTACTGTTTTATACAGTAGTTACCTTTGTTTTACTTGAATTCTGACACAGCCCTCACCTCTCCTTTAGTTCTAACATCCTCGGCAAGTAAGAAATAAGACTTGTGCAAAGTATTTCAAGGAAGCATTAAAATCTAAAAGGAGAGACACCTTAGATACAGTCAGCCTTTTAAGAAAGGTCTTCCCATATGTGCATTTTGGGGCAGGAATCTGGAGCTGAAGTGTTGCTTGTGCAGGTGTCATTGAAGAAACTGTTTCCCATTTCTCTTATTATAAGGATGTGGACATATGAATGGTTTCCCAGAATGTTTCTCTAAGAAATCCATTCCATTTATTTATTGTTGTATTAACTAGTCAACCATTCATATATGATCTGGATTCTAAATGCACTGAGCATATCTGCATGTCAAGGACTTAAAAAATGAAAGATTCTACCCAGAACCCATTGAAAAATTAAAAGTCAATTCTTAGAGGATTCTTAGTCTACTTTAGAACAGAGTAAGGTAAATACTTTCTCTCCAGTTTCCAAAGGCATTTGGGAGTTTTCGATCTTCATACTTGTCTTACCTTGCTTTTAGTGCTGTGGTAAAGACCTTGACCAAAAGTAGGTCAAGGAGGAAAGGCTTTATTTCCCTTATAATTCTAGATACTGGTCCACCATTGAAGGGAGTCAGGGACTCAAACAAGAACCTGGAGGTATTAGCTGAAGCAGAGACAGTAGAGGAACATTGCCTACTGATTTTCTCAACTTGTTTTCTTGTTTCTGGCCACCTGGCCAGAAATAGCACTGCCCTTAGGGGACCAAGTTCATCTATAGCAATCTTCAGTCAAGACAATATTTTCATTAGATTTCCTCTTCTTACTTGTCTCATTCCTCCCCCATCTCATCCATCAAGAATATAAAAACCATTCTTCCAAGTATGGTCATATAGAGCCAGGCTACATATGAAATTTGCTTCTCGGGCTGAGTAATTTCCACCCTGTATCCCAGAGATTTAACTCTCAGGCATTGTGGGATATGCTTATAACCATAGTATTGAGAGGTGAAGATAGGAGTTCTGAAGCTCACTGCTCAGACAGACTGACCTTATGGGTGAGCCTCAAGCCAGTGAAAGACTGCTTGTGTCCTGTGGAACAAAGCTCCAAGTTGTCCTCTGGCCACCTCATATATAGACACACTAATGCAAGCACACTGTCTTCATTATATATAGAAACACATCCACAGTTGCACAGACACATGTATTCCCCCCATGAGCACATCCACATGTACACATGTACACACAAAATGAAAATAATTAGATGACCACAAACAGAAACATTAGCTTCAGAACCTCAGATCTTAGTAGAGATTCAAAATATCAGCTCCTACTTCACTTCAGTCATACTATATCACTTAACTACTGCCATGTAGCCAGCTACCATAAAACCCAGTGTCCTAAAACATTAATCATTTGCCATTGTAATGAAACAATTAGAGGATCTTTTAACCTTTTCTGGCTTCCCCCATGCATCTTCTACAGTCATCATGCGGTGACCAGAAAGCTCTGACTCTATACATGGATTTTCCTCTACCTTTTATTCTCAGTCTATCATCACTTTAATACACAATAATTAAAAAATTCCAAGAGAGGAAATAGTCCAAATGTAAATTCTCATAACCAAACAAGACTTTCTACTTAATCTATTGGCCAAAGCAAGTCACAAAACCCTGCAAATGTAAGTAGTTAACAAAAAGAATTTATCCCTCAGTGAGAAGATTTCAAGGTCATGCAGAAAAGGACACGGACATGCGGAGAAAAAAGGAATTGTGGTGGTATTTGCAATCTGTCACACCTGTGAAGTTAGAGTCTCTGCATATTAATAAGATCCCCAGATGATGCACAGGTACATTAAACTGAAGAAACACGACCTCAAATATTGTCACAGTCATCTGCAGATGTCTTTCACCATTCTTTTCCTCTTGAGATAGTTCCATATTCATGATCTAAATAAATAGGAGTCAGATGGTGCTTGGAACAGGGCCTGCTCAAATACTAAATGTCAACCAGGAAAAAGGGTTTAACCCAAACTCTCGATACTCAAGCTGTGAGTTGCAGAACATCAGCCACCGTAATGCATAGCACTGTATAGACTAACTCCCTTAATAGCACAACTTGAAAGAATCGTTTAGCTTCACACATAACTGACTTCCAAATGCAGGTTGTACTTTGTAACCTTCAGTCAGTCAAGTGGATTCTTTCTATTGGTAAATTGGCATTTACCTTGTAGTTAAGACAAAATTCAGTGTATAAGCTATCTGGATCTCAAAAACACGAAGAGACATGCAATCTGGTACTAAAGTTGTAGAAGAAAGCAGTGGAGTATTTTTTTTTGTTGTTTGTTTTGTTTTTTGTTTGTTTGTTTTTTTAAGAATGAGAAGCAAGAGTTTCTACTTCACATAAAGCTTATAGGAGTTCATAGAACCAATAGGAAAGTGTTTGTTTTTAACTTGTTTCCGAATTGTTCAAAGTATAATACAGATGAGTTATCAACCTACTGAGCTTGAACCCCAGCTCTGGCACTTTTTCCATAGTCATGACTTTGGACAAATTAATAAATCTTTGTGCATATTAACTTTTTTATTTATAATACAAAGATGATAAAATCTAGCAATGTTAGTTTCAGTGGGAATACCCATGTTTTAAAATAACTTAGTATGTGTAAATAACTAAGAATTTATGGTTATGCTACCACTATTATTAGGTTAATATAATCACTGTTATTTCTTGATACAAGAGAAGCAACATTGTGCCAAGAAAATTCCCCTTAGAATCATAAATAATTTTATTTTCATTTTGTGCATATGTGTCCTTGTGAGTGTATTCATAGGGGAGGCATACACATGTATGTGCATCTGTGGTTGTATTTCTTTATATGCGAATGAGAGTATGCTTGCATTAATGTGTGCACACATGGAAAGGCCAGAAGATAACCTGGAGCTTTGTTGTATATGATATAAGCACCATCTCTCACGAGCTTTGAGGCTCACCCATAAGGCCAGTCTGTCTGACCAATGAGTACCAGGAATCTCTCTCCATCTCACCTATGGTTACAAGCATACCCCTTTATGTTCATTTTTGTGTGGGTATTGTAGACTAAACTAAAGGTTACTGAGCAACTATTAAATAGATAAAGTCATCTCCTCAGTTCTCAGGTTTTTTATTTTCTATATTCTTTATTTACATTCCAAATTATTTCCTCTTTCCCAGTTCCCCCCTCTCCAAAAGTCCTGTAAGCCCTCTTTCCTCCCCCTCTTCCCCAGTCAACCCTATCCTGCTTCTCTGTCCTGGTATTCCCCTACACTGCTGCATCGAGTCTTTCCAGGACCAGGGGTCTCTCCTTCCTTCTTCTTGGGAATCAATTGATATGTGAATTGTGTCTTGGGTATTCTGAGCTTCTGGGCTAATATCCACTTATCAGTAACTTCATACCATGTGTGTTCTTTTGTGATTGGGTTACCTCACTCAGGATGATATTTTCCAGTTCCAACCATTTGCCTAAGAATTTCATGAATTCATTGTTTTTAATTGCTGAGTAGTATTCCATTGTGTAAATATACCACGTTTTCTGTATCCATTCCTCCATTGAGGGACATCTGGGTTCTTTCCAGGTTCTGGCTATTATAAATAAGGCTGCTATGAACATAGTGGAGCATGTGTCCTTACTGCATTCTGGGGAGTCCTCTGGGTTTATGCCCATTTGCTTTTCCTTGGTCACCACATTCTTACACTTGTTTTATTCATTAAGTTCTTGGGATAGATAAGATTGTGGATGTTTGGGAGGAGAGCTGATTTTCTGGGTTCCAGGAAATGGTCCATTTTGCATAGTGAATAAGAGTTTTACATTTTTACACACATGGTTATGCTGTTTGCACCTATAAAAAAAACCTGGATTCCATGCCAATACATTTAAATCATAATATCCATGCTTATTGTAATGAGTTCTCTTCTTCTGCTTATTGTAATGAGTTCTCATCTGCTTTCCTACAAATGTTCCCAAGGATATGTAATCTTCAGGTAACAGAAAGAAAGGAAGAGAAAGAAAAAGAAAAAAAGAAAAGTTGTCAGGAAGAGAGAAGTGATCCATAGGTCCATAAAGGTAATCTTTAGTGGCTCTCAAAATTTGAATACTCCATTTACACTTAGATGTTTAAGTAGTTGAACAGCAAAATATTTAATAATTCTCAATATGTTTTATTAGCATCTGGTACTACTCTCAGGGAAGAGATTATGGTGCATATAAAAAGGATTACTGGTCAGTGTCAAAATGAATGCACTGAACCAACCGTGCCAAGAACATGCATTCCTTAACAAACTCATAAGGATATCAAGCAAATAGTTTTGATGAATCTACAAAGGTCTCCTAGGGCCTGTATCTCTCTAGCCACAGATTCTTAGCCCAACAACAATGGTGCCAGGTATGGCTTTCATCTTATGAGTAGAACTTACATCTAATCAGAAAAGAGTTGATTACTCTCATGATTCTTGTGCCACGATTGTACCAGACATCTTGTCAAGCCTGTGATTATTGTAGCTTTCAAGGTTCATTGCTGTTTTCTTTTCTCCTCTGGTACATGCATAGCACATTCTGGCACCACTAAAGATACTCAAAAAGGATGGAGCTCCCAGGTCAGTACAACCTTACAAGTTTCCATGTTCTGTGTGTCAAGCACGTGCTGTCTGTAGCAACAGAGTGTTGCTATCAAGTTCTTACAGGCAATCAATAACACTGGTAGTAGCTGAATAATGTTAGAGGGTCTATGGAACATCACTGGCTATCAACTACAAAAGAGGTAACCCATTCCTGGTACTGGTTTTTTTTTTAATTATTTATTTTATTTTATTTTTTTAATTTACATTCCAAACCATTTCCCCTTTCCCATTTCCTCCCTCCCCGAAAGTCCCATAAGCCCCCTTCCCTCCCTCTTTTCTCCATTCAACCCCCTCTCGTTACTCTGTCCTGGCGTTCCCCTACATCCAGTCTTTCCAGGACCAGGGGTCTCTCCTTCCATCTTCTTAGAAATCTATTGATATGCGGATTGTGTCTAGGGTATTCCGAGATTCTGGGTCAATATCCCCTTATCAGTGACTGCATACCATGTGTGTTCTTTTGTGATTGGGTTACCTCACTAAGGATGATATTTTCAAGATCTGACCATTTGCCTAGGAATTTCGTGAACTCATTGTTTTTAATTGCAGAGTAGTATTCCATTGTGTAGATATACCACATCTTCTGAATCCATTCCTCCGTTGAGGGACATCTGGGTTCTTTCCAGCTTCTGGCTATTATAAATAAGGCTGCTATGAACATAGTGGAGCATGTGTCGTTATTGCATGCAGGTAAAGCCTCTGGGTATATGCCCAGGAGTGGTATAGCCGGATCACTCCGGGAGTGTCATGCCCAGTTTTCTGAGGAACCGCCAGACTGCTTTCCAGAGTGGTTGTACCAGCTTGCAATTCCACCAGCAGTGGAGGAGTGTTCCTCTTTCTCCACATCCTCGCCAACAACTGCTGTCTCCTGTGTTTTTGATCTTAGCCATCCTGACTGGTGTGAGATGGAATCTCAGGGTTGTTTTGATTTGCATTTCCCTAATGACTAAGGATGATGAGCATCTCTTTAGGTGCTTCTCAGCCATTAGATATTCTTCAGGTAAGAACACTTTGTTTAGCTGTGTACCCCATTTTTAATTTGTTAATCTGTGGTATCCAATAGGATCATTGTCCCATTATAGGTTAACTACATTTTATTTCTTTTTATATAAGAATCTATACATGTTTTAGGAAGTTTTTGTAGTAGTGGGTAGGCTTCCATGACTATTTCAATGGAGTTTTAGAGTTATTTATGCCTCCCTGTACTCTTTACTCTGCACTCCCATCATTAACCCTAATAACCCTTCCTGTCTCATTAATACCGATTAACCTTTCATAACATTGCTTTCTATCTCTTTAGGCTCAAAATCCCCTTACTAATTTTCAGCCTTCTTTGGGTATTTAAAATGAAACACACATATCTGACGATTCAAAGTTAACATCTGCAAATGAGAGAAAATGATGCTTGTCTGTTTACATCAGGGTTACCCCACTCAGAATGTTTCCTTCCACCTGCATCTATCTGCTGAATAATACTGATTGTGTAATTATACCATATTTTCTTTATCTACTAACTTCTTAGTGGATATCTAGGCTACTTTCATTTTCTGGCCAAGGTGAGTAAAGCAACAGTGACCATGGATAAGCAAGTGTCTCTCTAGTAGATATAGAATTTTTTTGGGTTTATACCCAAGTGGTACAGCGGGATAGTGTTTTTTTTTTTTTTTGTTTTTTGAACCTGCACGATGATTTCCAAAGCGACTGTACCAGTTTGAACTCCCAATAACAGTGAATTAGTCTCACCATCCTTGCCAGCATTTTTCATCATTGTAAGTCTTAGCTAGTCTTATTGAGATGCCTAATGGTTAAGAATATTAAACATTAAAAAGTAAATGTTTCTTAGTTAGTTTTATTTCATTTTTGGAGAATCCTCTGTTTAGTTCCAGATTCCATTTTTAATTAGGTTATTTGTTTTCTGGATGTTTATTTGTTTGTAGAATTTTTAAAATTCTAGATACTATCCCTATGAGAATGCTAAGTAAAGATTTTTACACTAAAGACCCTTTAGACAGTCTCTTTACTTGAATGATAGTGCCCTTTGTTTTGCAGGAGCTTTTGGGTATCACGAGATCCCATTTATTAATTTTATCCTTTATTACTGTGCTTTTGAAATTCTGTTCAGAATGTTCTATAGCATACCAATGAGCTCACATGTATTCCCCACCTTCTTTTTCATTTGTCAGATTCAGGAGACCCTACTGTCTTTAGGCTGGGTAATACACTTAACATTAAACTGATTCCTAATGACTTGTTACTATACTCATAGAATAATGCCTCACTCAACCTTTTCCAGAAGAGCTTTTATTTTCAGTAGATGCTGATTAGCACCAAGACAAAAATACTGGCCAAGATGCATAGAATAAGAATGCTTAGCCCTAAATAATGCCTCACTCAACCTTTTCCAGAAGAGCTTTTATTTTCAGTAGATGCTGATTAGCACCAAGACAAAAATACTGGCCAAGATGCATAGAATAAGAATGCTTAGCCCTAAATGGAATTGCTTCAAAAGACAACATGGAGAATTTGGAAAAGACAAAGACAATGAATGAATACAAGAAAACAGTGTTTTCCAGACACAACAGATCAGTGGCACATGTGACATCACAGTGATTGTGAAGCACATACAAACCCAAGCAAGCAAGTTGTAGCTAAACCAAATCCCAGGATAGAATGGGGAAATGAATGCCTACCCACTGCAAAGGAGTTATTGGCAATTCATAACTGCTGAGAGAGGGTCACTTTTCCTTGAGAGTATTGCCATTGGTAGGTCGACCATGTTCTACAGGAAAGTCACACATCTATGAATATATGAGCACAAGGTTGTATAAGGGAGGAGTAGATATGGTCAAAATCATGTTAAAATTATAAAAAAAATTCTCAAAGGACTAGTAAAGCTAATGAAAATATAATGAGTATTTTTTAATAATGTAAATTGGGTGTTATAGAAAGTTAATATTTTGTTTTGGGGAAAATAACATTTTGAAGACCATGAATTTTCTAGTTTTTCTGATGTTGGAATTTTTGCTAAACACATGTATGCAATTAAAAATTAAGATGTGAAAGAAATATAAATAGTGAAAAATGGATAAAAAGATAACTTCCTTTTAAAAAAATCTACAAATGTTCTTTGGTGGTACAAAAATTAATGAGCACCAGAAAACTACATAGTCTTCTATATCAGTGCATTATTTTCTGTAGAAATTCTGTAGCTACAAAAAGAAGAGGCAGAACACAGTGTGTGATTTTCACCTTGAAAAGCAAATTAGTCTCAGCATCTCCTTACCATCTGTCTACCGTGCATGAAGATCTCCTAATTAAGAAAATCTCTCTTCTCAAGTTATTCTTTGTTAATTTATTTTGTTATAGAGATTTTAATTTTTAAAAATTAGAAAATGAGTATATGTTTCAAATAGAATATTTATAATATGTAGACAATTATAAAGGCGAAAACAAAAAGTACATTTTATCCCCTGAAGACAGATAAAAATCAGGAGAGTTGTGGAGAATGGGAAGGAAACCGTTACCTGAAGTTCCAATCCTTTCTCCAGCTGAGAAGCAAGAACTCTAATACAATTAACAGAATTGCTGTGAGGCTTCAGACACAGAGTTAATATTCATTTAATATATAGGTATTTTATGTTAAAGTAACAAGGAGCCTTTCTTAAGGCATGAATGCATAAAACATTTTGTAGGGTCTCACTTCCCTCAACCCAATATTGAGAATCTCAAACAAGATTATAAACTTTATCTAGAGTTCAGACATCTTGCCTTTCTGCATCCATGGATCTTCTCAATTGTAATCCTAGCAGGTAACCCATGATTTCATTTGCCTTGCCGTCTCTGGATCTTAGAAGAGTGTGGTGCCTATGGGTTGTCTAGTACGTAGTGAGTCTGTATCTTAGCTAAGCGAGGCCACTATGGGCTCCTGATAGAACTTGCTTCTAGATATTGGAGCTGACCAGGGTGTAGGGATACACTAGAAGGAAGGGTTCTGAGAGGGTCCACAGGAGAGAGGAAAGCTGAGTCTGCCATGAGGATCTGTCAAGTTTCTATGGCTTGCTAGAAGAGAGGGAGGACATGTACATTTAGATGATCTACTACAAGGTTGATGATTACACTGGGCTACTGGAACTAGAAGACAGAAGACAAGAAGTAGAGTGGCGGGTGATCCTGTAGCTGATTTCAGCTAGTTGCTTGCCCAGAGAATTTTCAGGCCTTAGATACTGACGCTCGTGACATAGGGAAGATTAGAAAAGAAAGCTGTAGAAAAAGATCTGCTTTGAAGTAATACAATGTTAAGTGAAAATACTTCAAATGGTCATCTGAGTAGTGGTGTCTAGGTCAGAGACAGAGAAAAAAATGATCATCAGATCCTCCCCTATTGTTCTCAGTCGCCTTAGACTGTTAAGAGCCTGAACACTAGCCAAACGAAACATTCCACACTAGATGGTTCTTTCCAATATACCTGGTGAATGGCAGAAAAAAAAAACCAAGTAACATATAAAATCATAGCTATTAAAATAACACCTGTCTTTTCAACAGAGACTCTAAAAGTCAAAAGGGCCTGGATAGATATTCTACAAACTCTAAGAGGCCACAGATGTCAGTCCAGACTACTATATCCAGAAAACCTTTCAAACACAATAGATGGGGAAAGAAAGACAATGCACAATGTAACCAAATTAAAGCAATATTCATCTGCTTTACAGAAGGTGCCAGAAGGAAAACTTCAACCTGAAGAGGCTAACTACACTCAAGAAAATAGAAGTAATATAATCTTCTACCACCAAATCTAAAGGTGGGCACATCCATACCACCAAACCACATCAATTGTCTCAAATATTCCTGCAAAAGACTCAGACTAACAGATTAGTTATGACAATAGGATTCATCCTTCTACCTCATTAAAAAAAGTGCAAATTTAACATCAAGGATAGACATCTGCTCAAAGTAAAAGAATGGAAAAAGATAAACCAAACAAATGGACCCCAAAACAATTTTTTGTATCCACTTTAATATCTGTAAAAGTGGACCCTCACACACTGATAGTGAGTGACTTCAATACCCTACTCTTGCCAATAGGAAGGACTTCCAGACAAAAACTAAACGGAGAAATGTTGGAGCTAAATGATGTCATAAACCAATGGACCTGACAGATATTTACAGAACATCTCACCTGTACCCAAAACAATATACCTTTTTCTTAGCAGCTCAGGAGGTTTTTCCAATACTGACCACATGCTTACACATAAAGAGAGTCTCATCAGATACAAAAAAGTGGAGTTCACAACCTATACTATCTGACTGCCACAGATTAAAGCTGATTATCAGAAACAATAGAAAGAATGCAAACTCATGGAAAAAGAATAGCTCACTACTGAGTGATGGGTAGATCAAGACAGAAATTAAGGAAGAAATTAAACCATTTTAGAATTGAAACAAAAATGAAAACATGACATACCAAACTCATGGGATACAATGAAGGTTGCTGTAATGAGCAGTTTCATAGCAATAAGTGCCTACATCCTTTTTTAAAAATGGGAGAGATCTCATATTACTAACTTTAATAGCGCATTTGAAAGCTTTAGAACAAAAGAAGAAATGAACATCAGAAGGAGTAGATGACAAGAAATAGCCAAAGTCAGGGAAAAAAATCAACAAAATAAAAAAACAAATTAAAAGAATACAGTCAATGAAAGAAAGAGTTGGTTCTTTGAAAAAAAAATCAATAAGATTGACAAACCCTTAGCCTAATTGATTAAAAGGCAGAAGGAAACTGTCTAAGTTAACAAAATTAGAGATGAAAGGAGGGTACATAACAACAGGCACTAAGAACATACAGAGAACCATGAGGACATAAAGGACATAGTTTAAAGACATGTCCTCCAACAAATTGGAAAATCTAAGAAGAAGAAGAAGAAGAAGAAGAAGAAGAAGAAGAAGAAGAAGAAGAAGAAGAAGAAGAAGAAGAAGAAGAAGAGGAAGAAAAAGAAGAAAGGGATAATATTCTTGATATATACTATCTACCAAAGTTAAATTAAGATCAGGGAAGCAATTTAAACATAACTAAAACTAATAAAATAAGAGCCCTAAAAGTCATAATTACATCTCTAATTACAATTCTGCAAACCACATATAATAATAATAATAATAATAATAAGAAGAAGAAGAAGAAGAAGAAGATAATAGATCAGAGCCAGATGGTTTTAGTATAAAAATTCTACCAAAATTGTAATAAGAAATAATGCCAATATTCAATAAATTGTTCTATAAAATAAAAACACAAGAAGTTTTGCCTGATTCTTTGTATGAGGCCATAGTTACTAAACCACATAAAGTTAGTCAATTAACTAACCCACATAAAGACCTAACAACAATAAAAGAATTACAGACCTGTTCAACATAGACAAATAAATAAATGTAATTCGTATAAACTATATAAGCAGACTGAAAGACAAAACCATATGATTATCTCATTAGATGTAGAAAGGACCTTGAAAAATTTCATCACTCCTTCATGATAAGACTCAGAGAAACTAGGAATAAGGGAATATACCTGACAGTAATGAAGATAATTTACAGCAAGTCCTCAGCCAACATAAACCTAAATTAAGAAATTAAAGGAGAGCAAAAAGGATCAAAAGGTTTTATATGCTCATGGATTGATAGGGATTAATATAGTAAAAATGGTTGTCCTACCAGAAGTAATCTACAGATTCAATGCAATCACCATCAAAATTCCAACACAATTCTTTATAAACTTGAAAGGACATTTTACAAGTTATCTGGAAACAAAACCTTAGGATAGATAAGACAATCCTAAATAATAGAAGTGCAGAAAGTATCAGAGTCCCTGACCTAAAATTGTAGTACAGATCTATAATGATAAAAACATCATGGTAACAAGGAAACAAGAGACCAAACATGATAAGCAATGCAATCAAATTGATGACCCAGAAATAAACTCACATACCTATAGAAACCAGATTTTTTTATGAAGAATCTAGAAACACACACTGGAAGAAGAAAACCAGCATCTTTAGCAGGTGCTAGTCAACCTGGATGGCTACATATAAAAGAATCCAAATAGATCCAAACTTATTACCCTCCACAAAACTCAACTCCAAATGGATAAAAGACCTGAATATAAGATCTGATAAACTTTTCTGATTGAAGAGAAAAGGGGGATGTGTGTGGGGAACAGTCTGTAACTAATTGAACATAGATGAACTTTCTGAATAGGACACCAATGGCACAGGCACTAAGAACATTAGTTAATAATATCACCTCATGAAACAAAACAGATTTTGTACAGCAAAGGCCACCGTTATTTGGACAAAGTGATAGGCTGCAGAGTGGGAAAGGATTTTTACCAACTACACATATGGTAGAGGGCTAATATGTAAAATATATAAAGCACACACACAAAACATCCCTGAACATCAGAAGAACCCAATTTAAAGTGGGGTACACACCTAAATAGAGGATTCTCAAAAGAAGATATTTGGTGAGAAATATTGGATGAGAAATACTTAAATATTCAAGATCCTTAGCAATTAGGAAAATGCAAATTAAACTGTTTGAGATTTCATCTTACACTTGGCAGAAAGGCTAAAATGAATGATAGCTCATGCTGTTGAAGATATGGATGGAGTAAGGGGAACAATCATCCATTGATGGTGGGACTGAAAACTTGTACAGTCACTATAAAATCAGTGTTGCTCCTTAAGAATCTAGGAATAGGTCTACCTGAACTTTTTTTTTTTTTTTTTTTTTTTTTTTTTAATTTAATTTTATTTTATTTTTTTAATTTACATTCCAAATCACTTCCCCTTTCCCGTTTCCTCCCTCCCCGAAAGTCCCATAAGCCCCCTTCCCTCCCTCTTTTCTCCGTTCAACCCCCTCTCATTACTCTGTCCTGGCGTTCCCCTACATCCAGTCTTTCCAGGACCAGGGGTCTCTCCTTCCATCTTTTTAGAAATCTATTGATATGCTGATTGTGTCTAGGGTATTCTGAGATTCTGGGTCAATATCCCCTTATCAGTGACTTCATACCATGTGTGATCTTTTGTGATTGGGTTACCTCACTAAGGATGATATTTTCAAGTTCTGACCATTTGCCTAGGAATTTCGTGAATTCATTGTTTTTAATTGCAGAGTAGTATTCCATTGTGTAAATATACCACATCTTCTGAATCCATTCCTCCGTTGAGGGACATCTGGGTTCTTTCCAGCTTCTGGCTATTATAAATAAGGCTGCTATGAATATAGTGGAGCATGTGTCCTTATTGCATGCAGGTAAAGTCTCTGGGTATATGCCCAGGAGTGGTATAGCCGGATCCTCCGGAAGTGTCATGCCCAGTTTTCTGAGGAGCCGCCAGACTGCTTTCCAGAGTGGTTGTACCAGCCTGCAATTCCACCAGCAGTGGAGGAGTGTTCCTCTTTCTCCACATCCTCGCCAACAACTGCTGTCTCCTGTGTTTTTGATCTTAGCCATCCTGACTGGTGTGAGATGGAATCTCAGGGTTGTTTTGATTTGCATTTCCCTAATGACTAAGGATGGAGAGAAACAACACCCTGGAAAAAATGAGATAATAACCTTCTTGAATCAAACCCAAAAGTAGATAACCACTCAAACATAAAGATAGCGTCAAGAATGGCAGATGGCAATAATCACTATGCCTTAATCTCTCTTAATATCAATGGTCTCAATTCCCCAATTAAAAGACATAGACTAGCAGACTGGATACGTAAACAGGACCCAGCTTTTTGCTGCATGCAGGAAACGCACCTCAGTGTCAAAGACAAACACTACCTCAGAGTAAAAGGCTGGAAAACAATTTTACAAGCAAATGGCCCCAAGAAACGAGGTGGAGTAGCCATCCTAATATCGGATAAAATTGATTTTCAACCCAAAGTCATCAAAAAAGACACAGAAGGACACTACATACTGATCAAGGGAAAAATCCACCATCAAGAACTCTCAATCCTGAATATCTATGCTCCAAATGCAAGGGCACCCTCATTCGTAAAAGAAACTTTACTAAAACTCAAAGCACACATCGCACCGCACACAATAATAGTGGGTGACTTCAACACCCCGCTCTCTGAAATGGATCGTTCAGGAAAGCAGAAACTAAACAGGGACACAGTGAATCTAATTGAAGCCTTGGACCAAATGGAACTAACTGATATATATAGAACATTTCATCCTAGAGCTAAAGAATACACCTTCTTCTCAGCTCCTCATGGTACCTTCTCCAAAATTGACCATATAATTGGTCACAAATCAGACTACCTGAACTTTTTAATGGATGTTTTAATTCACAAGGAAATGAGATTCTATAATTGACCTGATGATTTTTTTAAATACAAATACAAAATTTTAAATACAAAGTGATTTTTTTAAATACAGATTAGAAGTGGAAAGAGGGATATACAACATAATTCTTTTGGAGTACACTGGACTCACAAGCTCAGAGGATAACCCTATCATGGCTGATGTATCTCAGTCTGGTTGCAGTGAAAATGAGAGGTACTCATGAAGTTTTCACCAAGAACTACTTGGTACAAATGTGACACCATGAATACTGTAATCCCAGCACATGGCAGGTAGAGGCAGAAGGGTCAAAAATGTAATATTATTCAGTCTAGACTGTATGAGACATTGTTTCAAAATACAAGGAAAGGAGGGAAGAAAGAAAAGAGAAAGGAAAAGAGAGAGGTAGGGAGGGCTAAAGGGAAGGAGAGAAAAGGGGAGGGAGGGAGAAAAAGAGGGAGAGGGAGGGAAGGAGGGAGGGAGGGAGAGAAGAACGGATGGAGGAAGTTAAATCTAAACAAGCAAAATTCCAAGACTAAATATGTATATAGTTGTGGAAGAACTTGAAGAAATGAGTGAATAAGATTTAGATGGGGGCTGATTGTTCTGCATCAATAAAAGCTAGAACTACTGAAGTGTGTGACCTTTCTTGTAAGACCTAGGGAGATTTGTGTTATACAATTACTCATTGATGAAGAACACATTTTTTTTTAAAGATTTTATTTATTATTATAAATACATACACTGTAGCTGTCTTCAGACACACCAGCAGAGGGCGTCTGATCTCATTACGGATGGTTGTGAGCCACCATGTGGTTGCTGGGATTTGAACTCAGGACCTTTGGAAGAGCAGTCAGTGTTCTTAACTGCTGAGCCATCTCACCAGCCCGAAGAACACATTTTTGTTTTTCGGGCAGCTAGCCAAGGGAAGATGAGCATGAGTTGGATGTTTTGATTTCTCTACCAACAATTTTTTTCTACTATGTTATTGCCATGGCATTTGTATTTTAAGCCCCTCTTAGAAATATTAGAAATGAACTTTATGGAACAGGATTAATCAATCTCTAAATTTCTTCTCAATAAAAATTCTCCATTTGTATAGTTGTGCCCATATGTAACATGCCTATTTCCACATCTAGGCTACTCACAGAAACATGGGAGCATTACAGGTCACAAGATAGGAATTGTGAAGCTTCAGCTTAGATTTATTCTTCATACAAGTCAAAAAATCACTGTATAACACAACTTTAGGACTGAACTAAGAATTTCTGTTCTCCAAAGACTCATTAAAAAGGCTAACCAGAAAAATAAAGTTTAGACAAATACTCAGAGACTACAAATGTTATTTAATACTTGTATATCAATTAAAAACTCTTTTGGTACCCTCCTCACATCTTTTTCCCCTTCACCAAAGATATGTTTGTCTTGAGATCTCTTGGGTGCTTTACATTCATTACAAATAATTTTATTTAAGATTTAATTTCTGGGCATCCATTTGAATGTTACTATTATAAATCTATGACTCAAATAAAATACAAGCATCTATAAGAAAATCTGGCTAAAGGCTGACTACTATAATTTAAAATTATAACTTTTTTCACTTCATTCGTTTCAGTCCATTTTTCACTTTGAATAACAAAAAAACAGTACCTATCTAGCCATATCTCACTTAACATTCAAATATATAGATTATAGATTGTATTAAGTGGTTTCTTAGATGAAACAATTCATTTCACTCCATTTCATAAACAGTGAAGTTTTTCATAAAGATGTTTTGCTATCACCACAACAATGGCGGAGACAGAATAAAGCATTATGTAAGATCCTAAGAAGCATTTGATGTAAAGTTGAGTATCTCTGAATGTGAGTGTGTGAGTGTGTGTGTGTGCGCGCGCATGTGCATGCCCGCATGTGCATGTATGTGTGTATGTGTATGTAAAGGCTACAGAAACATAATTACACAAATTTATATCAGATGCAGGCAAATATCATCAAATAAATAAAGTCTTCTTGATATTAAAAGAGTAGATTTTTTATATAATTGAGACTATCCAAGTATATCTCAATACTTGCCTTTAATCCCTTTTGGGATTCAGGCCATCAGAAATACTAACAAAGTTCCCAGGTAAGATTCTCAATAGCTTTAACAAAAGAAAACAAAGGACCTCATGAAAAAGTTCAGGAAATGTCAAAGACCAACATGAACATTAGCTGGAACTCTAGTTGGAGCTAGACTGTCAGTTGTCATGTGATTCACATGAGATATAGTAAGAATGCACATGGGAGCCCATGAGAACCTTGGTACTCTTAGTTTTTGGATATACAATGCCCTTAGAGACTCATTTGCACTGATACTTAGTCTGCTAATGCAGTAATGTACAGAGATAGAATGTGATAGGTAATTAGACCTTGAGTTCTCTATGACAGTCGATCCTGATCCAACTTGATGGGATGGAGAACAATCTAGGAGATACTCCTTTTGATGTGCCTGTGACAGATTTTGCAGAGGGGTTTAAGTACAATGAAAAGATCACCTGAATATAGGTGGCACAATCCTAAAGACCAGGGTCTTGGTCTAAATAAAAAGGAGAAAGCATACAGAACATCAGAATGTTTGCCTGTTTGCTTATTAAGTAGGAAGGCCCTCTGGCCAGCTGTCTCACACTCTACCACAATGCTTTCTTTGCTCTGACACTGTGTACCCTCACATAGTGAGTACAGATAATCTCCTCCTTTCTTTTGTTGCTTCCATCAGGCACTTTGTCACAGAATTAAGCCACTAATCTCTAATCTTATCAAGGGGTTAATCCTGATGTGTGTGGCCTGATTTGTGATGTATGTCACTGGGGAAAGGTGGCCATAAGTGGATCGTTGTGACCCCACATTCATATTTTTCTGACTTTGTCATTACCATCCATCAACCTTGAAATATGAAATCCTCTCCCCACCACTGAACAACTCAGACTTACTACTTCAGGCTCAAAGCAACAGCCAGCAACCCAAACTAAAAGTTACAATAAACCATTCTTCCTTTATGCTGAGTTTCTCCAATATTTTGACATAGTGATAAACAGCTAACAAGTATGATAGGATCCGGATCTCTAAAGGAAGTTTCTGGTTATGTTCTACTCACCCGAATGAGAAAAACACAATAGGAAAATAAGAGATAGGAGAGGACTACTTCCTGGTAAGGTGATAAATGAGAAGCAGCATCAGAAAATGGCTGAATACAGTTTGAAAATCTAAGGGTGCAGGGAAATTTTATCACCCCATCAACTGTTTTTTAGTACCGAAATAGACACATACCAGTGCCCCAACAAAAGTCTATGGTCCAGCTGAACTTGCTGCTAACACTACAATCAAAGTAGTCAAGACCATGGCCTTTTTTGATCTCTCCCATCTCATTTTCTTTTCATTTTTCTCTACTTTTCTCTTTTTCCATACCCATTCTTTTTATGTTACATTTCCCAAGATCCAGAAACTATCCAGGTTTATGATTTCTGAGTACATCTTTCAACTTCTTTTTAGTCTACCATTAACCAAAGCCTTCATATATTTTTTTGTCTTTCCTAAGGATGTCAGTCTCTTTTATTTCTGTCTAACAGTCTAACGGTTATGGTTATCACTAGTTCTACCATGATGGCTATCTCTTCTTATTTTCCATTCCTCATATCCACAAATAGCATCATTCTCTATAGTGCTATCAGGGACTGTCTTCCCTAATTCAGTTGGTACTTACAATTACTATATACTCTCTTGCTACTCTATTATCAGATTGGGTTAGATACTGGATTGTTACTGTTGCTGTAGACCGCTATTATCCCTACAGCTGATAGAAAGCATGGTCCCTCCAACTCTATGTTCACCCCCAACAGTCCATTAAAAACATTACCAAAACTGTGTTACAACCTAGTCTCTCTGGAACACTGCAAACACATCTAGGAAATAAGAGGGGCAACTTGAATAAACTAGACCAATACCATCATATCCAGTGATCAAAACCCATATGGACACATCCCACTGTAAAAACAAAAAACAGACAAACAAACAGGACATAAACCAACCAAACAAACAAAAACCAAGACAGCTTGTATATTCCCTAAGTCACTAATGCCATAGTAATGTCCCCAGATCAAAATTATTTAGATACATTTCAGATGCAGAATTAGAAAGAAGGCAACTGAATATGGTAAAAAAACAACTCAATAAGAATTCAAATATTTCCCAAGAGAATTCAAACAGGGGAGAAAAATGATAAAGTTAATTTATGATATGAAAGAATTTAATAAAGAGAAATACTGAAAGTCAAACCAAGAAGATGATAGAATGAAAAACTAAAATGAAACATCATATAAAAGAGTCAGTGAAACACCTCAACAATGGAATACAACACATGAATGCTTGACTGTCAGAGCACTGTGGCAAACTAGAGCAGTTGAATAATTCAGCCAAGGTCAATGGTAATTTTTTTATTTTATTTTTTTTTCAATGGTAATTTTTTAAATGGATAAATGGAACATTCAATGGTTTGGAGACTTCCTTAAAAGGATAAAAGCTATGAATTGTAAGTATATAAGGGGAGGAAATTCATACTAAAGTCATAGAAAATATTTTTAATAAAGTAATAAAAGAAAAATTTCCTAATTATGGAAAGAGATACTCATCCGGATACAAGAGGCACACAGAACACCAAATGGGTAGGACTGGAAGAGACTCCTAGTGTCATATAATCTAAACACTAAATACACAGGACAAAGTCTATTGACTGATGCAAAAGGGAAGAGCCAAGTCACAATAAAATAAAGCCTCATTAAAAGAACTGCTGGCTCTCAATTTAAACCAATTTAAAGCAAGAAGGCCTTGGAGTGATGTTTGTATGTAGCTGAAAGATCACAACTGTCCACCTTGTCAAATATGCCTGGCAAACTGTCTGCTATAATTGATAAAACAAAGACTTTCTATGATGAAAAGCACGATAAAGGGATTTATGAGTATGAAGCAGCCTTGCAGAGAATATTGGAATACTTCAGACTAAAGAGGAAACTGAACATATTAAAGAGTCTAGACTACAAAATGATGAATCAGTAAGACTCTCATTTTAACAAAATGGACTGGAAACAGAGTAGATGTCTATCAAATAAAAAATGGATGTGAAATTACACTACCTGTACATTGTGAAATTTTGTTTGGGTAGAAGGAAAATTTAAATTATGCATTGTTAGGTAAATAAACAGAACTGGAAAAGTACTGAGTGGAGTAACACTGACTCAGAAAGACAAATGTAACATTTAACATGCTAAATATGTTTAATGTGTAATGTCTGTTGAAACCTGAAAGGGATCATTGGTGGAGGGAAAAGTAAAGATCTTAAATAGAACTTAGAGAATGTAAAGGGGAAGGGGAGAATTATTGAAAAAGAGTGCTAAGTATAAGTGGAGAAACAGATGGAAGAAAGGGGTCAAGAAGTAGATGGGGGAGGGATAACTAACCTTAAGGATGTTTGGAAAAGCCTTATATAAATATGTAAATCTATTATTTCACAAGCCTCATGCATATGCATATTTAACACACACACACACACACACACACACACACACACACATACACACATACTTAATCGAAGTTACCCTACAGCAGGGTATTCCTCGTCCCAGAAGCCATAAACTGTCAAGGAAAATCCAAGTGGCACATTTAGGATATCTACCCTCAAATTCTTGCTTAGAGTTATACCAGAGAACCACAAAACAACATAGACTTTTGCCTTATATTTGGTTGCCTATCAGAACTCAACATTAAAGTCCTGTAGTGGAAGACAGCACACATTTTGGTAACAGAACATGGAAAAAAAATCAAGTTGGTATTGACCAGGAACTTTCATCCCTGCTTGCTCCATTTTATAGCACTGGGATGTACTATGCAAGGCTGCTGTAGAGAAACATCAACAGCCTAAGCCAGTTGTGATCAATCAGAGCTACAATATGATCCATAAGGCTATATATGCCCATTGGGGGCAATATTGGTATGCATTTATGTGAGTAACTAAGTACTTTCTGATTTGATTTAAGGTGCACTGCACAGGAGGAAGTCTATACCTCACATTATAAATCTGGCCATGAAGTCATAGCCCAGGAGCTTATGGGCCCCAGAAGTGAACCTACTACTTTTAATTTGCTAAATTAAAACACTATCCTATGTGATATAAGTCATTATCTCTATATCCATAGGTTAGGGCCAGCCCATCAGAGAATCTTTGCACAGTGGGCAGAAACTCTCAACACAGAAACTCTCAACTGAGAAAAGTCCAGAGACTGTCTGTGAAGTGCCCAGCCATAAATGTGGCCACCATACCACCCTATTCTCTACAGGCTGAGGGATCATCAAGAGCATGGAGATGTAAAGATTGTAGGATCCAGAGGCCAAGGAAGACTGGAGCAAATATGTATTTTATGTATGTGCCAAGACTACTACTGTACTCAGGAATTCACAGCAGCTGTTATGGCCTTTCAAGGTCTTCAGAAGATCAAGCCAATCAACATTCCTACATGAAGGAGAAGGCAAAGGATCACAAGCCAATACCAGGTTCTGGGAAGCTGTTGACAGTGGATGGCTGCCAGAGTTGGAAGAATCGATAGCTTTTTAATTGGGAAGTCCCCAATATGTTGAGCAGGCTCCAGTGGATGGCCCCATACCCGCAAATATTTGTGCAGCAGAAGCTCAAATTAGCACATTATGAAAAATAAACAAATCAAAAAGGCGAAAACAAAACAAAACATTGAGAATTCGGGAGGGAAGGGTTTGGCAAATGGAAGACAGGTCTGCTAGGAATTAGAAGTATTGAGTAGACACAATAAAATACATTTTATACATTTATGGAACTCTCAAAGAACTAACAAAAGTATTGTATTACTTTCTAACAAAAAAGATAGGAAAGTTTCAATGACCATGTCATTCTGCTGACAACATCATTCACTGCATTGGTTCCTTTGTTCTGAAATAGCCTCACAACTTCCTAGACTGCTCATGATAAGGGATAAAAATGACTATGAAGTTATTTACTAATAAAAATAAATCAGTTTTGTATTATTATTTTTACTACTACTATTAATGTTATTTAAAACAAGCCAGAATAAATATAAATCAGCTAAACATTCTCATCTAACTTCTTAATGTTAGTTTAAATAGGTTTATAACTGATTGCTGGGAGAGTTCAGTAGTTAAGAGCACTAGCTAGGTTTGATTCAAGCACTAACAGCAGTTCAAAACCAGAACAATTCCATGTCCAGGGGATCTGACGCCCTCTGGTGGCCTACTTGAGGACAAACATGTACGTGGTACACATATACATAAAGGAAAAACACTCATACATATTAAATAAAATTAAAACAAAAAATGTAAGTGTATACAAATTCCTGCCCTTTAAATACCACAGGAACTGCAGCTAGAATAAAGATTGGATCACAATGAAGAAAAAATTAAAATGGCACCAAATAGAAATAATGAAATGCAGTGAATGATAATAAGACAATATCAGAACATGCCAATTTATCAGAACTTATATAGTTACTTTTTTCTTTTGTTGTCCCTCCTTCTGCTTTTTATTCTATTCTTTTATTAGTTTTGAGATTATAATTTAATTACAGCACTTCTCCATTTCTCTTTTCCTCCCAGCAAACTATCTCATATACTCCTCTCCACTCTCCTTCATATTCATGGTCTCTTGGTTTTCTAATTGGTATAGCACTCATAGATGGATATGCATACATGTACACATTCCTGAATATAACCTGCTCAGTCCATATAATACTACATGTATGAATGCTGTCAGGGCTGATCATTAGGCACTGCACAAACAATTGGTGTGCTCTTTTCTGGAAGAGCACTTCTCCTGCTCCCAACTTTCCTCAATTGGCTATATAATTCTTTGTGTGGGCTTTAGGACTGTGGGCTTCTCTTGGTCAAGTATGATATGTTCATTGGTTCATCCTTGCTCAGCTCACATGTGGGCAGTCATGTTAGTGAGACTTTATAGATGTAGCTTTTAATATTAGTAAGAAACAAGTCTTAGAGAGAACTTCTGAACTTCCTGATTCTCTGGCTCTTACAATCTTTCCACCCCCTGTTCTGCAATGTTCTCTAGACACTAGATGAGCGAGTGTTTCATAGATATATCCATTATGACATTTGATTGGTTGTTGGTTTCTGTAATGCCCTCTATCAGTTACTTTCAAATATAAGATTCCTTGCTGGGATGTGAGGTCTACACACACATGTGGTATAGGGCAAATATTTGTTGGTTGTTAGTGATTATGCTCATTGAGTAAAGTAATGGTTATAGATTCACCAATAATCATGACTTCACTAGCCCTGAGTAGATAGCTTAATTTTCCAGTACCAAGCATAGTCTTCCTCTTGTTGAGCAGGTCTTAAGTTCAGTTAATGAGCTGTTGGCTACTGACAGGTGTGCCTGCCACTATGACACAAACACACACACACATGAGAGAGAGAGAGAGAGAGAGAGAGAGAGAGAGAGAGAGAGAGAGAGAGAGAGAGAGAGAGAGAGAGAGAGAGAGAGAATGCATGCACATACACGCACATTAAAATAAATTAATCGTTTTCAATCATGTTATTACAGGAAATAAAACTCAAGAATCTAAAGCACTATTTCCCAAATACTCTTCTCAATTATAAACACCATAAGAAATGCAGTAAAATAAGTATACGCTTTGAAACATTGTTTTTAAATGGATAGAGACAAATAGAGTATCAGAAGAAATAATCTGCAGGAATGTTTCCCTCTAAAAGCAGCATATTGAACAGAAGTGGAAAGTGACAAATATTGGTCAGAATAGAATAGTTTGTGCTGTAAATGCTAGAATTTATTTTTTTAAGGGTGTCTGCTGCCTTCTCTGACAGCTCCCACTATATTAGGCTGGTCCTGATCAAAGTGGCAGGCAGTTTGGCTCTAAAGTATGCTATCTGGTCAAGGTGGTGTGAGTAGAAGCAGTATAGGATGTTATCTGCCATGCTTAGATTGTGGGAGCAGTTTTCTACACCACCAGTTCTTCTTTTCCCTCTGCTTAGCTTCAGCCTTATCTCAAACTCAGAAGGATGGATCATTTATCTTGGGTCCTAATTGGGTCCTACTTAAGAATCCACAGCCAGATCTGCTGTATGTTATGCAAACCAAGCATATACCCTTGTTATTATGTGAGTCATTGGAATGCTGGGGTTGATAAAGTATAAATGACACTAATTTATGAATGAAATATTACCCAGACAAATAAACCACCAATTTCAGGACTTATAAGTAAGTATTCTGCACTTCTGTTCTGTGTCCCAGTGTGTACTTTATTCTACACATCACATTTCAGGCTGAAAGAAGCTATATCATTTTTCTTTTATTGAATAAAATCTTCATTTACATTTCAAATGCTAAAGCCTTTCCCAGTATCCCCCTCGCCGAAAACCCCCAACCCCTTCCACCCTCTGCCTCCAAGTATATGCCCCTCCACAGGATCTACTACTACCAACCCCCCTCGATTTCCCTTTGTTGGGGCATCTATTCAGCCTTCATCGGACCAAGGACCTCTCCTCCCACTGATGCCCAACCAGGCATTCCTCTGCCACATTTTTGGCTGGAACAATATATACCCCTTGATTGATGGTTTAGCCCTGGGAGTCCTGGGGCATCTGGGTGGCCAACATCATTGTTCTTCCCATGGGGCTGTAAACCCCTTCATCTCCTCCAGACCGCCCTCAAACTTCTCCACTGGGGACCCCACGCCCACTCCAATGATTGGTTGCTAGCATCTGCCTCTGTATGTGTAAGTCTCTGGCAGGGCCCCTCCGGAGGCAACCATAACACGCTCCTTTCGTTTTGCACTTCTTGTCGTCCATAATAGTGACAGGGTTTGGTGACTGTATATAGGATGAATCCCTAGGTAGGGCAGTCTCTGGATGGCCTTTCTCTCACTCTCTGCTCCACACTTTGTCTCCATTACTGCTCCTTTGAGTGTTTTATTCACTTTTTCAGAGGAACCAAACCAACCCCACTTCAGTCCTCCTTCTTCTTAAGCTTCCTGTGGTTTGTGAATTACAACTTGTTTATTTTGAACTTTTAGGCTACCATCCACTTATCAGTAAGTGTATACAATGTGTGTTCTTTTGTTATTGGGTTACCTCACTCAGGATGACACTTTCTAGTTCCATCCATTTGCCTAAGAATTTCATGAATTCATTGTTTTTAATAGCTGAATAGTACTCCATTGTGTATATATACCACAATTTGTGTATCCATTCCTCAGTTGAAGGACATCTGGGTTCTTTCCAGTTTCTGGCTTTTATGAATAAGGCAGCTATGAACATAGTGGAGCATATGTCCTTATTACATGTTGGAGCATCTTCTGGGTATATGCCCAGGAGTGGTATAGCTGGATCCTCAGGTAGTACTATGTCCAATTTTCTGAGGAACCGCCATACTGATTTCCAGAGCAGTTTTACTAGCTTGCAATCCCACCAAAAATGGAGGAGTGTTCCTCTTTCTCCACATCCTCTCCAGCATCTGCTGTCCCCTGAGTTTTTCATCTTAGCCATTCTGACTGGAGTGAGGTGGAAGCTCAGGGTTGTTTTGATTTGCATTTCTCTAATAACTAAGGATGCTGAACATTTCTTTAGGTGCTTCAGAGCCATTCGAGTTTCCTCAGTTGAAAATTCTCTGTTTAATTCTGTACCCTATTTTTTAAAAGGGTTATTTGACACTCTGGAGTCTAACTTCTTGAGTTCTCTATAAACATTGGATATTAGCCCTCTATCAGATGTAGGATTGGTAAAGATCTTTTCCCAATTTGTTGGTTGCCATTTTGTTCTATTGACAGTGTCCTTTGCCTTACAGAAGCTTTGCAGTTTTATGAGGTCCCATTTGCCGATTCTTGTTCTTAGAGCATAAGCCATTGGTGTTCTATTCAGGAAATTTTCCCCTGTGCCCATGTGTTCAAGGTTCTTCCCCACTTTCTCCTCTATAAGCTTCAGTGTATCTGGTTTTATGTGGAGGTCCTTGATCCACTTGAACTTGAGCTTTGTACAAGGAGATAAGAATGGGTCGATTTGCATTTTTCTGCATTCTGACCTCCAGTTGATCCAGCACCATTTGTTAAAAATGCTGTCTTTTTTCCACTGGATGTTTTTAGCTCCTTTGTCAAATATCAAGTGACCATAGGTGTGTGGGTTCTTTTATGGGTCTTCCTTTCTATTCCATTGATCTTCCTGCCTGTCTCCGTACCAATACCAAACAGTTTTTATCACTATTGCTCTGTAGTAGAGCTTGAGGTCAGGGATGGTGATTCCCTCAGGAGATCTTTTGTTGTGGAGCATAGTTTTTGCTATCCTGGGCTTTTTTGCTATTCCAGATGAATTTGAGGATTGTTCTTTCTAGATCTATGAAGAATTGACTTGGGATTTTGATGGCAATTGCATTGAATCTGTAGATTGTGTGGTAAGATGGCCATTTTTACTATATTAATCCTGGCAATCCATGAACATGGGAGATTTTTCTATCTTCTGAGATATTCTTTGATTTCTTTCTTCAGAGACTTGAATTTCTTGTCATACAGATCTTTTACTTCCTTGGTTAGAGTCACACCAAGGTATGTAATATTATTTGTGACTATTGTGAAGGGTGTCATTTTCCTAATTTCTTTCTCAGCTTGTTTATCCTTTGAGTAGAGGAAGACTACAGATTTGTTTCAGTTAAAGTTCTATCCAGCCACTTTGCTGAAATTGTTTATCAGCTTTAGGAGTTCTCTGGTGGAAGTTTTGGGGTCACTAAAGTATAGGATCATATCATCTGCAAATAGTGATATTTTAACTTCTTTCATTCCAATTTGTATACCTTTGACCTCCTTTTGTTGTCTGATTGCTCTGGCTAGGTCTTCAAGTACTATATTGAATAGATAGGGAGAGAGTGGGCAACCTTGTCTGGTCACAGATTTTAGCAGGATTGCTTGAGTTTCTCTCCATTTAATTTGATACAGTGCTTTCACTATGTTTAGGTATGGGCCTTGGATTCCCAATCTCTCCAAGACTTTTATCATGAAGGGATGCTGGATTTTGTCAAAAGCCTTTTCAGCATCTAATGAAATGACCATGTGGTTTTTTCCCATGAGTTTGTTTATGTAGTGGATTACATTGAAGGATTTCCATATATTGAACCATCCCTGCATCCCTGGGATGAAGCCTAATTGATCGTGGCAAATTATCATGTTGATGCATTCTTAGACTCGGCCAGAATTTTGTTGAGTATTATTGCATCGATGTTCATAAGGGAGATTGGTCTAAAGTTCTTTTTCCTTCTTTGGTCTTTGTTTGGTTTAGGTATAAGCATTATTGTGCCTTCATAGAATGAATTGGGTAATGTTCCTTGAGTTTCTATTTTGTGGAATAGTTTGAAGAGTATTGGTATTAGCTCTTCTTTGAAGATTTGATAGAATTCCCCACTAAACCCATCTAGTCCTGGGCTTTTTTTTTTTTTTTTTTGATGGGAGACTATGAACAACTGCTTCTAATTCCTCAGGACTTATGGGACTATTTAGATGGTTTTTCTGATCCTCTTTTAACATTGGCACCTGGTATGTATATAGAAAGTTGTCTGTTTCATCCAGATTTTTAAATTTTGTTGAGTATAAGCTCTTGTAGTAGGATCTGATGATGTTTTGAATTTCCAGTTTCTGTTGTTATGTCTACCTTTTCATTTCTGATTTTATTAATTTGAATAGTGCTCCTGTGCCGTCTGGTTAGTCTGGCTGAGGGTTTATTTATCTTGTTGATTTTCTCAAAGAACCAGCTCCTGGTTTTGTTGATTCTTTGTATAGTTCTTTTTGTTTCTATTTGGTTGACTTTGGCCCTGAGTTTGATTATTTCATGTCATCTACTCCTCTTGTGTGTATTTGCTTTTTTTTGTTCTAGAGTTTTCAGGTACAGTGTCAAGCTGCTAGTGTAAGCTCTCTCCATTTTCTTTTTGGAGGCACTCAAGGCTATGAGTTTTCCTCTCAGCACTGCTTTCATTGTGCCCCTTAAATTTTGGTATGATGTGTCTTCATTTTCATTAAATTCTAAAAAGTCTTTAATTTCTTTCTTTATTTGTTCCGTGACCAAGCTATCATTGAGAAGAACATTGTTCAAAGTCCATGTGTATATGTGTTTTCCATTGTTTTTGTTTGAACTTAAGATCAGCCTTAGGCTCTGGTGATCTGATAAGGTTCATGGAATAATTTCATTATTTCTGTATCTGTTGAGACCTAGTTTGTGACCAACTATATGGTCAGTTTTAGAGAAGGTAGCATGAGGTGCTGAGAAGAAGGTATTTTGCTTTAGGATGGAGTATTCTACAAATATCTGTTAGATCCATTTGGTCCATAACTTCAATTAGTTTCACTGTGTCTCTGTTAAGTTTCTGTATCTGTGATTTGTCCATTGTTGAGAGTGGGGTGTTGAAGTCTCCCACTATTATTATGTGGGGTGCAATGTGTGCTTTCAGCTTTAATAAAGTTTCTTTTATGGATTGGGTGCATAGATTCAGAGCATAGATGTTCGGAATTGAGAGTTCATCTTGGTAGACTTTTCCTTTGACCAGTATGAAGTGTCCCTCCTTATCTTTTTTGACAACTTTTGGTTGAAAGTCAATTTTATACGATATAAGAATGGCCACTCCAGCTTGTTTCTTGGGACTATTTGCTTAGAAAATTGTTTGCCAGTCTTTGACTCTGACATAGTGACTGCCTTTGTCACTGAGGTGGGTTTCTTGTATGCACCAAAATGTTGGGTCCTGTTTACATATCCAGTCTGTTGGTCTATGTCCTTTTATTGGGGGAATTGAGACCGTTAATGTTGAGAGGTATCAAGAAGTGTTTGTTGCTGACTGTTATCTTCTTTGTTAAAAGTGAACTTTGGTTTGTGTAGCTATCTTCTTTTGGGTTTATTAAAAGAAGAAGACTTTATAGCTATTTCTAGGGTGTTGTTTCCCACCTTGTGTTGGTATTTTCTGCCCATTATCCTTTGGAGAGATGAATTAGAGGAAAGATATTCTGTAAATTTGCTTTTGTCATGGAATGTCTTGATTTCTCTGTCTATGGTAATTGAGAGTTTTGCTGGGTATAATAGTCTGGGTTGACATTTATGTTCTCTTAGGGTCTGTCTGACATCTGCCCAGGATCTTCTATCTTTAATAGTTTCTGGTGAGAAGTCTGGTGTATTTCTGATAGGTCTTCCGTTATATGTTACTTGTCCTTATCCCCTTACTGCTTTTAATAGTCTTTCTTTGTTTAGTGCATTTGGTGTCTTGATTATTATGTACCTGGAGGACTTTCTGCTCTGGTTCAGTCTATTTGGAGTTCTGTAGGCTTCTTGTATGTTCATGGGCATCTCTTTCTTTAGATTAGGGAAGTTTTCTTCTATTATTTTGTTGAAGTTATTTACTGGCTCTTTAAGATGTAAATCCTTGCTCTCTTCTATACCTATAATCCTTAGGTTTGGTCTTATCATTGTGTGCTGGAGTTCCTGGATGTTTTGGGTTACAAGCTTTATGCATTTTGCATTTTTTTTGACTGTTAAGCCAGTGTTCACTATGGAATCTTCAGCATCTGAGATTCTTTCTTCTATCTCTTGTATTCTGTTGTTGATGCTTGCATCTATGACTCCTGAATTCTTTCCAAGGTTTTCTATCTCCAGAGATGTCTCACTTTGCAATTTCTTTATTGATTCTACTGCCATTTGTAGATCCTGGGTAGATTTGTTCAGTTCCTTCACTTGTTTTCTTGTGTTTTCCTGAAACTCTTTAAGAGATTTTGGTGTTTCTAATTTAAGGGCTTCTGCCTGTTGACCCATGATCTCCCATAGTTGCTTATGGGATTTTTGTGTTGCCTCTTTAAGGGCTTTTACCTATTGAACCATGTTCTCTTGTATTTCTTTAAAGGAGTTATTTATGTCCTTCTTGAAGTCCTCTATCAACGTCATGAGATGCAATTGTAAATCCAGCTCTTGCTTTTCCGATGTGATGGAGAATCCAGGATTTGCTGATGTGGGAGAACTGGGTTCTGATGGTGCCATGTTGCCTTGGTTTCTGTTGGCAATGATCTTGCGTTTGCCTTCGGCCATCTAGTTATCTCGGGTATTAGCTGGTCTTGCTGCCTCTGACTGTGCCCTCACTGTCCTTCAGGCCTATATATCTGTACTCCTGGGATTCCTTTCCTCTCAAATGCCCTGTATACAGCTGGTTCTCCAGGAAGTATCAGGATATGAGGTCTTCCCTGTGGCAGACCTGGCAAGGGTCGAATGCCCTGTGTGCTGCTCGTTCTCTAGAGAGTATTAAGAAATGGCTCTCCCCGACAGCAGAACTGGCAGGGGTCTACCACATGGGAGCAGAATGGGGCAGGTGGTTGCAGAGGAGGAGGGAGGGTTAGAAGGGACAAAAGGGGAGTGGTAATCTGGAGGGATGGTGGGGTTTGGTGTTTGCTAGGTAGTGAATCCCAGCCAGCAGCTCTGGGCCTCCAGAGGTGGGGGATGGTTCTTACCGAATGCCCTGCATGCCATTGGTTCTCTAGAAAGTATCAGGAAATATGGTCTCACTTGCAGCAGAACAGGCAGGGGGTCTACCACATCGGAGCAGTATGGGGTAGGCAATAGCAAAGGAGGAGAGAGGGGTAGAACGGACAGGAGGGGAGTGGTAATATGGAGGGACAGCAGGTTTTGGTGGTTGCTAGGTAGTGAGTCCCACCCAGGGGCTCTGGGCCTCCAGAGGTAGGGGGTTATACTTACCAAATGCCCTGCACACTGCAGGAAATGGGGTCTCCCCCGCAGCAGAACTGGCAGGGGTCTATCGCATAGGAGCAGAATGGGGCAGTTGGTGGCGAGAGGAGAAGGAGGGGTAGAAGGGATGGAAGAGGAGTGGTAATCTGGAGGGTCTGTGGGTTTAGGTGGTTGCCGGGTACCACTGAGCCATTTCACCAGGCCCCAGCCCCTCTTTCTATAATGTTTCTTTGAGCCTTGGATGTAAGCATGGTGTTGTAAATGTATAGATTGGGGATGGGCACCTCACAGTCCATTGCCCTCTTCATTTTGACCAGCTATGGTTTTCTGTAATGAACTCTGGTGAAAGAGAAGCTTCTTAGATGGTGGTGTGTTGCTGTTGTTGTCTCTTGTACATTCTCCTTGGGATTTATGGGGCACACCATGGCATATGTGTTGTCTGAGAAGAGCTTGTGCTTGGGCCATCAGCCCTGGCAGCAGATGCCTGTGTCAGCTGAAATGGCTGTCCAACCATTCTCTGTCTTTGGGTATTCCTAAAACTAACTTTGTGTTAGAGGAACAGTTAGAAGCATTTATTCTCTCCTATTCTGCTCATTGTCTTGTTTTCTGTGCAGAAGTTACTCAATTTGTTATGACCAAATTTGTTCCAACTCCCAGTGTTGTAAGACATATTATATCCTCCTCACATGTGCTCCTATGATTTTGGGGTGTGTTAGAACCCCTGGGAATGGAGCTTCCTCTAGGTGTTTTGGGACTGCCAATTATTCTCTCTTATCCCCAACTCCTACTTTCATGATGTGTGTGATGTGTGTGTGTGTGTTTGTGAATATGTGTGTGTGTATGTATGTATGTATGTATGTATATCTGTGAGTAAATGGCTGTGAGTGTGTATCTGTGTGTCTGTGTGTCTGCGAGTGTATATCTGTGTGTGTCTGTGAGTGTGCCTGTGAGTGTGTGTATCTGTATGTGTCTGTCTGTGAGTGTGTGTGTATGTGTGAGTGTGTGAGTGTCTGTGAGTGTGTGTCTGTGTCTGTCTGTGAGTATGTGTGTCTGTGTCCGTAACTGTAAGTATGTATCTGTCAGTTTGTGAGTGTGTGTGTGTGTGTGTGTGTATGTGTGTGTGGGAGAGTGTGTGTCTCTGTGTGCATGTGATGAGCATAATGTAAATAAGCAATTGTATATTAGGTCCATGTGTTCTCGCAGACTTCTAGAATAGTTCGTGGCTGTGTTTGCTGAGTACATGATATTACATTTCTCAAGTTGAATACAGTGGCATACACCTTTAATCTCCACTTTTAGGAGGGATGGAAGGGTAGAAAGTTTGCCACAAGTAGGACCCCAGCCTCATCTACATAGAAAGTTTCAGGCCAGCCAGTGCTGGTCACTATAGTGAGCTCCTATCTCAAACAGTTAAAACAAACCTAAAGGCCAAGGATGGAATCTCCCCTGCTAAGGAAAGTAGTCCAGAAGGAGACCTCTGCTGAGTCACAGGAAACAACTTACTTTTGTCTACCCAAACACACAAAGGTGTTGGGTGGCTGGTCCTGGAGAAAGGCTTATAGGCTCTCTGGCCTGGAAGACCTGGCATCCTGAAGTTGTGTGCTTTTAGCAGTTCTCTGAGACCCTACCCTGAACCACTGAACCAGAAACCTCTGGGTGCTTATTCCATCAATGCATTTTAACAAGTTTTCCAACTCATCCTGAAGCCCACCACAGCTTACGTAAGAAGTGCTTATGCAGTAGGAGAGATGAGTGTAAAGTGAGCAAGACAAAGGGTATGTAGACAACACCTCGTGGTCCACAGTGAGTGCCAGTGGGGTATGAAGAGTAAGAAGATGCGTCCTGTTCCCTATCCATTCTTTAAGATGCTAGAGAAGACTGGTGTGAATGGATTAAGCCACATGAGGTACATTAGAGACAGCGAAGAACATTAGACTCCCAGAAAGGGGTCAGAATGAGACTAACTCCCTTGGATCCCTGGTTTCTGATTGGATGTTGCAGGTGGTTCTGTGAAAATTGAAGAAGACAAGGTAGAGTGAATGCCATTGTTTGGATCTGAAGCATCCTGTATCCTCCCAGGGCCCCTGTGCTACAGACTTGGTCACCTGCACATGGTGGAAGCCGTAAGTGATGCTGCCTCGTAGGGCACATGTCCTTCCCCACCCCCTTCCTCTTCCTCTCTTGGTTCTTTATTCCTTTAATTGTGACAACATTCCTGACAAAGGAAACAATGGAAGGATTGATTGTCCTTTATAATCTGAAGACATACAGTCATCCCAGTTAGCATCAGCTGTCAGTTTGGAGTCTCAACTGGGGATTGCCTCAAACAGATTGGTCTATGGGCATGTCTATAATCATTTTTTCTTCATTGTTAATTGATGCAGGAGAGCCCGGCCCATGTGGGCTATACCATCCCTACGTTGCTGGTCCTGGGCTGTATAAGAAACCTAGCTGAGTAAGCCAGACAGCCCCTTTTCTCCATGGGCCCTGCCTCCGCTCCTGATGGAGTTCCTGCCCTGACTTTTCCTCAATGATGAACTCTGTCAGGAAGAATAAGACAAATAAACCTGTTCCTCGCCAGTGTTTATTGCACCAACAGAGAGTAAACTAGAACAGTCCATAGTGATGGGGGGGGTATATGGGACCAGAAGTGTGCTGTGCTGGCCACACTGTGTGCACTCAGGAAACAAAGGGGGAAGGTAATGCTCAACTGGCTTTCTTCTCCTTTTTCTATTCAGCCCAGGACCCACCCCAGGCCACTGGTGGGGCAGCATTGTTGCTGCTGTGCCCTAGGGTGTTGCTGCCCACATCCAGGATGGGATCTTTCCTCTCAATGAAAGTTCTCTACAAACTCCTCAAAGACAAACCCACAGAGGTGCCCCTAGATGACTCTCAATCCAGTCAAGTTTTTAATGAAAATTTACTATCCTAACTTCTCAAGCACAAAGTAAGAGAGTTTGCTTAGTCACGTGCTGCCACCAAGTCTCACCAGAGGATCAAGGCAGCATGGCTGTGCGACCTCTGAAATTGACAGCAAGTTAACTTTTTATTCTTTGTAAGTCAACTAACTTGGGTATCTGCTCTAGTAACTCTTTAGCAGCTATGTAACACAATAACGTGGCTTACAGTTAAATGAAGCCATGTAGTACGAGAAGCAAATGGACAAAAATCCTGGAACGAACCACATGAGTTTGCAGAAACCGGAAGTAAGGAAAAGTCCAATCACTTGCTTCGCTGAGGAGGTGAGGGACTGCTGAGAAAAGACAGTATCACGATCTCTCCTTCAAAACAAAGGTTCCAGTTACAGCATAAACTGTAATAGTTACTAGCCACAACCAAAGAATTTGTGATTCAGATCCAGGACCATGAACCCTCTCAGTCCTGCTCCACAGTGGACACAGAAATCTAGGTAAACTGTAGAGGTGACCAGTTACTTCATGCCAACCTGAGTTCAGCTGGTGGCCAGCAGACAAGCCAAGATCACCACTCCTCTGGTGGTGGATACTGTCTTGTTCAGGGTGGCTTGCCCTCAGCCCCAGAGAAACATGGAGGAAGCTGCTAAGTCCAAGATGAGTAACAGGGAGAGAAGCAGGATCCTCAGAAGTGAAGAGACAGTCAGTGAAGGTTTTGGTTCCAAGGTGCTCCACTTAGGTGGTTTGTGTTGTGTGGTTACGTTTGGTTTGGCTTTTGTCAACCTGGCCCAAGATAAAGTCATCTGAGAAGAGAGACTCTCAACCAAGAAAATGCCTTCATGAGATCGGCTTGTGGGCAAGCCCATGGGTCCCTCTCGTGAGTGATAATTGCTTTGTAAGGCCCAGCCTTCTGTAACCAGTGCCAGCCTGAACTGGTGATCCTGAGCTGTATAAGAAAGCAGGCTGAGCAAGCCATGGGGGCAAGGAGGTAAGCTACATCTGTGGTTGTGATTTCAGTTCCTGCTTCCGAGTTCCTTCCTTGAGTTCCTGCTCTGACTTCCCTTCGTAAGGGACTGTGATCTGGACATGTAAACTGAAATAAACCCTTTCATCCAAGTTTCCTTGGGTTACAGTGTTTTATCACAACCATGGAAACCTTAACTATGACATAAGTGGTAACAGGGTCCATTGCGTGAATAGAAGGACTCATGTATGACCAAATGGAATTTCTAAACATTTCCAATTCTCTTCTAGAAAAGAGAAAGGTTAACACTCTCTTGTTCTTTGGGCTTTAAAATCTTCCAAACCAAGGGCTGGAGAGGTGGAGAGATGAGAGACCAGATGATATGCCAGACACACTTAAGGATCCCACACTAAAGTCGGTCAAGAAACACTTGACAGCGGGATTGCAAAAAGCAAATGTGATTTAGTTCTCTCATGTTACTATTACTACAGCCAGACTAGTACCACTCACACGATATGTTAGTAAAGTAAGAATGATACAGAGCTTGTCAAACTCAAAGAATATTTGATTCCCGGGAATGGGCTTCAGCTCCGGGCTGAGGGGTAACCTTGTAAATACAAGGTCCTGGATTCTCTAGTACTGAAAGGCATGTGCTGTATATTTCAGCTGAGAATAAACCTCATTGTGTCCTGCCTTGCTGATGTGGTGCCTGGAGCACTGCCTACACACTGTTCAGGGGAAGCAGAACAAAGTTGGGAATGGTGGTCCAGGCTGTTTTCCTTCACCAGACCAGAATGAGAAACATCGGACTCTGGGACAAATTGTTGTAGTTCCTGGTCTCCTGTGTAACCAGGGGGCCAGCACCAGCATACAGCTGGGAGTCGAGAACCAGGGTCTCAGTCCACACTTCCCCTCAGGGAGTCCACACACTGGGCAGGAAAAGGGAGAGCCCAGGAAGTGCAGGCCTGAACCAGTCTGGTTCCAAGTACACTCCAAAAGCACAGAGGGGCTGGTGGCATGGCCTTCCCACCAGTGATCCTTGATTCCTTCATGAAGAGACAATCCTTGCTTGCCTGTCCTGCTTTAATTATGATGGATATAAATGCATATGCTTTATTCAGGATGATCCAGGGATTAAACACCTTTTGTAGGAAGGCATGCCCAGGAAGGGAAGCACATTGTTTGAACACCTGGGACCTATCTAGACACCTCATTAGCATGGAGAACTCCAGGTGTTTATGCTTTGTGACTGCTTGCCATGGTCCTCTCAGTGGGGTGTCATGGTTATGTGTTCCAGAGCAGGTAGTGGCAGGTAGAGAATGGCTTCACTCCTGCCATTCTCAATCCTGAGACTCCAGGGGTTTGAGCTCATTCAACCTTACCACTGTTATGCCTATCTCATAACAAGGTCCCACATGCCCAACACCTCCTATGTTCTTGTGACAAAAATAAAATGATCATTTTAATTGTTGCATATTGTATATACAACTCAGAACATCACATCACATTGTACCTGTGCTGGCTAGTTTTTATATTAAAGTCATTTTGGCAGAGGGAACCTCAAATTGTGAAAAGGCTACCAACAGATTGGGCTGTGGGACAAGCCTGTGATGTTTAGTTTGCTCCTAGCCGAGACCATCTGGTCTGCCTGGTATTACTTTACCGAAATGAACAGAGACTATGAGAGCATCATAAACTAAGCTTTGGTGAGTGCAGAGCCCAGCCCACCCTTAGGATGGTCCTAAAAAATATAACTTTAAAGTCTGCTTCTGTGGAACTCTCCCTTCCAATTCACTCTGACTGAGGTCTAGTCTAGGTCTCACATGTGGCAATGTTCTGGGTCTTTGCTGTGATTTATCCTGTCCTCACCCACAGACTTCCAATGGACTTCTTTTTCCCAGTACACAGGAGGTCACCGAACACTGTTGGATTCCTCTTTGGGTATGTCCATCAAACACAAAGGAAGAGTTCACCATGCTTTCTGAATGAGATTGAAGGCATATCTATGCTCAACATGTATCTACTTACCAGCCCATCCACCTTTGTAAGTGCCAGGAGCCACTCTTACTTTGATCTTCAGCCTCCTTTCATTGTTACTGACAGGCTCAGCTATTAGGCTCATTTAAGTTGAAAAGTTACTAGCTCTTGATTTTTCCAAGTTAGCTGACCAATGTAGGTTAGATCAAACATAGCTCTCCCACGGTTTGGTCACCTAACCACAAACTTCACTCACCTTCCCTTGATTTTTAGCTAATCAATATCCTGCAGTTGAGGCCAACTTCCCTCTAAGGTCCTAAGAACAAGTCAAAGCAAGTCTCCCGAGATAAGGTCTACATATTGCTTGCTCCCCTCTACATTGCAGTGTGTCTCCTGAGATAACTTCATCCTGCTCGTTCCCCTCTACATTGCAGTGTCTGCTGAGATGATGCCCACCCCCCTCCCCTACATCCTGATTGTTCCCCTTTATATTACAGTGTGAGGAAAATAAAAATTACAGCTTGATCAGAATTCCTGTCTTGCTGTCAGTTCTTCACCTCTCTTGTCCCCATTCTCTCCTAGGTGCCCCTGACACCCCCCTGCCATGTGCATCTTAACTCTTTGTTAAACACTAGTATAAAAGTTGAGTCTCACTATCCATCTGTACTGGCTGATTTTGTGTGTCAACTTGACACAGGCTGGAGTAATCGCAGAGAAAGGAGCTTCAGTTGAGGAAATGCCTCCATGAGATCCAGCTGTAAGGCATTTTCTCAATTAGAGCTCAACAGTGGGAGGGTCCATTGTGGGTTGTGCCATTCCTGTGCTGGAAGTCCTGGGTTCTATAAGAAAGCAAGCTGAGCAAGCCAGGGGAAGGAAGCCAGTAAGGAGCATCCCTCCATGGCCTCTGCATCAGCTCCTGCTTCCTGACCTGCTTGAGTTCCAGTCCTGACTTCCTTTCGTGATGAACAGCAATGTGGAAGTGTAAGTGAATAAATCCTTTCCTCCCCAACTTGCTTCTTGGTCATGATGTTTATGCAGGAATAGAAACTCTGATTAAGATACCAACTAATGCACACTCTATGAAGTTACTCAGACAAAAGGAGAACAGAACAGAGCTTCCATTTTTCAAGGTCAACCCTGGCCATAATCAACAAGATGGGAGGAAAACCACTGTGTCTCAAGGAAATCAGCCAAGATGCCATTGAGATGCACACATACAAATTGGTCACCTTCAGTGTAGTGCTTGTCTGTGTCAACAAAGACCCTTGTGAGCAAAATGGAGGCATGCAATTTGGGGGAATCATAAAGTAAGATTTTAGACTCTTTAACAATGTGGAAAAGTCATTTAAGAATGGCTGATCTTGGGACAGCCAGGTTCTGAGACAGACAGGCATAATATCGCGTGGGTCTCGGGCGGCTTGTGTGTATGCGGCTCCCAAGTGCGGGGCTGATCTGCAGTAACCAGCACGCCAGCTCTGCTGTGGGACTTCTGCCTGGCAGAGGGACCCCGCACTGGGCGGGAGCCTACCAGCTTTCCTTCCGCGACCTCTGTTCCCGCAGACTGCGCTGAAGAGACAGGTACCCCAAACTCTCTCTCCCCAATATAACATCACTTGGGACACGGCCTGTTGGGGCTTCCATCTGTGCCCGAGAACGGGTCAGCGCTGTGGTCGTCTGGGTGCCAGATCGGCAGGCCATCGCATCTGCAGGGTGAGCAGCTGCACGGAGAGTGTGCAGATTGCACTCCGCCATCTTTGCTCCAGTGACTGGGAAGTTGGGACAGCCAGGTTCTGAGACAGACAGGCTTAATATCGCTTGGGTCTCGGGCGGCTTGTGTGTGTGCGGCTCCCAAGTGCTGGGCAGATCTGCAGTAACCAGCGTGCTAGCTCTGCTGTGGGACTTCTGCCTGGCAGAGGGACGCCCCCTTCCCCCCCCCCAGGAGAGATCACACACCCCTGCACAGGGCAGGAGCCTACCAGCCTCCTTTTGGCAACCTCTGCTCCAGGAATCCACTAGGCTGAGCCTTTGGATATGCAAGGCCTCCCCAATATAAGATCACATGGAGCAAGGCACATTAGGGCTCCAAAGTCACTCAGGAGAAGGCAGGCCCCAGAAATCGGTGCCAGGGGAATCCTGGCAATCCAGGGGGGGGGCAGAAATAGCTTTGCAGGCTCACAGGAGGTCCAACCAACAGCCAGTGGCAGCAGGACCAACTAACATCAGATGTATCCAGATGGCAAAAGGCAAACGTAGGAATGTTACTAACAGAAATCAAAGTAATGTGGGACCATCCGAACCCAACTCTCCAACAGCAGCAAATCCTGGATACCCCACCACACCCGAAAGACAAGATCTGGATTTAAAATCACTTCTCGTGGTGCTATTAGAGGATCAAAAGAGGGACACAAATAAATCTCATAAAGAGTTACAGGAGACCATGAATCAACGGTTAGAAGCCCTTACAAAGGAAACACAAAAATCGCTTAGAGAAATGCAGAAGAACATGGATCAAAGGATGGAGGTGCACAAGGAGACAACACAAAAATCGCTTAACGAGATGAATCAACGGGTAGATGCACTCACAAAGGAATCACAAAATTGGCATAAAGAAATGCAGAAGAATATGGGTCAACAGACGGATGCCCATAAGGAGGCAACACAAAAATTGCTTAAAGAAATGAATCAACGGTTAGATGCCCTTACAAAGGAAACACGAGAACTGCTTAAAGAAATGCAGGAGACAATGGATCAACAGATGGATTCCCATGAGGAGGAAACACAAAAATCACTCAGAGAAATGCAGGAGAACGTGGGTCATCAGGAAGAAATCCTGAAAGAGGCAATGCAAAAATACCTTAAAGAAATACAGGAAAATACAAACAAACAAGTGAAGGATCTCAGCAAATCCATCCAGGAACTAAAAAAGGAAGTAGAAACAACTAAGAAATCACAAAGGGAGACAACTTTGGAGATAGAAAACCTTGGGAAGAAATCAGGAGTCATAGATGCAAACATAAACAACAGAATACAAGAGATGGAAGAAAGAATCTCAGGTGCTGAAGATTCCATAGAAAGCATCAACTCAACAGTCAAAGAAAATGCAAAATGCAAAAAACGTGTAACCCAAAACATCCAGGAAACCCAGGACACAATGAGAAGACCAAACCTAAGGATTATAGGTATAGATGAGAGTGAAGATTTGCAACTTAAAGGGCCAGTAAACATCTTCAACAAAATTATGGAGGAAAACTTCCCTAACCTAAAGAGAGAGATGCCGATGAACGTACAAGAAGCCTACAGAACTCCAAACAGACTGGACCAGAACAGAAATACCTCCCGTCACATAATAATCAAAACACCGAATGTTCTAAACAAAGAAAGAATACTAAAAGCAGTAAGAGAAAAGGGCCAAGTAACATACAAAGGAAGACCTATCCGAATCACATCAGACTTCTCACCAGAGACTATGAAAACCAGAAGATCCTGGGAAGATCTCATGCAGACACTAAGACAGCACAAATGCCAGCCTAGACTACTATACCCAGCAAAACTCTCAATCACCATAGATGGAGAGACCAAGATATTCCATGATAAAACCAAATTTTCACAATATCTTTCCACAAATCCAGCCCTGCAACGGATAATAGGTGGAAACGTCCAATACAGGGAGAGAAACAACACCCTGGAAAAAATGAGATAATAACCTTCTTGAATCAAACCCAAAAGTAGATAACCACTCAAACATAAAGATAGCGTCAAGAATGGCAGATGGCAATAATCACTATGCCTTAATCTCTCTTAATATCAATGGTCTCAATTCCCCAATTAAAAGACATAGACTAGCAGACTGGATACGTAAACAGGACCCAGCATTTTGCTGCATGCAGGAAACGCACCTCAGTGTCAAAGACAAACACTACCTCAGAGTAAAAGGCTGGAAAACAATTTTACAAGCAAATGGCCCCAAGAAAAGAGGTGGAGTAGCCATCCTAATATCAGATAAAATTGATTTTCAACCTAAAGTCATCAAAAAAGACACAGAAAGACACTACATACTGATCAAGGGAAAAATCCACCATCAAGAACTCTCAATTCTGAATATCTATGCTCCAAATGCAAGGGCACCCTCATTCGTAAAAGAAACTTTACTAAAACTCAAAGCACACATCGCACCGCACACAGTAATAGTGGGTGACTTCAACACCTCACTCTCTGAAATGGATCGTTCAGGAAAGCAGAAACTAAACAGGGACACAGTGAATCTAATTGAAGCCTTGGACCAAATGGAACTAACTGATATATATAGAACATTTCATCCTAGAGCTAAAGAATACACCTTCTTCTCAGCTCCTCATGGTACCTTCTCCAAAATTGACCATATAATTGGTCACAAATCAGACCTCAACAGATACAAGAAGATAGAAATAATCCCATGCCTCCTATCAGATCACTATGGAATAAGGGTGGTCTTCAATGGCAACAAAAACAAAAGAAAACCCACGTACACATGGAGGCTGAACAATGCTCTACTCAATGATAACTTGGTCAAGGTGGAAATAAAGAAAGAAATCAAAGACTTTTTGAAAGTTAATGAAAATGAAGGCACAACATACCCTAATTTATGGGACACAATGAAATCAGTGCTAAGAGGAAAATTCATAGCCCTGAGTGCCGCCAAAAAGAAACGGGAGACAGCATACACTAACAGCTTAATGGCACACCTGAAAGCCCAGGAACAAAAAGAAGCAAATACACCAAAGAGGAGTAGAAGGCAGGAAATCATCAAACTCAGGCTGAAATCAATCAAGTAGAAACAAATAAAACCATAAAAAGAATCAACAAAACGAGGAGTTGGTTCTTTGAGAAAATCAACAAGATAGATAAGCCCTTAGCCAGACTAACCAGAGAGCACAGAGATAGTATCCAAATTAATAAAATCAGAAACGAAAAGGGAGAGATAACAACAGAAACTGAGGAAATTCAAAAAATCATCAGATCCTACTACAAAAACCTGTATTCAACACAACTAGAAAATCTTGAGGAAATGGACAATTTCCTTGACAGATACCAAGTACCAAAATTAAATCAGGATCAAATAGACCATCTAAACCGTCCTATAAGCCCTGAAGAAATAGAAGTTGTCATTGGAAGTCTTCCAACAAAAAAAAGCACAGGTCCAGATGGTTTTAGTGCAGAATTCTATCAGACCTTCAAAGAAGACCTAACACCAATACTCTTCAAACTGTTCCACAAAATAGAAACAGAAGGAACACTACCCAACTTGTTCTATGAAGCCACAATTACACTAATACCAAAAGCACACAAAGATCTGACAAAGAAAGAGAATCTCAGGCCAATCTCTCTTATGAATATCGATGCAAAAATACTCAATAAAATTCTTGCCAACCGAATCCAAGAACACATCAAAACGATCATTCACCACGATCAAGTAGGCTTCATCCCAGGGATGCAGGGATGGTTCAATATAAGGAAATCCATCAATATAATCCACTACATAAACAATCTCAAAGAAAAAAACCACATGGTCATCTCATTAGATGCTGAGAAAGCATTTGACAAAATTCAGCATCCTTTCATGCTAAAGGTCTTGGAAAGATCAGGAATTCAAGGCCCATATCTAAACATAGTAAAAGCAATTTACAGCAAACCGGTAGCCAGCATCAATCTAAATGGAGAGAAACTTGAAGCAATCCCACTAAAATCAGGGACTCGACAAGGCTGCCCTCTCTCTCCATATCTTTTCAATATAGTACTTGAAGTTCTAGCTAGAGCAATTAGACAACAAAAAGAGGTCAAAGGGATACAAATTGGAAAGGAAGAAGTCAAACTATCACTATTTGCAGACGATATGATAGTATACATAAGCGACCAAAAGAACTCCACCAGAGAACTCCTACAGCTGATAAACGACTTCAGCAAAGTGGCCGGATATAAAATCAACTCAAGCAAGTCAGAAGCCTTCCTATACTCAAAGGATAAGCAGGCTGAGAAAGAAGTAAGAGAAATAATACCCTTCACGATAGCCACAAACCATATTAAGTATCTTGGCGTGACTCTAACCAAACAAGTAAAAGATCTGTATGACAAGAACTTCAAGTCTCTGAAGAAAGAAATTGAAGAAGACCTCAGAAGATGGAAAAATCTGCCATGCTCATGGATTGGCAGGATTAATATAGTAAAAATGAGCATCTTACCAAAAGTAATACACAGATTCAATGCAATCCCCATCAAAATCCCAACTCAATTCTTCATAGAGTGAGAAAGAGCAATTCAAAAATTCATCTGCAATAACAGAAAACCCAGAATAGCTAAAACTATTCTCAAGAGTAAAAGAACCTCTGGGGGAATCAGTATCCCGGACCTCAAGCTGTACTACAGAGCAATAGTGTTAAAAACTGCATGGTATTGGTACAGTAACAGACATGTAGATCAATGGAACAGAATTGAAGACCCAGAAATGAATCCACACTCCTATGGTCACTTGATCTTTGACAAAGGAGCTAAAACCATCCAGTGGAAAAAAGATAGCCTTTTCAACAAATGGTGCTGGCTCAGCTGGAGGTCAACATGCAGAAGAATGCAAATTGACCCATCCTTATCTCCTTGCACTAAGCTCAATTCTAAGTGGATCAAAGATCTCCACATAAGACCAGACACACTGAAACTAATAGAAGGGAAACTAGGGAAGAACCTTGAACATATGGGCACAGGGGAGAATTTCCTGAACAGAACTCCAATAGCTTATGCTCTAAGATCAAGAATAGACAAATGGGACCTCATTAAATTACAAAGTTTTTGCAAGGCAAAAGACACTGTCAAAAAGACAAAGCGGCAACCAACTAACTGGGAAATGATCTTTACCAACCTTACATCCGACAGAGGGCTAATATCCAAGATATACAAAGAACTCAAGAAGTTAAACTCCAGAGAGGCAAGTAACCCTATTAAAAATGGGGTACAGAGCTACACAAAGAGTTCTCACCTGAAGAATATCTAATGGCTGAGAAGCACCTAAAGAGATGTTCATCATCCTTAGTCATTAGGGAAATGCAAATCAAAACAACCCTGAGATTCCATCTCACACCCGTCAGGATGGCTAAGATCAAAAACACAGGAGACAGCAGTTGTTGGCAAGGATGTGGAGAAAGAGGAACACTCCTGCACTGCTGGTGGAATTGCAGGCTGGTACAACCACTCTGGAAAGCAGTCTGGCGGTTCCTCAGAAAAGTGGGCATGACACTCCCGGAGGATCCGGCTATACCACTCCTGGGCATATACCCAGAGACTTTACCTGCATGCAATAAGGACACATGCTCCACTATGTTCATAGCAGCCTTATTTATAATAGCCAGAAGCTGGAAAGAACCCAGATGTCCCTCAATGGAGGAATGGATTCAGAAGATGTGGTATATCTACACAATGGAATACTGCTCTGCAATTAAAAACAATGAATTCACGAAATTCCTAGGCAAATGGTCAGATCTGGAAAATATTATCCTTAGTGAGGTAACCCAATCACAAAAGAACACACATGGTATGCAGTCACTGATAAGGGGATATTGACCCAGAATCTCGGAATACCCTAGACACAATCCGCATATCAATAGATTTCTAAAAAGATGGAAGGAGAGACCCCTGGTCCTGGAAAGACTGGATGTAGGGGAATGCCAGGACAGAGTAACGAGAGGGGGTTGAATGGAGAAAAGAGGGAGGGAAGGGGGCTTATGGGAGTTTTGGGGAGGGAGGAAACGGGAAAGGGGAAGTGATTTGGAATGTAAATTAAAAAAATAAAATAAAATAAATAAAAAAAAAGAAATGCAATCAGGATGTAAAGTGAATAAATACTTTTTTAATTTAAAAATAAAAAAAAAAAAAGAATGGCTGATCTTTAGACTTCAGCACTAAGAATCACTTAACACGAATCCAAGAGTAGCTTTGAGGTTACCTATGACAAAATAGAAGGATACACAATATCAAAAAGACAGGCATGTAACCCTGATGACATTCACAGGTCACCATAGCCAGCACTTTCTTAGCTACAATTTATTTTTAAAAAATTGCTGAGAATAAGAATCTGGGGAAGCACTAAATTGGGGAGAGACTTTTAAAGTCCAGTGAAGAGCTAAGTACTCAGGGAGGCTAGGTCATCACTAAATATTCAAGCCACTAGCATTTCCTTTACCCAGATGTTGCTGTGGATTTCCCACAAACAACACGGCATCTTGTAGCCAAGTCTCACCCACAGCAGCCAATGGATTCCGGGAAGAGAGACGAAAGAATATGATTCTCATGCCACTTAGAAAATGAGACAACAGAATCCTGGCTTCTTTTCACTGGAGCCATTTTGGAGCTTTCTTGTTAAGATGGACCCACCTTGAGACCCCGGCCCATCTCTAGCTAAGAAACTAAGCAGGGTTTTTATTAATTGGCAAGTTATTATATTTTCAGTCATTCAAAGAGACAGTGGCTGGCATGGGTCTAAGATGTTCAATGTTCCTGGTTGCAATGAAGAAAAGCCTTCTAGAGACAGCTGTAGCCAGTACACTTTCTCTGCCTGTCTACCCAGTCTGTGTTTGCAGTGACCTGTTAGGCTAACAGGTCATTTAGTTTGAAAGATATCTACTGTGTGGGCTATTTTAGTACTCATTTGAGACCCATCTTTCTGTGTACCGAAAAGCCATTTCCATTAGCTTATGGGAAGTGTTAAAACCCTGCAGGAAATTAAAAGATAATCAAATGAGATTGGACATAGACTTAACACATGAGACATACAGGTTTGACAACATTGATGAGAAACCCAGTCACCAATATAGTGTCTGTGTCATATTAAGGAAAGAAATTAAATGTTCTACCCCTTGATGTAATCTAACCATGAGTGAGGCCAGACTTGAATAATTCTTTTCCTCTGTGTCTCCTGTCACTTTCTGTCTGTTGTATGAGTTTGAATCTATGCCTGCCTGGTCTCTTATCAACCTGTGTGTCCCTGTTTCTTTCTGTCTCTCTCTATATTCCGAGAGAGAGAGAGAGAGAGAGAGAGAGAGAGAGAGAGAGAGAGAGAGAGAGTGTCTGTACTGGACTGGATGAAGTCAAAGAGTCCTCTGAGCAGGGAGTAAGGTTGATTATAGGAAGGATAGAAAAGATGCGAAAGACAGACAAAGGGAAGGCTGAGGGTCATTACCACATCAGCAGCAAGTATTATATTTCATAGTCTTTTTATACTACAGTACCATGGGAAGCAAAGCCACAAGCTAACAGAAACAATTTTGCTGAAATGTACACATAAGACATTTGTTCTCACCAGAAAACCTCCACATTCCTTCCACCAAGGTCAATAGAATCTTCAGCCTCTCACCTTGAGTCTCAAGTCCATCTCCTCTTGTGGTTCCATGCCTCAGCAGGCTGGGAAGTCTGCCAACAGACCCTGACCTGCCTTGACTCTGCCTGGCAGGCAGACTTTTTTCTCTTTTTTTTTCTCTGCTTCAGAGAAGCAGCAAACAGTTCCAAACATTGTGTGTGTGTGTGTGTGTGTGTGTGTGTGTGTGTGTGTCTGTGTCTGTGTCTGTGTGTCTATATGTGTGTGTCCCTAACTAAGGGCTTTGCTCTCTCTTTTATTGAATAGCACAGAAAGCATTATATGCGGGAAGGAATAAGAAATACTGTACTGAAATCAACAGTGTTACAAAAGATTAAGTCACTGACCCCCAAAACTCAGACAACAGTACTACAAACATTATTTATCAAGCAATATCCATAAGTAGTCTTCAACACTTATGATGGGTATTCATTTTATAAGACTGTATTCAGCCTATATTTGATAACACAGCATACATACATGCATGCTTTACTCAAGATCAAGGGCATGGCTGAGTACGTGACTTAAGATTACAGCTACACATTAGCTTGGGTTGTAAGAGTGATTGCACGGGAAACCTGAGCCAAGTTGGTTGTTACATTGTTCTTGATTGTTTGTTTGTTTGTTTGTTTGGGATGTGAGGGGTGTGTGTGTGTGTGTGTGTGTGTGTGTGTGTGTGTGTGTGTGTATGTGTATGTGTGTATTGAGAAAGGGTTTCTCTGTGTAGCTTTAGCTGTCCTGAAACTCACTCTGTAGATGAGGTTGGCCTCAAACTCACAGAGATCTGCCTGCCTCTGCCTCTAGAATGCTGGGATCAAAGCCATGTACCACCACCACCCAAGTGTTACATTGTTCATTTAAAGGCGAATTAAACAAAGTCTGAGTACAGGGTAGGATAGAAATTTAAGGATAATGAGACCTCAAAGTATTATTAACTCTGTCTGTAAGGTCCAGCAGAAGATCCAGTCTCTTAGGAGGTAAAAGATATTTTCATAATATTGAATCAGCAGAGGGATGTACTTAAAATGCCCACATTTGGGTCCATATTTTAAACAGTTTTATTTAAGACATTACATTTTTTGGGACCTGATTAGAGAAGACAACATTATTTCTTTTCCCTCTACACGTGGTCAGTATTCAAGGATCAAGAGTTCCCAGAAGATTAGTGTACAAGTTCAACTGCTCTGAACTGGGTGGACTGAGATCCACCAAAATCTTCCTCTGGAAGAATACCATATCTCTACCTAGATTGACTTAAACACCCTGTTCCATAGTGGGCTCTAAAGCACCCCCATGGGGAGCTCCTCCAAGAGGAAAGCCCAGGTCCCCAGGCATTCTGCCTGGTATGTCACCAACACTCGAGTATAGTCTGGTCACCACCACCCCCCCCCCCCAGGTGCTGCTGCTGCTAATCACGCTCCTCTACTGTAGTCAGATTCCCATCCAATCTCTTCACACTTGGCAAGAGTCTTTGCTTGTCCTCATCAGTGATGTTGCCCTAATCGTCAATTCTTTCAATTCTTTTTTTTTATTGAGAAAGGAAGTAAAAACATTTTATGATAAAATTAAATATTTACATGGAAAATATTTCTGATCAAATAGAAGAGATATAAAGAAAAACTCATTAAAATTGACAATTTTCATGGAAAATTAAAGAGTAAAGTGGTAGACATAAAAAAAAAAACATTGCATATGTAGGACTCCAGTGCACTCCTGGAACTTTGTCTGATTCTCATCTGGAGCACTGTATGCCTCAGGCACTTGACCATTTGAGTTCACTGTCATCTGCACCCAAGAGGGCTCTGTCGTTGGGGAGAGTGATCTGGTCCTTGTTCTTCTATTGTGCTCTGCAACAGAAGCATCAGTGTCAAGAGGGACTTGGATTGAGACATGCCCCAGGGTGTAGGAGGTACTCCTACCTGTGGGTTCGATCTTTCCCAACAGGTTACTATCCTTGGCCACGCCTCTTTCCCCTTCATATACCTGAATGTGCACATGCAGCTGGCTGTCAGAGACCATGATGGAGGTCTGTGTCTGCTGGAAATGGCAGAGATGTGCTTCATGAAGACAGTTCTGACTCCACCAGAAAGTTTAATACCAAATTGAAGAGCAATAGCTTCCAAGATCAAGAAATATTGAACATTATCTGGCTTGTCTGAAATTATACAACAAAAAAACAAAATATCAGTAAGCCTAGAGTACAAAGGAAGATAATACAACAGATGCCAATGAAATCCAGATGGCTTCAAGTACACACTTCTAAAACTTCTATTCCGCCAAATTGGAAAAACTAAAAGAACATTGTAAATTTCTAAATACATATAACCTCCTAAGGTTAAACTAAGAAGACATTTTAAATTTTTTAAAAAGATAAACAATGAGATAGAAGCAGCAAACTTAAAACTTCCTAACCAAAAGAGAAAAAAAAGGGCCCAGGTTCCAATCAACTCATAAAATTTTATCAGACTTTAATAAAATACCTACAACCAATATTTCTCAAACTATTCTATAAAGCAGTTGCAAAATGAGCATTGCGCGCGCGCGCGCGCACACACACACACACACACACACACACACACACACACAAAGAAAATTATAGATAAATCTCCCTGGTGAACACAGATACAAAAATTCAATAAAACACTTATAAACTGAATGATATGCTATAGGACCTGATCAAGGCAGAGGTAGAGATGAAAGCGAACTCCCGACCTCATGCATGGGTACAAGATGTGGTAATTAAACCATGCTAGTAGTACTTCCAGGTTACAGGTACGTGAGAAAATAAAAGAAAGAAGCATTCTTCTGCCTCAGTTTTCACTCAGTCTCGGTAGGTGTGGTGTGACAGAACAGAAATGCTCACAGTGCAGGATGCAGAGAAAGTGACTGCTGTCTCTCGGTTCCTCCTTTGCCCACTTAGGCACATCGCCCGTCTCTGGAATGAAATATTTCAGTTCAGACTCTCAGCCCTATTGGTCCTAAGCCTGTAGAGATAAAAGCAAAGCCTTTATAAACTGTTGGGCAGGGGACGGGAGGTGGGGTAGGGGTTGATCTCCACTCCTACCCAGAAGCTGGATGGTCTCTATGATGTCATAACATTGAGAAGAAATGGGTACCTTCAAGGCAAGGGTGCCTGCTCCTGCTTGTAGCATCGTGAAGCTTGCTGCCATGGGCAGAGGGTGGCGTTCTGGGATGCCTGGCGAGCAGCTGCTGGGCTCTGCTGGGCTCTGCTGTGCTGAAGCCCCAGCCTTTAGCCCTAACTTAGCAATCTATAAATATTCACACATATTACATTGGTGCCCATATATGCAAACTTAACAGTCTATAAATATTCACATATATTACATTGGTTAGGGTTAGGGTTAGGGTTAGGGTAAGGGTCAGGGATGCATGTCAATTATGAATGGGTAATATTTGAGAGGCTAAGTAAGCTCAGCCTCGATTTTGATCCTTGTTTGAGATAAGTATGGTCCCGAGCTGCAAGAACAACTGCGGTTCCCTGGACCACATGGTTCCATCCTTCCACCCTTGGCCAACACTTAGGTCTCCTGATGGTTCTTTCTGTAGCTCCCTGTGTGATGTCCTCAGATGTCACTTGTACTTCCTCTCTGCTGTTTTCGAGACAGAGACCTCCAGCATGATGAGTTTTTGCCAACCTCTCCATGGCCTGCATCCTCTTCCATTTTAGGAGCTGGGGCTTGGCTTCTCCCAGCACATTTTCGCCCATAACCATTGCTTTCCCCTGCAGAAGAGCATTTTCCAATAATTGAGTCTGTGTTTTCCTGCCTTTGGAGGATTTCATAGCTACCACCTTGTCTAGGCCTGAAGGCACAGGCTTCGGCTCCTCTCCAGACCTCTGCTCTCCAATTAATAGGGGGCACGCTCTCTGGACTGATTCTATAGAAAATGGCTTGATGTTTTTGCCCTGCATAAAGTTGTTTTCTTCTACAGCAAGATGTCCATAGTACCTAGAAGGTCCTCGGGAGTGTATCAGTCCTGTGTTGTGTTTTCCTGCCAGACGGCCCCTCCTCTGCTCCTCCAGGCTCTTTTGTTGCTGTTGCTGAAGGTTCTTGCTTTGGTGTTCAGTGTTCATGGCCACCTCTTGCTTTGGTAACTGTCTGATGTATAGTAGGGTTGAGGCTTTTTCTATTTTCTTTCTAGTGTTGCTGAGCAACTCCATCATTCTCCTTTTCCCCTGGGCCTCCCCTGCTGCTGCTTCATGGCTGTTCTTCAGCAAGTCAGTATGTCCAACAAACGTCTGCCTGTGCCCCGGGCCTTTCACAGAATTGCCCTGAAAGACCCTTTTGGAGTCTCTAGAGAAGCTTAATTTAGGTTCAGGGGCACAGTCCTGGCTAGCACATCTTGTAAGGTGTGGATGATGATCTGGTTTCCTCTTGCCTTGAGAACTACAAAACTGCTCTCTTAGGCTATGCTGCTGGCCACTCAGATCCTGTCTACTTCCTGGCATAGCCCTGAGGTCTTTAAACTCCTGGGTTGCCAACTTCGAACTAATGGCCAGCCTAGAGCCTGGTTCTGGCGTTCTTCCATTTTTCTCAATTAATTCCAGTCTCCTAATTATCAAAAACCGGGAGTCTTGTCTTTGGGAAGACATGTCCTCTTGCAAAAGGGCTTTATCCTACTAGGTTTTACCCTGAGGTCAACAGACCTCTTCTAGCTACTATCTATCTATCTCTATATATCAATCTATCTATCTATTTTTCACACACACACACACACACACACACACACACACACATACACACTCATACACTCACAACTCACACACACATACACTTTCACACACTATTTCTTTCTCTCACACTCCTCTCTCTCTCTCTCTCTCTCTCTCTCTCTCTCTCTCTCTCTCTCTCATACAATTCTAATTCCAACTAAGCAGATTCTCTTTAAAGCTCCTCTACCCTCTCGTGCCCAGACTGTACTGTTCCCCTAGAGGTCTGAGGACTGAAAAGTGCCCTCTGTACATCACAGTTAAGAATGGTGGGGTGGATCCCTCTAGCTACCTGTCTCTTTATGATGCATTGGGTGTGGCTAGAGGGAAGACGGCTGTAACTCAGACTGGGTACTAAGTATTCTGGTCTGTAGCTGCTGTCATTCCAGATGGTTAGAATGGCAGCATATAGGGAAACCACAGGTAGTAGGACACAAGCATGCCAGGAGTGGGTGAGAGCCTGTAAAAGACAGACAGGGACTAGGAGGAGGTATCTAGAGAGTCAGAGGATCCATGGGCTAACTTCATGAGGCTGCCATCCAGCTTCTGCACAGTATCATCCATATCAAGAAATAAAACAATATTCACCTCAGAGAAACAGAAGGCCTGGCTTATTCTAGAAACAAATACAAAGGACCATGGTCCAGAAACATCAAATTTAGGTTCCCCAAATATCATATTCCAATGGAGTAGCCATTTCATGATGTTTTTATGCAAACAGAACAAAAATGATCAGAAGACAAGACAAACTTCAAACACATTGATGGATAGAGCAGATTGGCAGAGTATAGCAAAGAAGAGGAATCTCTGCCCTAAGCCTCCAGATGCTGTATGATATTAGCTTCAGTGTTAGAGGAACCCAGTTACCTGCTAAGTTAATCACTGGGAAAATTCACTTGGTAGGCACAAGAATGTTTGTTGAGACACATAGCTGGGCAAGTAATGGTTCATGAGAGTTTAAAGATAACCCCCAAATGATCTGTAATTAGGCTCTGGATCTGCTGTAGGGGTGGTTCTGATGCTAAGGTCCTGTTTGCAACTTGGTTCTTCACCTACCAGTAAAGATGCTATGGGTGAATTACTGGGCAGAAGGAAGAGACAGGACTTCCAGGGTCCCACAGGTGAGCTAGCAGACCCAGGGAGAGAGGAAATGAGGGTTTCACCATGCTTCAGATGGAGAAAAGCCAACCAGCTGTGTGAGATCTCAGATGGAGTGGCCACAGGCCACTTCTCCAGGAGGGATGTTGAGACTTCGAGCTAGGACTAAAGGTAACTGAAGCTAGGGCAGATTGAGAGGTGAGGAGGAAAGAGTATTGGGAAGGGCACTCCAGCCACTGTAGACTGGAGGTGTCCAACAATTGAGCTGATAAGGCAGATTGAAACTGATCAACATGTGTGTGTCTGTGTTTTTCATCTTTGGATCCAATATTCTCTGGGCAGGGACTGGGAGTGTGGCTCTGTTCCCAAAGCATCAAAGCAGAGTAGCAAAAGCTACAGCCTACAACCTGGAACACTTCAACCTCCCCACTGCTAAAGAGCCAATCAGCCTTGTGGGAGGTTCTGTGTAAGCTAGCTTGGTTCCTGAGCTTTCGATCACACCTCAGTCCCTACACTGTGTCAGTGAAAACTGTACTATGTGAATTGCCCAAGGACACATCCGGTACACATGACCATACTGTGCTAAAACTGTCTTGCTGGTGAAATTCCCAGCCTCTTGAAGGATCTAATTGCTGTGGAGCTTGACACAGTGCAGAGGCAGAAGCATGTGATGAGTCACCCAGGCATTACCACACTAAGTGCACTGATGCAGGAATGCATTCAGTCATGCCAACTTTCCTGGAGGTATTGTATTAGTGGGGGAGAGGGGAGAAAGACTCAGAAACATATATGTAAACTCAGTAAACAAGTCCTGGAGTAGAGGGTTTCTTCCATGGCCATCAAGTAAGCTGGTGAGAAAGAACATGACATTGACAAACAAAGGGAGGGTAATTCTTGGGGCTCAGTGTTTAAGAGCTGTCAGTTCATTGTTGGAGGCCTTGGTAATGGGAGGAAGAAGCTCACACCTTGTAGCCAGTAAAAAAGAGGCTAATGCCTCTTCCCCAGGCAACACTTTCACATCTGTATTCACCAAGATTCTCCAGAGGAACAGAACTGATAGATATATGTTACAAAGGGTACATATTAGCTTGACTTACCCTGGATAGTCCAACAATGGCTGTCTGAACACTGGAGAGGTTGAGAGCCAAGTAGTCGCTCAGTTCATAGAGGGGGGTTTCTTGAGGGCTTCAATCTGGTACTGTAGGTCTAGAGAACCCCTGGAAAGCCACTGGTCTTCAGTTCACATTGAAAGACCAGGAATCTGGGGCCCAATCTTCAGAAGAAAACAATGGCAGGCCAATCATCAACAAAGTAGACTCACTCATCAACAAGAGGTGGAGGCAGTCAGGAAAAGGCAAAAGTTTTTCCGTCCAACCTTCTTATAACCAGGTACCTCCATACAGTGCCTCTGTGAGAGGTAATTCTTCCCTATTCAGTCAACTCCTCCAGAAACTACCTAAAGTATCTTTGCCCCACAAGCCTCTCTCTTGCTTGATTCCAGACCCAATCAACTTGACACCAAGACTATGTATCTCATCATCCTTTAGACTGAAGTTTAAGTTGACTCAGGAAGCAAAGCCTGATTCCAGACCGTGCAAGCTCATGACAGTTGGCACCCTCATTAACAATGCATCTTGGGACACAGCTTTGATCTTTTCCTTGGTTGGAATTCCAGCCACATCTCCCCCACCTGGCAGAGATCTGGGAACAAGCTTTTGTCTTCAAGGAGCTGCAGCTTCCTGCGAAAGGGGGCCAGCATCCATCTCCTGCAGAGTAGCAGACCCTGTGGAATTAACATCTTCCAGAGAGCTGTTATATCAACATCTTTCAGCTGGGCTGAGACCTGCTGATCAGACTCACAGCTTTGGGATGGAGGGTCACACCCCCAAAGCTTATATTTTCTGTTTACCCCAAGTAAAGGTGGACTTTGAACAGCTGTGCTGTCTTGGTCCGTGTTCCTTAGGCCGTCCCCCCATACTTCCCTAAGTATCTTTTACAGGTCACCAGTTCGCCTGTAGCTGCAGGCAGCTACACCCTTCTTCCAAACCAGCCATATGTTTTGATGCTAATTAGGATGACCCTTTCTTTTAAGTAAATGATCCTCAGACCAGATCAGCCAGGAGTTAGTGGCAAACACAGGAATGGTGTGCTAACTGCAACAGATTCAAGAAAACGTCTCAAGTAACTCATACACATTCAAAACTAATGCTAACAAATGTGGGACTTTAATGTATGTGGTTATCAGGGCTACCTCATTTTCTTTTATTAGATATATTCTTTATTTATATTTCAAATGATTTCCCCTCTCCTGGATCCCCCCTCCCCGAAAGTCCCAGAAGCCCTCTTCCCTCCCCCCTATTCCCCAATCAACCCCTTCCCACTTTCCTGTCCTGGTATTCCCCTACACTGCTTCATTGAGTCTTTCCAGGACCAGGGGCCTCTCCTTCCTTCTTCTTGGGCATCATTTGATATATGAATTGTTTCTTGGGTATTCCAAGCTTCTGGGCTAATATCCGCTTATCAGTGAGTGCATACCATGTGTGTTCTTTTATGAATGGGTCACCTCACTCAAGATGACATTCTTCAGTTCCACCCACTTGCCGAAGAATTTCATGAATTCATTGTTTTTAATAGCTGAGTAGTATTCCATGGTGTAAATATATCACATTTTCTGTATCCATTCTTCTCTGTATCCATTATATGGTCAATTTTGGAGAAGGTACCATGAGGTGCCAAGAGGAAGGTATATTCCTTTGCATTAGGATGGAATGTTCTATAAATATCTGTTAGATCCATTTGGTCCTTAACTTCAGTTAGATTCACTGTGTCTCTGTTTAGTTTCTGTTTCCATGATTTGTCCATTGTTGAGATTGGGGTGTTAAAGTCTCCCACTATTAGTGTGTGGGGGGTGCAATGTGTGCTTTTAGCTTTAGTAAAGTGTCTTTTATGAATGTGGGTGCCCTTGCATTCAGAGCATATATGTTCAGAATTGATAGTTCATCTTGGTAGACTTTTCCTTTGGCCAGTATGAAGTGTCCCTCCTTATCTTTTTTGACAACTGTTGGTTGAAAGTCAATTTTATACAATATGAGAATGGCCACTCCAGCTTGTTTCTTGGGACCATTTGCTTGGAAAATTGTTTTCCAACCTTTGACTCTGAAGTAGTAACTGCCTTTGTCATTGAGGTGAGTTTCTTGTATGCAGCAAAATGTTGGGTCCTGTTTACATATCCAGTCTGTTAGTCTACGTCTTTTTATTAGAGAAGTGAGATCATTGATGTTAAGAGATACTAAGGAAAAGTGATTCTTGCTTACCGTTATCTTCTTTGTTAAAGGTGAAATTCTGTTTGTGTAGCTATCTTCTTTTGGGTTTGTTGAAAAAGGTTACTTTATTGCTTTTTCTAGGGTGTGTTTTCCCACCTTGTGTTGGTATTTTCTAACCATCATCCTTTGTAGAGCTGAATTTGTGGAAAGATATTGTGTAAATTTGGTTTTGTCATGGGATGTCTTGTTTTCACTGTCTATGGTAATTGAGAGTTTTGTTGGGTATAGTATTCTGGGCTGACATTTATGTTCTCTTAGGGTCTATATCACATCTGCCAAGGATCTTCTAGCTTTCATAGTTTCTGGTGAGAAGTCTGGTGTAATTCTGATAGGTCTGCCTTATATATTACTTGACCTTTTTCCCTTACTGCTTTTAATATTCTTTCTTTGTTTAGTGCATTTGGTGTCTTAATTTTTATGTGCCTGGAGGACTTTCTGCTCTGGTTCAGTCTATTTGGAGTTCTGTAGGCTTCTTGTATATTCATGGGCATCTCTTTCTTTAGGTTAGGGAAGTTTTCTTCTATAATTTGGTTGAAGATATTTACTGGATCTTAAAGATGTAAATCCTTGCTCTCTTCCCTATCTATGATCCTAGGTTTGGTTTTCTCACTGTGTCCTGGATTTCCTGGATGTTTTGGGTTACAAGCGTTTTCCATTTTGCGTTTTCTTTGACTCTTTAGTCAATGTTTTCTATGGAATCTTCAGCATCCCACATTCTTTCTTCTATCTTTTGTATTCTGTTGTTGATGCTTGCATCTATGACTCTTGAATTCTTTCCAAGGTTTTCTATCTCCAGAGATGTCTCATTTTGTGATTTCTTTATTGTTTCTACTTCCATTTTTAGATCCTGGATAGTTTTGTTCAGTTCCTTCACTTGTTTGTTTGTGTTTTCCTGAAATTCTTTAAGGGATTTTTGTGTTTCCTCTTTAAGGGCTTCTACCTGTTGACCCATGTTCTCCTGTATTTCTTGAAGGGAGTTATTTATGCCCTTCCTATCAGCATCATGATATGTGATTTTAAATCCAGCTCTTGTTTTTCTGGTGTGTTAGGGTATCAAGAATTTGCCATTGTGGGAGAACTGGGTTCTAATGGTGCCATTTTGCCTTGGTTTCTGTTGGTAATGATCTTGAGTTTGCCTTTGGCCATCTATCTCTGGTATTAGCTGGTCTTGCTGTCTCTGACTGTGGCTTCTCTGTCCTGCAAGCCTGGGTATCTGTACTCCTGGGATTCCTGTTCTCTCAAATGCCCTGCATACAGCTGGTTCTCTAGAAACTATCTGTAGATGGAGTCTTCCCTGTGGCAGAACTGGCAGGGGTCTACCACAGCAGAACCAACAGGGCAGGTGGCAGCGATGGAGGGAGGGGTAGAAGAGCTATATCATCTTTTGATATGGTTCTGGAATTGAAAGCATCAAGTACCACAGAAATTAGAAGGACAGCACAGAGGACTGGGCAGATGATCCTTTCTCAGTTCCTTCTTCCATCTCATTGGCACTGGTAAGTAATAAATGAAGACTGAGTAAGGGGATGGGGAATTAAACTCTTGTAAAATATCAAGGGTGGAGATGTTGATATATTAGTGAATATAGAAACTTCAGGGTGTTGGGTGAGAATGGGTAGTGGATCACCCTCTCAGAGGTGGGGGGTTAGGATGATGAACTTGGGGAGAGGGAAACAGGAAGGAGGAGGCAACATTTGGAATGTAAAAAAATAAAATAATTTAATAAAAAAGAGGAAAAAAAGAAATTTCAGAATACTTTCCACCAACTAAATAGGCATGTGTATACATACATACATACATATGTATATATACACACACATACATACATACATATGTATATATACACACACACACATATATATATATACATATATATATATATACATATATATATATGTGTGTGTGTGTGTATGGCATTTGGAAATGTGAGCATAAACTAGAAAATGCTTACAAATTGGAAAATATTAACATCCTAAATACCAGACGTTGGGATATCTAGTAAGATGTAGCTAGAGGTCATCATTTAAGTATAAAGTATAGATGTCATAGTTTAAAACATGCAAACTTTTATTTCCTATAGCTAAATTATTTAATAGCAAATAGCAAATTAAAAACAAACACTCAAAAGTGAATAAAAGATACTTAATAAAATTAGATAAACAAAACCAAAACTACTCTAATAATGAAATATGCTATATTGAATGATTTTTGTGTGAAATAATCAAAGTAAAATAAATGAAAATAATTTTATTTGAAAACCCACAGAAAGAAGAAAATTATAAAGCAAGATATATGCATGAATAACAAAATATCAAAATAGAAAGACTCTATGCATTTAAATGATAAATTCTTTTGAAATATACTCAAGGAAAGCAATAGAATTTGTGTGGGGTGAAAACACAGGTTTAAGCAGAGACCTAATATGTAAGAATGCAAGGTTCACCTAACAAAAGGTAATATAGCGTCCCTCTTGGATCCTGTGTGTAAGATAAATTTAAATGGTACTAAAAGATTCTTCATTCAAAAATTGTCAATCATAATTTTCAGATGGATTCTACCTAGTAATACCAAGGAACAATAGATTAGGATAGTCTAGTAGTCCAGTCTTTATACTTTGTCCTATACAACTGTTCCTTGTTTTTATGTTGTTCCAACCACTTAAAAAGGGGGATTACTACTCAACTCATAATTAAATCACCCTAATGTCAAAACAAATGAGAAAACTAAAGTACAAATCAAGTGATTTAATATTAATTGCAGGTGACATAAACATCGATCATAAAACTTCAAAAGAGCAAAGAAAAACTCTACAGCCATAACATACTTTTGATATAATCAATGTCTAAAACCTAGTAACTCTACACACAAGAAGAACTACGCCAAAACTGTATCAAGGATTTAAAAATATTCATTTCACTCAAGCTACAAAATTCATAGAGACTTAAAACTAACTTAAGTCTTTAATCCTTTTAGAAAAAGTATTGAGTGTTGAAGATTTTAAGAAATCTTAATAAAAAGAAGGAAAAGAATCATTGTTTGATATTCAATATTATGGTCGCACTGACAATTCAAATCTGTTGGGAGATTATTTATTCAGTAAATGTCTCAAGATATTTAAAATATTATAAAGAAAGATCCAGGCACCCTCAGAACAATAACCTACAAGGATTAAATATACAAACATGGAAGAAAAACACATCCAATCTTATTGAAGGAAAGAGAATAAATTTTTGTGTATCTTACAGGGAAGGCTATAAACAAATCATGAGAGGCCAATGTAACAATGACAAGAAATGAACACAGTTAGATTTGGAAAAGGATTTTCTCAATGATTGTGAATCAGTTTTCCATAGCGCCATGATTTGTTCTTCTTCTTGTGTTCTTACATATGTTCATTTGTTAGAAATTCATATGAAATGTTACACTGACATGTTAGTTCAGCTGGGTTGGTTAATGTCAAGGGAAGGCAAGTTTTGTCTACTGTCTGATTTATAAATAAAGCTTTATTAGCACGTAACCAACCCATTTCTTTTCCCCAAACACTAAATTATTTACTTTGATTTTACACAGAATTATTGCCAGCCTGTCATTTATGTTACTGTCTCCCATCTAGTCTTGCATCTGTCTCAATTCTTCCATATCAGGTGTGCTAGATTGATAGGGATGTTTCTTTTGAACTTGTGTTCCAGGGAAGAATATACTTAAGTCAGAGTCAGCTTAGTCAGCATTTATTTAGGTAGCATGCAAAAACTTTCGTGCATAGAAATAAAATATCATGGAAATCATAGCATCAAAAGCCACCTTGTGTAATATTCTTCCATTTATCACACACAAAATATTCAGAGGATTTGGTTTTCATTAATTCATGGTCAAAATAGTTCTCTCCCACTGGATATATACTTGTTAATATGGCATTTATAATTACAAATACACTTATACACTCCCACACCAGGGAAAAGGGGAATACAGTAAATTAAAACTTAGGAGAATTCTTATGCTTGATAAGCTCAAATCTTTAACTGTGAGTTTATCTGTGAGAAAGGAAGGCTTACATTATCTGCATGAAAATTTTCAGTAATGAAGTCTGTATTTTTATAAAAAGTGACTAAATTATAAATTACATTCTAGTTTGTCTGTATAAAATGTTACAAAATATGAAGGAATCATCAGGGGCTTACTCACATGTTCTATGTTTGTGGTTCACTGGTTTACTCTTGTTATTTTAATATTTGACAGTACTGGTAGACAACCCCAGGGCCTTACACATGTAAGGAAAATGCTTTATCAATGAGCTGTATATCCAATGCTTGGTTTTCAGGCAACCATTATTCAAGCTGGTCTAGAATTATTCAGTACTTTTAACTAGCCTCAAATGCAAAAATTTCCCTGCATTAGGTGCCTGAGTGCTAGGAGTGTGTGTGTGTGTGTGTGTGTGTGTGTGTGTGTGTGTGTGTGTGTGTGTATGTATGTGTGTGTATGTTTGTGTGTGTGTGTTTGTGAGAGAGACAGAGAGATAGAGACAGAGAGACAGAGACAGAAAGAGACAGAGAGAGAGAATATCTGGATTGCTGTGATTTCTTTCTTAATTCTGTAATATTTATTTTTATAATTGTAGTGTTTTCTCAAAAGAATACTAAAGATTTTGTAACTCTCAATCTGCACAAACCCTGTATCTAACTCCTTAATTTCAAAAAGAAAGTTTAAAGACAAATGGAAAAAGACGTATTGTACAACAGGATTGCAAAGTGTGAAACGTTTCTTTTTGAAAAACCAAACACTCCAGTTAGACAATAGTCCCCTTTATCTGTAGGTTGATATGTCCCTGAAGTCTGGGTTGGTACCTGAGGCAAAATAACAATGAGCCCTTTTACAGCTTTTCCACATACCTCCCTATGCAAATTGGACTAACTCTATATTGTATTGCATAATGCTTAGAACATTTGTGTAATAAGATGTGAAGAGTCCTATGTTCACAGATCTTTGTGTCACTCATTTAAATCCACAAAGAAAGTTAACTGTAGGTTTGTAAAACATGGAGAATAAGGCACCAGTCAAAGCTTAATGAAGTAGACTTACAGTTTGTTTATGATGAAATTCCCATTGTTTAAACTACTTTCATTTGTGTTTTTCATTTGTAATGATAAAAATGAAAACATTCTTTATTTGAATGCATATTTGTTCAATTTTAATTCCTTATTGAGAACTTCATTTTTTTTAATATCATATTTGATACTTTATTAAGTACTTTGTGGCTTCTCATGGCATATGCTAATTGCCAGACTCATTGCTCTTATACTTTTGGGAAATTTTAAGTATAAAAACAGTTACTTAAATAGAGGTAGATCATATAACATATACGATAAACAACAGTTGTTAAATGACCATTGGGTGGATAGCAAATAATGGCTTGGATACACTAGGCAAGAGCCACTTCTGTGGCTCAGCAGAGAGAGTTCTGAGATTTCATCATGCCACTCAAAATATGGGTTTTTTTAAATGTTCTATGCAATGTTTTCACATCACAGTTAATTATGGCTAACTGAAATCTCCTGGATAATGGGTATTTACTGTGCTCTCTGGGACAAGTGGGAACGAAATATCCCTAGGCACAAAAGACTGAAGGATATTCGTTGCTTCAAATCCCTGCTAATTAAACCGCTTGAAGAGTGGGCTTGCCATGATTGGCTTATATTAATTGCTTTGAACAGTTTATTCTAAACAAACTACTCTTCTGACACATGATAGAGATCAGTGAAGTGGATATTTTGAAGAGCAAAAAGACAAAGACAAACGGCTTGATGCACAAAGGATATGAAAACACAATTCTCCAAAAGGGGATTGTGTCAGCACATCAACAGGAAACTGGAGATGAGCACAGGACAAATGGTTCATTTGATTCTGTTGAGTTTAAAAATACCTGTCGTACCATTATTTTTAGACAGTGCTGAGAATTAACTCATTACAGTCTAATGAAACTTGAACAATTACGTTTTGACTTGTTGTCCTTGATTTAATAGTTTGGGTTTAAAGGATAGTTTGGAAAACAAATGGAATTTCGCAATATTTTGTCTTGGGCTAGGATGTGTCTGTCGTTTGTTTTGCATCAATTGACATTTAAGCCTTCTGTTTTCATATGTGAACTCCGATTAACATCAGGAATATTGTATTAATTGGACTAGAAGCATGCCTCAGTTGGTAAAGTGGTTGTCATGTATATGTGAGGATATTGATTTGGATCCCCACCACCCTCATAAAAAGCTGAGTGTCGCAAGGCTCAGAGCTGAAGAAACAGAGACTAGATCCCTTGCTCGTGCTTGCCAGCCATCGAGTCTAGCCAATTGTTGAACAGCAGGTTTAGTGAGAGACCTTGTATCAAAACATATGCTAGGGAGCAACAGAGAAAGGCAGATATCCCCAACATCACCCTTTGGCCCCCATATGCATGTGTCCACATGTGTTCTTGCACTCACTCACACATGTACATGTTTATATGCACTCATACAAATGTACAAAGTGTGCACATTCATCCAGTTTAGTGGTTTTTGTCCAGTACCTTGCATATTTCTTTCAAGTACAGTTAACATTGGACAAAAGAAAACAATCCTTATGAATACAAGATAAGAGCCAGGTCTTGATCTTCATAGAAACTTCACATTATTCCCTTCTGTGTGATGTTATTCTCCTGTTTAAAATTTAAAAAATTCATAAACACTAATGTCACAGGGAACCTTTCTAAGGCCATGAAAGAGAAAAACACAAATGAGACCTCTCCTCAATGATGTCTCAGAAAAAACAGAAATATTGTCTAAACAAAAACCTTACCAAATGGTTCTAATTCTGATGATGTCTGGACCTGTCACACATCTCTTCATAGTTTTCTTGTGATTATAATGTGAGGGGAGCAGTTCTCTCAACCAGGCTCTGGAAAATTTCAATACTGATTTTAATTATGCCAGAAATTGTTCTATTGACCAAAATTGTGTATTCCATTTACTATCCCTAGAGAGACATATGTACATTAACATGTCTTAAAAGTCCTTAATACGTATGTGTTAGATAACTTTGATTAGCACACTCATTAGCCTGAGAAGCATATAGCAGAAAATAATTCTAGTGTTTTCTCTCTCGCTCTCTTGCTCTTGCTCTGACTTTGTATACATGTGTGTGTGTGAATTTTTCAAACAGAAGTAAGAGGCATAGTGTCACCCTAACTGTGATTACTATCATCCCTCTAGTTGGAGATATCAATGGATTAAAATGAGATACAACACAGGCAGCCTCTCTCTCTGCATCATGACCACCATTATAAGAAGGGCCTCCCAGTCTATATATTTCCACTTTCATAATGTTCTGCATGACCATGGGGTAGAGAACTATGGAGTAAAACCTCTAAACCTGTAATCCCAAGCTCCTCCTTAAGGAGGCAATTGTTTTTTATCTGACAGTTTGCCACACTGGAAATAGTCTTACTGATTATTTAGTGCCAGAAAATGGGATGATGGTCATGAAAGATACCCCCAAAATACCCCATGCTTTTTATACCTTTAGAACCACTAAAACTGGCTAAAGATTGCTCAGACTGCTGTAAAAAAAGTGTTGAATGGGAACTGGTTACAGTTTAGAAGACAATGTTGATAAAAGTCATAGTCTATACCCTGCTCATGAAGTTCTAGAAAGGAAATGGACCTCTGTTAAAACTCAAAATGATGAGTACTTGTATAACATTATGCAAAGAACTTGCCCACATTTTGCCCAAGATTATGGAAGTCTGGTTTTAAAAGTAGCAGATTATTTAATTAGGGAGATGAAATTTCCAGGCAGCATTCTTTCGAGAGTATGGTTGTGTTTGGCATTATGGACCATGTTTACAGTGAGAATTATGATCAAATAGCAGAGCTTAATGGTTGAGAGGCTTTCACTTGACTTCCAAGAGAAGCATGTGTGAAGTTGAGACCAAAGAAAGTAGAATTATGTAGAACTAAGGCAGAAGGGTGAACATTAAGAATTAAAGTAGGATAGAGGAGGAGTTGGTGAGTGTATTAAAAATATGAAGTATCTAATAGAAAGGAAACTAGGGAAGAACCTTGAACATATGGGCACAGGGGAAAATTTCCTGAATAGAACACCAATGGCTTATGCTCTAAGATCAAGAATTGACAAATGGGACTTCATAAAATTACAAAGTTTCTGTAAGGCAAAGGACACTGTCAAAAGGACAAAGCGGCAACCAACAAACTGGGAAAAGATCTTTACCAACCCTACATCCGACAGAGGGCTAATATCCAATATATACAAAGAACTCAAGAAGTTAGATTCCAGAGAGCCAAATAACCCTATTAAAAAATGGGGTACAGAGCTAAACAAAGAGTTCTCACCTGAAGAATATCTAATGGCTGAGAAGCACCTAAAGAAATGTTCAATATCCTTAGTCATTAGGGAAATGCAAATCAAAACAACCCTGAGATTCCACCTCACACCAGTCAGAATGGCTAAGATCAAAAACACAGGAGACAGCAGTTGTTGGCAAGGATGTGGAGAGAGAGGAACACTCCTCCACTGCTGGTGGGATTACAAGCTGGTACAACCACTCTGGAAATCAGTCTGGAGGTTCTTCAGAAAACTGGGCATGACACTCCCGGAGGATCCTGCTATACCACTCCTGGGCATATACCCAGAGGCTTCCCCTGCATGCTATAAGGACACATGTTCCACTATGTTCATAGCAGTTCTATTTATAATAGCCAGAAGCTGGAAAGAACCCAGATGTCCCTCAACAGAGGAATGGATTCAGAAGATGTGGTATATTTACACAATTGAATATTACTCTGCAATTAAAAACAATGAATTCACGAAATTCTTAGGCAAGTGGTCAGAACTGGAAAATATCATCCTTAGTGAGGTAACCCAATCACAAAAGAACATACATGGTATGCAGTCACTGATAAGGGGATATTAACCCAGAATCTCTGAATATCCAAGACGCAATTCGCATATCAAGAGATTTCCAAGAAGATGGAAGGAGAGACTCCTGGCCCTGGAAAGACTGGATGTAGGGGAATACCAGGACAGAGAAGCGAGAGGGGGTTTAATGGGGAACAGAGGGAGGGAAGGGGGCTTATGGGACTTTCGGGGAGGGAGGAAACGGGAAAGGGGAAATCATTTGGAATGTAAATAAAAAATATAGAAAATAATAAAAAATATGAAGGATCTATAAATAGACCTCATGGAAATCTACTAGTTAGTAAGCTAATGTCAAGGTATGACTTATTATGGACAAAAATTTAATGGACTTTCTCTGCAAGGATGGACAATGTACTCTAGACTACATAGATTATTAAATGAAAATCTTAGTGCAATACATCCCTATAAATTACAGTAGTTCCCTAAATTACTCCAAAACATCACATTTCCGTTGATTTTGGATACCAGTCACACATATAGGTAAAACTCTTTTGATTGAGACAAACTTTGGCTTCAGGACTAATAGAACAAGGGAGAAAAAAATATCAGTACTTTTACCATCCTTGGACTTTATATACTAGGTAAGATGTGCCCAGTGGAACTGTAGAGGTCTTGTTGTAGGAGTAACCAACCACTTTCCGATTAAATTTGAAGCTTTTTCCATAAAAAGGGTTTCATGTCTGGTACTGTTATCCTGATCAAAAGCCCATTGTTGTTGTTGGGGAGATCATATATAGACTATAGGGTAGAACATATTGATATTTTAATAAATTGTCACATTGTCAAATTGCCTTCTAAATCTTTATACTTATGCCCATAGTACTGGGCTGCTCTCAGACTTTATTAGAGTGGACAGTGGTCGATGGAGAGTTGCATAATTGGTCAAAGTGTTAAGACTAAGAAATTGAGTTCTCAGTGCTTTCTTATGGTGCTATTTTCAGAGTGTAGTAGGAAGAAACCATTCCTCTGTGAAGATGTGACCAGTGGTAGCTTCCCATGCTCTAGCTGATGACCCACACCCATGCATATATGCTCAGTACTAACTGGGCATATGAAGTTATAGTACAAAATAATTATGAAGTTTAGAGTGGACATATTGGAGAACACAGGGAGATTTAGATGGGTGAAACAGGGGCTAGATATGATCATCTTTATTTATATGTATGACATTGTAATGAGGAAGTAGAAGGGATAGGAAAGGGATTGTAGGGAAGGAAAGAGGGATGGATTTGATCCAAACATTAAGTGCATGTATGAATATTAAATAAATTATCATTTATTTTATTTTGAGAGTACAATATAATTACCTGATTTTTAAGAATAAAGAATTTTTTCACAGCCAGTCATTGGACGGTTCACAGAGTCCCCAGTGGAGGAATTAGAGAAAGGACTGAAGGAGCTGAAGGGGTTTGCAACTCAATAGGAAGGACAGCAATATCAACCAATCAGACCCCCCATAGCTCCCATGGACTAAATCACCAAACAAGGAGTACATGCAGAGGGACCCATGGCTCCAGCCACATATGTAGCAGAGGATGGCCTTGTCGGACATCAATGGGAGGAGAGGCCCTTAGTCCTGTGAAGGCTCAATGTCCCAGTGTAGGGGAATGCCAGGACAGGGAAGTGGGAGTGTATGGGTTGGTAAGCAGGAGGTAGGCGATGGGATAGAGGATTTTTGGAGGGGAAACAAGGAAAGGGGACAACATTTGAAATGTAAATAAAGAAAATATCCAATAAAAATGTTAAAAAAAATAAAGAATTTTTTAAAATATGGTTGCTACCTAATGCTCAGGAAATGTTGCTACGGAATTGGGAGAAGAAATATTGCAAGAGCCAGTGGATCAAGAATTCTGTTGTGAGATTGTGTTATCTTAGAAATGACAGGAAACCTTCACCCATTATACCTGAACAATATGGCTGCCTAAACAATACCTGAGAAGTAAAGCACCAATAGACAAGCTAACATGGAAAGGGGAAATCCCATTGGACCCTAACCCAAAGAAAAACTGTGGGGGAGCTAAGAAATGCTGAGAGCAGGTTAAATAGACTTCTTTAGAGATGAACTCCTTAATGCTTATCCAATACCAATTGGTCAGCCCCAAGATCCTATACACACAAGTAACCCTAAATAGACTAGGCAAGTGTATTTATATGTTAATGTATTATTAAATCAAAATCTCATTTAACAATCTCAGTTGTGATTGTTCTTCATTATAATGGTCACTGAAATGAAAATGGCCTCTGCAGTTTTGTATATTTGAGTATTCCTGATATGTTTTTGATTTAAGAGGGTCAAGGTTTCAACTCATTTGAAAGACATTGCTTTGAAGAGAGAGTTCCTATTTCCAGAGGATAACATAAGGAAGTGTTTCTCTGCTTTTTGTTATTCAGAGACCTAGTGACCATTGCAATGATTATCAAAGAGGGACAGACTATTGTTTGAGATGCTGGCTTTACAGAATTGTGGAATAAAAGCATTACAGGGCAGTGGTGTCGCACACCTTTAATCCCAGCACTTGGGAGGCAGAGGCAGGAGGATTTCTGAGTTCGAGGCCAGCCTGGTCTACAGAGTAAGTTCCAGGACAGCCAGAACTACACAGAGAAACCCTGTCTCGAAAAACCAAAAAAGAAAAAAAAAAGCATTACATAGTCATTACATAGTCATAGAGCTGTCCCCTGAGATTTCAGAGAAGGCTTATAGGGCAGTCAATATACATTAGTGTTAAGATCTCTGCTGTGCCTTCAAGCACTTGTTGAGAAATAGAACACCCATGAGATCAAATTGAAAGAAAGACCAGAGCCCTCCAAATTAAGATTCCCTGTTTGTGTCAGGGAAATCCCAATTATGGAACCTGAATAGTAAATTGTAGCATTGTAGAAAATATGTTTTTGATAGTTCATTACATATTGTTGGGGGTTAAATGCATAGATTTAAATGCATAGTAAAACCTTATATGGATGTAAGGGCTTACGTCTTGGACAGAAAGGAAAATCCTACACAGGCAACATGAGGCACAAAAGAGGTTGGCCTTGACTCTTCAGCTTGTTACCAGTGTGCATAGCTTGTTGCCTCCCTCCTGTTGCCTTTCTCTTTATACTAGCACTTGTCTCTGACATTCTTGACACTCAACAATCTGCATCCCTTCAACTAGGAGGTAAGTGACAGGATCTGAGGGCTTTTGTCCATCAACTGGATTACCTTTAGTGACTGTAAACTTGGCAGACAAGGAACAGCTACTTAGCACATGCCTGATGAGTAAATAAGTGAACTGCCTTTCAGTAGCATAACACCACTGTTTATGAGCTGAGGTAAGCATTTGCCTTTGTTCCAGATAAATAAAATCCCAAGGCTAGTTTTAGGCGTAAGGAACAGGGTCTGTTCTTCTTGTATCGGTTGATGTGAATACAATAAAATTCCTCCGAGATATAAAAACACAAATAAAGAAAGCCAAGCAAACGTGTCTTTCCATGTCTCTTCTTCATTTTGTTAACAAAGTAAATTTACTGTAGTTGAAATCGTGAAAAAGTGAGAAAGGGGGAAAACTCAGTCCAAACAAGCAAATGTAAATAACCAAACAAACTTTTAATTCTTTCTATAGTATGCCAAGCTAAATTGGACTCTGTATTATTTTAATTAAAAATAATCCTCTTGAGTAGAAATGGGAAAGAAAAAATGTAATCACTGCAACCTGCAAATTACTTTAAATAGTATTTCTGGAGTCTTTTGCTGATAGCATATGCTGGTTGTTAATAGTCCCTTATTTCAAGGAAAATTACCCTTTGCCATTTGCTTAATTTGCTATGTAGCCTACATTGACTTATTTAGATCTAATGACTTTTGGCAGAATATGAACTTCGAACTCCTTCCAGTTACATTATTAATGATTCCTATGTTGTTAGTTCATCTTTAAGAAAAAATATACTGCTGTTTTTCTCTAGCATTGTTTTTTCTATATATATATATGATAAGTATTTGTGCACAGAGATAAATTTAGAGATTGTTGTCTACCTAATTTTATATTTGCAGGTAATTAAGTATTATGTGATTTCAGTCCACTGTTATTCTCAAGACATCTGCTGGAAACAGTTATTTGTCCTTCCACACACAAAAAAAAAGTTATTGGCATTCTGTTAATTGGTTCTACTTTTAAGAAAAATTCTAAACCCATGACTCTGAATTATGGGGTCTCTAAAACTCTATGGTTTAAATGGCTCTACATTTTGAGCTTCATTGAGCACTGGAGGAGAAAGAAAAAGGCAATAATTGTGCATGAAAAACATTCTAAATCAAGTTCTTCAGATTCAAAAAGATGGGAAATAAAATGATTACAAAATACCTTTCACATATCTACTGAGGTATATCAGATTTTAAAAATCAAATAATTTGAGAAATTTCATGCACCTAAGATCTCTTCTCACACTATCCTCATAAAAAAGCAATAGGTACTATGGAGCAGGTAAGTCTATATTTTCAATTTTGCATTTTGCCACAGGATCATAGTTAATCAACAGAAAAGAGTGATTTAAATAAATCAGAAATGATTTTTATTGAAAAGACTGAGATGATGAAGTAAAATATGTTTATTACACTTATCTGATACAAATTCCATCCAATGTTACATCTTCCATGGTTGTTTTCCCCATTGTTTGTGACTGTCACTTTCAAAGTGAATGTCTTGAAATTATAGCCTTACTAAAGCTATTCATACTAAGTTCAATCCAGAAGGGAGAACTAGAGGGAGGCTCTGGAAAGAGGTAACTGAGGATGGAGGAGTCTCTTAGGCACAGCACCATGAACTATAACTCTGTTTTCTGCTCCATCAACCAAATCATTACCTTTTGCTTCAATATTTATTTTGAAATGTTCTGCGATTGTTACACTTGCTAATTATTTCACAAAAACCACAATGGGCTACTCACATCCTTGATGAATACGAAGCCAAAATAAGTTAGATATTTAAAATAGTGCTGAAAACATGGGATCTGGAGGTACAAAGTGTAAGAACATCCTAAAGTGATACTCTCCCATACAAAGACTGGGATTTTGTTCAGGAAATTCATTCAGATGAGTATACACTTCAACAATATGCTCATTCACATTGAACCAATGGTTCAATTTAAATGGGATGGGCCGGGCCTGTTCAGTTTCCAGTTTCCAGTTCAGATCACAGGAAAGGACATACAGATAGCAGTCAGCAATGTTTCTGCATGTGGTGCTGTAGTGGCTATTCTGGTTGTCAACTTGACTATATCTGGAATGAACTACAATACAGAATTAGAAGGTTCACCTATGATCCTGATCTCGAGGCTGGGAGATACAATTTTCTGACCTAGATCTTGGCATGGAGATCTTGAGGCACAGTGACTGTGAATTCCAGGAGACTAAGGCAAGGAGATCTCTGAGTTCAAGGTCATCTGGGATAAAGCAAGTCCCAGATCCAGGCATGGTGGTTCACACCTTCAATCTGGGCCACACCTTCTGCTGGAGACCTACATAAAGATGAGGGAAGAAAGAAGAGTCTCTTCTTCGCCTGCTTGCCTTGTGGGACTGAGCAACTGCTAGATCCTTGGACTTCCATTCACAGCTGCTGTTGACCATAGATGGGGAGTTGGACTATAGATTGCAAGTCATCAACAAATTACCTTACTATATAAAGACTACCCATAAGTTCTGTGACTCGAGAGAACCCTAAGACAGGGTTATAAGCTCATGTTTATATCACAGATGGTAGATCCCACCGAGCACCATGCAGGACCACAGAGAAAGCACAAGGAGTCTCTAAGACCATTCTCTCTTAAAAGAGACTTTTAGGACAAATCAAAGAACATTTTGTAAGTTAGGATAGGAATCTGTCCCTATCTCTAGTTACTTACCTACTTGCCATAATTGCTTAGAGTTTGGGTAAATTTTTAATTGGTAGATATATGGAGATTTAAAATCTTCTTTGCGTAGTCTTTGCTAAGATTTGAAAATAAAATGTCCTTCACGGGTCTATGGACTTAAACAACTGACTCATGAAACATGATACTTTGGGATATAGTGACAAGTTTGGGATGAATAGGTTAGCTGTTGGAATAGACTATTGGGGACAGGCCTTGAGCTTCGGTCTCTTCCATGGTCAGCTTTCTGATACACCCAGATGTTATGAAGTTATGCTAGAAGCCAAAAGCATGGGTGGAGCCTAACCACAAGCCATCATGACAGACAGAGCTAAGGTAGCCTTCATTGCCATGTTCCACTGACTGCTATTCTGTGAAACCATGACCCAAATCCTTCTTCCCTTAACCTGCGTTGTTTTGATATTCTGTTGGGGTGCTGAGAAAAGTAACCACTCCAAATGTGTAGCAGCCCCTTGTATATATTTATTGTTTGGGGTTGTGTTAAATGCCATGTTTTAGTTAAAGCTCTGAGTTCAACCAGTTGAGCAGGTTTAATCTCATGTAAATCAGTCCCACTGATTATATAAAGAATACGAAGGACCTTATACACTCTTTACCTTTCAAGTAGGTTTTCATATGCTATTTATTATATGTGTATGTATTTGTGTGTGCATGTGTGTGATGCATGTATGTGTGCATCCATGTGCCACAGTGCATATCTAGAGGTCAAAGAACAATTTACAAGTGGGAGTCATTTATTTCTTTCCATCATGTTGGTTCTGGGAGTCAAACTCAGGACAGCAGGCTATGTGTCAAGTATCATAGGTTTTTCTACTGTACATATCTGGAAATAAGTGCATTGGCTACCAATAAGCAAACATGTTAATCCTCCTGTAGTCCTCTAGTTCAGGAAGAACTACAGCAGAATTAGGAGTTGGATCACAGTAAGGAAATGTTTGAAGATTGAAATAAAGGTATCACATGCAGTGAGTTTTTTTTAGTAATGCTCAGAATGACATAAATGGAACAAAAGTTTTATAGAATTATGACAAATCAGAAAGATAAGAATAATTAGAGCAAGGAAGTACAAAACTTAAAAATTTAAAAAAAGAATAATTAGAGCATGTGAAAAGGGAAAATGATACTAATCCTGGCATCTTATTTGTGCTTCTTGTTGGATGAATCAAAAACTTCTAACCCAACTGGTAAAATCAAAGATGATTCCCTATGAAACAATATTTCTTTTCCTCTGATGCATCTCAGAAAACCTGGACCACACTTGTTTAAGTCCAGAACATAAAAATTTCATTGATAAAAGAAAATTATTTAAGATGAGAGGATAAGAGAAAGAAACCAGTTCCAGGTTTTAATTTTTTTGCTTAATTTTTAAATCTGGTTGTAAATCCTGTCCTTTTAGCAATGAAAATTCAAAAGTCACAAAAATCATATAAGCAGCTATTGTTAACTACAGTGACTCCTCATGACATACTGCTATTCACATAAATCAGAGCATTGTTCAACTCTCATCAGAGAAGTTTCTTACAGTGGATGGTAATTAACACAGAGAGCCACAGCTGGGCAGTGTGCATAGAGTAAGAGACTTTGGCATGCTGAGCCTTGAATGGAATGTCTTCATCAACCCACCCCCTCTAAAGTTCAGGGATCTATTTGGGCAGGTGGGGAAGAGGAAAGATTGTGAGAGCCAGAGATGGTGGACAATCTTAAAGAAATAGCATCATCCAGACACAATGGAGTCACTGTAAATACATATGAACTCGCAGAGACTATGAGCACACGTATGTATAAGACCCGCACAAGATTAAGCTAAATAAAATCCCAGCTTGAAAAAATAGGCACTTCACAAATATGATGTTTTTCTTCCTCTCTCTTACATGATTTCACTCCCAGATTGCTTGTATTTACAGCTAAACTATGCATTACCTCCCTCTTTCATCTTTTTCTAATAGACATGACTGTTTTATATTATTTCTAGATCCTGGCTTTACCAAACTGGAGTCCCTATCCACTAACAGGACAGATTATTGAATGAGTAAAGAAAATCCTAAAGTGAGTCTTCGTCTGTGTTTGATAGACAACAGCAGAAGAGATAGTTCTCATGCAAAGATGATGCCCTCTGGCCACTGGGTGAATATGCTGATTCAAGTATACCAGAGACCTTTACCTTCCCAAACATTTTCAGTCAATATTTTCAATATACTTCCCTTTTCATGTGAATAACCAAAAATAAAACAAAACAAAAAAGAACTGATTTAAAAGAGTATGACTTGAATGTTCTAAAGCAGGGTGTTTTTTAAATATATGATTATTTATTCGTGTATTTGTTTTTGTGTATGTGTGTTTGGGGAAGCAATGGGTATCTGTGTGTTCAAGTGAACATGTCTATGTGTGTAACATGAAGTCCAGAAATGAGCATCATGTGTCGTTCTCTAACCTTCTCTGTCTATTCCTTGAAAAGAACGACTTTCCCCTGAACTTGGGGCTTCGTTCCTTCAGCTAGATTAGAAACCAAAATTTTCTAAGGATCCTTGTGATTTCACTACCCTTGGGGATGGGGTTACTGTTGCTTTATGGCTGCTAGGATACAAATTTCATCCCTCTTATCTGTAGAGAAAGCACTCTTAACTGTTAAACTAACTCTCCAGCCCCAGCTTAACATTGATTTCTAAACGTTTTAATTGATGTTTGCTTATTGATCTTTTGGAGGGGAGTGTTCAACTGTGAATGTCTGTTCTTGTCTTAACTTCATATATAGTAGTTTAAGAATTAATGAATGATTTGAAACCTAATTTCTACAATAGCTGGCCAATCATAGGAACATCCTTACCTGACTTCTGGTAGGAAATTTTCTAATAGCAATAGGTTAGTGAGGATTTATAAATAATCCAAAGGAGCACTATATGATCTACTTAACTTCCTGACAATAAAATGTTATTTTTTAGGAGTCTTGTTTGTGTTCATTTACTCTGCTAGTTAAAGAATTAAAAGGCAGGAAAAAAAATGAATACATAGTGGGTAGCAAAAGGTAACAAGCATCATTAAAGAAGCATATGAATGCAGAGAGAGAGAGAGAGAGAGAGAGAGAGAGAGAGAGAGAGAGAGAGAGAGAGAATGAGAATGAGCAAAGCACACAGAGAAATACTCCCTTCAGGGCAGAGAAGAGACAAGTTCATGTTTCCCCTGAAAGGCTAAGAGTTTTAAGTGATTTTGGTGGTTTAGGATGAAACTTCTTCCCCAATTTAGGATTAGTCAGCTTAAACAATGAAACTGATGCTGATAGACCCATAGCTTTAGGTAAACATGTTCAGATCTGGCTTTAAATATATCTGACCAGCCTAGACTGATGAGGTAGGTATACAGTAGACCTGATGATGGAAGAAAAAATCTGCCAGGTCTTTGTCTCATATCAGTAGGGTGCAGCAGGGTGAGGAAGAGGCTTGAGTTTAGTACCTTGGTTATCTGTCTATGTCCCCTTTCTCTCTCTATCTGCCTCTCAGGGTAAATAAGCTCCTTGTCCCACAGAAGTTGCATTTTATCTTCTGATACTTGATGGCCCTTTCTAACTCACGGCTGTAATAAGGTTGTATTTTTGAAACAAGCATCGTAAGTACAGAGAAGAAAATTGTCCATATATTGAATTAAAGTAGACTCAAGAAAATTGTAGGTCTTGAAGTCAGCTTTTAAGATTTGAGAAAGCATATGGGATTTCAGTCTATCCTGTGGCCACCAGTTCCACAATTAGGGTGACTAATCTTATCCTTCCAGTATCTGTTGAGGATATTTCCCAGAATTCCTCTATGTTTGTGAAGTAAAATTTAATTTGCCCCTCCAAGGTTCTTTTCTGAGTCTTAATATAAGAGTCCCTGGTTGTTCTTAATGACAACCTTCTTTTCTGCAACATTAGATTTCCTCTCAAAGAGCATTTGTGGGGGAAAATCACCTGGAAAAAATAGTCAATTCAAAGACTTGCAAGTTCAATTGGCAGTATTATCAAACACAAAATCAAAAGTAATGGTTTCCTTCCAAACACTTCTCCCTTTCTAGCGTCTAGTGTCTTTCACATCTACATCACAGCTCCTGCATTTACGGCTAAGAAACAGGGCAGGAGAAAGAAAAAATGCAAAAAGTCGGAATATTGGGAAGTCTTCTGTAAAGCAATTTCTCCTAGAAATGGCTGCATAAAAAAGACCTTAAATACTTTTTGCAGGTGCAGGTTTCTTTTCAGCTTTGGGATTTAAATAGAGACAGAGCTTTATTGACCATAGCATAAATTAAAAGTATCACCTCTCAGTCTCACACGTACACACACACACACACACACACACACACACACACACACACAGAGTGAGCCCTTGAAATAGTGAAATTTACATGATCTACAAGCTCAAAGGTAGTCTCTTTGAAAGTTATTTCAGCTCACAAGATGAGGACTGAGAAATAATAGAATTCTGAGATCTTAAAATTGATAAATCTATTTCATGGAAAAATTATACAGATAAAATGGTAGGCATAAAAATATTCCTAAGTTGATTAAAAGTAGAATTATAAACATTTTCTGACAAAATTGAAGATCTACAAGGAAAATATTGCTGATAAAACTCAAGAAATATATAGGAAAACACATTAAAACTATTTCATGAAAAATTATACAGATAAGATGGTAGGCATAAAAATATTCCTAAATTGATTGAAAGTAGAATTAAAAACATTTTCTGATAAAATTGAAGATTTACATGGAAACTATCTCTGATAAAATTGAAGAAATTTATGCAGAAAAATTGGTAGGAATAAAAATACTCCTAAGTTGATTGAAAGTAGAATTATAACCATTTTCTGATAAAATTGAAGATTTACATGGAAAATATTTCTGATAAAATTGAAAAAAATATGGAAAACATTAAAATTGAAGATTATCATGGAAAATTATACAGATAAAATGGTAGGCATAAAAATATTTCTAAGTTGGTTGAAAGTGAAATTATAACCATTTTCTGATAAAATTTAAGATTTACATGGAAAATATCTCTGATAAAATTGAAGAAACATATAAAAAAACACATTAAGATTGAGTATTTCATGGCAAAATTATACCATTTTATCTGTTTAATTTTTCCATGAAATAGTCAATCTTAACGTGTTTTTCTACATATTTCTTCAATTTTATCAGAGAAATTTTCCATGTATATTTACACAATGGAATACTACTCAGCAATTAAAAACAATGAAGTCATGAAATTCTTAGGCAAAGGGGGAACAGGAAGAGGGTTTATGAAACTTTTGGGGAGGGGGGAACAGGGAAAGGGGAAATCATTGGGAATGTAAATAAAGAATATAGAAAATAAAAAAAAATAATAAAAATATTGATACATCTTCCTGGAAGAGAGAAGTTAGTACAAATCAATTATACTAAATAAAATAGGAATGATAGCTGTAGTAATTTAGAAGTTATGTATGCCATTTACTGTTCTAGGAATCAGAGAGTTTTCCAGCTCTGACTATACCTCAGGTACAATATCTCTTTGTAGATTTTTGGTCTCATAGAAAAGAATTTAAAAGCAGACTCAAAAGGAAACTTGAAGATAATTTTATTGGTGTTTGAGAGAGAAAATACTAGGGTAGGCAACCTGAACTTCCTGACAGTTGCTGGAAAGAGAAAGTTGAAAAGAAAAGAGAGTTCTGCTTTCTTTGTTAAAAGTCAAGACAGAAGGCAGGCACAGCAGTAAACATCAGCTAGCACCTTCCTGGGGTGGAAGCTGTCTTCCAAGAATAAGAAGACCCAGTGTCAGGGCAGTAGGTTTTCAATATCACTGATATCTTAAGAGAGACAGAATGAAGGAGAAAGAAGAAAACTATACTTTTGGAGTTAGTAGACAGGCTCTCTAAGTGGCTTTTATTGAGGCAGGTGCTGGGGGCAGGGTAATAACTTAAGTGAGAGGATATTTATCTTATCAGTCTTCAGGTGCATATTGTTTCTGGTCATCTTCTGGCTTTAGGTTGGTATCCATCTAATTGTAAAACATGTTCATTTGCTTTTTTCTTCCTTATCATAGCATAAGTCTCTCACCATGTCTGGTCAAGCCCCCACAGGCAACATCCCAAGGATGTTATTCTACCACTGAGTAAGCTCTCTGTCTCAGAGATTATTGATGTATTGGTACTCCCATTTCTCAAGTGGTGTCTAGGAAGCAGATAGTTGGAGATGAACCTTTATCCCCTTTCTTCCCACCTAGTCTATCCTAATCACCTTTGAAATCCAGATGTTCATTTTGCGAGTATATTTGTGTATATATACTGATAATGCTGGAACTGAGATGATCCACTCAGCAACTTGCCAGTTCCCTCCCTTTGGTGTACATGAAAGGGAAGCCAACACGTCAATGCTCTCCTGCACTTTTTTTCCTGTACCTCTATACTCACTCTCCTGCCATAAGTTAGAAACTGGCATTTTTTTTGTAAGCCTGCTCTTTCCCTTGTGACCCTTTGTGTGTGTGTGTGTTTGTTTGTGTGTGTGTGTGTGTGTGTGTGTGTGTGTGTGTTTTTCATTCACCAGGCGGTGGTGGCGCACGCCTTTAATCCCAGCACTTGGGAGGCAGAGGCAGGAGGATTTCTGAGTTCGAGGCCAGCCTGGTCTACAGAGTGAGTTCCAGGACAGCCAGGGCTACACAGAGAAACCCTGTCTCAAAAAACCAAAAAAAAGAAAAAAAAAAAAAGACGGTATGTGTGTTTCATTCACAACTGTTTATGCCCATGTGGATTACTTCTTTCCTTTGTTCAGTTGTATGCTCGATGTAGCTACATAATTCATGCTTCCATGACTATATTATCTGAAGCACCAACTGCTATGTCTTTAGGTTTTTGTTCTATTTTCTGTATCTTTATAGTAATTATCTCCATCTTACATTCATAGTTCTTTACTTACTGCCTATATTCCCAACCAAGGGTTAGGACACCTAACAGTTGTTAATGAGCAGTTTATTTTTGATATATCTTGAGATCTTCAAATAATAATCTGTCATTCATTATCAGATAAATGAATATATTCAGATGTGTTGGACATTCTAAAAAGAACATTGAAAGGTGATTTATTATTCATAATTGGGGAAGAACATTTTCTCCTTATATAGTTTAAATTAACCTGTAAATCCTGAATCTCCTGCCTCAGCTTTCTAAGAGAAGGGACTACAGAGGTGTATCATAATCATAAGATAATCTGCCACATATTCTAGTCAAATGGGACTATATAAAATTGTGTGCATTAGATGAATGTATATCTCAAGACACTTTCCTATTTTCATTTCTTTATTTGGTCTGCTAAGGATACATGTCCAGGACAGAGCAAAGGACATAGAAGACTGAGTACGGTGTCACAGATATCATTCTTCCTTTTCTAAAGCTCACATCTGGGATATTATTTCTCATGATAAAAATAAAATTAAGCAGTTCTCCTGAGTATAATTTGTACCATAATCATCTTAAGAAAACAAGAAAGCAAGTGTTAGTGCAGATATTTCACTGGGTAGATTCTTCCTAAGAATGTTCACACTACTGAACTTTAGAGATCAGGCTAGACTAGAACGAAGCACATTTTAAGGCATTGTTACATGTCTGATTCAAGTTCCCTGACAAGAGGTTAGCTGTGTATATCTAGTTAATTCTTCTACTAGTGGGGAAATTAGAAAGTGTCTTATAAGCTCCCATGTGATAGACAGGGAATAAAAGGCATAAGATCTTTTAGATTCAAATAACAACCAAATCACAGCTTGAAGAACAGGTCTCATAGTCTCTTCCTTGTAAACTGCTAATGTAAAGTTCTTCGCTGGAACTCACAGCTAAATGGTTACAGTTTGAAATCTTCTTAGATGAATATTACCCATTCCATTCTTTGAATATTCAAACTAATGGGTGACTAATCCATAAAGCTTGGGATGAATAAAAAAGCTTGTGAATACATTCTCATTATTATGATGTTTGTCATTAATTTACTAGGTTAGCATTCTTTGACTGTCAAGACAACCTAAAGATCACGAATGGTGGGGCTTACTCCAGAAATAGAATAGTATGAGTCTCCAGGACTCTGTGTAAGGCCAACACAATCTTAGAAAGAAAAATGAAAACCAGGAGTGTAGAATTCTTATAAAATATGTCATAGTAAACTTGAAAGTGGCTTAGTGTCTATGTAGCTCAATGCCACAGTTAGAGAATAATAAATAGATTTTCCTGAATTATGAAACAAACTTACTTCAGTCCTCAGTGTTTAGTTTCTTCACTGATTACACACAAAGGTACTACAGGGAGGCCAGAAAATGTAAGTATTTTTATTTATGGTTGCATAATTATTACTACAGAAAATTTAAAAGAATATACAAGCAAAGTTCTAGAACTAATAAACAATTATAGAAAGTATGTAGGATACAAAGTTAAGACAAATAATTTCATTCTTTAGATGTCAGCAACAACCAGTGTAACTTAAAACTCAGTATCAGTTAGACATCAAAAATGGGCTTAAGTATGAAGTTTAAAAAATGTAGAAGATTTAAATGAAGAAAATTGTTATGATAAAGTAAAACAAAAAAAGAGTTAAATGCATGAAAATACCTCATGTTCATGCTAGAAAGATTCAGCATTATTATGATGTCAGCTCTCCCCAGCTTGAACCAAAGATTCAAGGCACTCTCAATAAAAACCCACAGAACCAATTCTAGTAATTTCAAAGAGATGTAAAAGAACAGAATTTCCAGTATAACTCTGAAAGAGAATAAAATAGTTGAAGCACTGAAATTATTTAACATACAGGTTTCTTACAAAGCTATAATAATCAAGGCACTGTGCTGTTGGGTATGGAATAGAAAGTTGGGTCAGAGGAACAGAATAGGAAGCCCAAACTACAGGCAAGTGATCATTGACACAGGTATTATGGACAAAAAATAGCTTTCCAACAAATAGTGCCTGGAATGTCATACAACCACAAGTGAAAAAATATGGACCTAGACACAGACCTGTGCCCTTTATAGTGATCACTTGAAAGTTGATCATGATTCTTAGTGTATAACACAGAGTCTAAAACCCATAGAAGACAACAAGATAAGCCAAATGTTAGAAAAGCTGAAACATGGCAATGACTCATCATCTATAATATGAAAAGTGCAATTGACAAAAGAAAGCTTTTAATCTTGACTTCACTGAAATTACAAATGTCTGTTCTGTTAAACACTGTATAAAGAATGAGGCAGCACCAATTAGAATAAAAACATCATTGAAGGCATATCTGATAAAAGATTCTAAGCCAACATATATAAAGAATTTTAAAATTCAACAAGAGACAAAATAACCCAATTAAAACACACAAAAGATTTGAACAGGATCCTAATCTATGCAGATAGAGAGAGAATAATTAAGTGTATAAACATGAATAAATAGTCCTTTAATAGTTACCTCAATTGGGAAACCCTGCTTGCCCCAGAGATTGTTACAACACAATATGCAAGGAAGGTACTCTATAAAATGCATAGATGTTGTCCCCTCAGAGGTATCACTTGGTCATTTCCAAATCCCCAATCCTCATATAACACAAGATGATAGACACAGAGAAGTACTGAGCAAACATTCATGGTTAGTGAAATGACAGACGGCCAGTGGAACTCATCCTCTACAGCTTACTCATGCTCAGAATCCTAGAGGCATGTTGACTCTCCAACCATGTCAGTATTTAAACTGAATAATAAAGGATATTAAAAGCTACAGGTGCTAGTTAATACTAGGAGGAGAAAAACATAAACTTTATGGAAGAGTTAGTTATGGTATTTAACAAAAGTCATACATTTATTCCCCTTTTAAGCTTTTTTTTTTTTGAGAATTATGCTCATCCCAACATGCATAAGCTGCCAATAAGAAGAGTAGTGCCTGGTATGAGATACCTGCCTGCTCACTGTTAGTTAGAAGGGTCTTGGAGACTCCCAAAACCACAGAGTATTGCCATTGCTCTTGATTTTCCACTAGAACTTGATGGTATCATCCTCTTACTGAAGAGACCACAAACTGATCACAGTCCATGATGTTTTATTGGCCAAGAAGTTTGCTCCCCACTGGCTATCTTTCATAGTACTGAAAGATGCTTATGGAAGCTGCTGGGATTTAAGAAATCATCAATAGTCTTACTTGTCTACATATTTCAAGAACTTCAATAATGTGTGATAATTTAAGCCTTTCAATTCAATAGTGGATATTACAAGACCATTGCATGCATGAACTCACGTGTTTGTGTTTGTCTGTAAGAAACCTGTATAAGGTGAAGCTAGTATACCTTTTAGCATGGAGAGAGGAGAATTTCATGAACCCCCATACTTAACTAATGAGCTATAGCTAGTTGATGGCATCTAGGGATGAGAGAATCCACTTTCATTAAAGATGTGGCTCCTGGCTATTTGACACATTTCCATTGCATGGAACCATATTCAGAAGCATGTGGGCGACACAAATTGAAGTTGGTTGCTTATTTAAAAAATATAAAAGGACGTGAATATTGAAATTGGATTGGGTTAGGGTAGTATGGGAATATTGAAATTGAAATTGGATTAGGGTAGTAGGGGTGGTTCTGAGATGAGCTAATCAAGGAGTTGGTGGTGAATATGATAAAAATACACTTTATGCAATTCTGAAAGAACTATTAAAATGAAAAAAAGTAATTATTACATTGTTCTAAGTATACAGATGTCTGGTGGTAAGTAGCTCATTGCAGCAGAAGCAATTTTGCCTTTGCAGAACCTTCTCTTTCCAAATAGCTATCTTAAGGCTTGAGTTGCTACATCCTCAGGAGATCATAACCCACCTCTGTCATTCCATTACCCCATCCTAGATAAGCAGGGAAGGTGGACAAGATAGAGAACATGGAAAGAAAGGGAGAGAAGAAAGGGAAGACGGGTTTATCAAACAGTTTGAAAACTCCCTCCACCGTTTCCATCCCTATCCCATGGGGCCATGATAAAGTCATGTGAACACTCTTAGTCTTAGAGTAGACTTAGTTTTTTACCTGTGTGTATGTTTTTGCTTGTTTCATTGTTTCTAAGCTACCATATTGCCCTTCTGAGATTAAATTTCCATCATTAGTGGAGAGGATTGGAACAGTTAAGAGGAAAAACTAGTGTAGGTTATTTCGATCGCAGGGACAAGATGTCCCAGATTCTCACAAGTATAGCTTTTACTTTTCAAAAGGAAAAAAGAATATGAAGATATAGGGACAGTAGATGTTTCTTTCCCCCTCTCTTTCTGTTCCCTTAAAGATAAATGTTTCATCCAATTATGTTCATAGTGAATCACTCTAATTTCAGCTTCACTATTCAGTTGAGTGGCAGGACAATTTGTGCTTCTCTTGCTTCTCTTCCCCACTAAAACATCTGGCTACATACTAGAATTTTCATTAGCAAAGCCCAGGGAGCTTGCGGATCATTCATTTCCAAGTCTTTTTCTGGCAAGTCCGTGTATAAAATAACCTCCTCTTTAATATGAATCTGATACTGTTTTCCTGGCAGAAGAATTACATTCAACTGGAATAAATGAAGGTTTGTTTTTTGAATAGAGGGACCTTTTGCCAACATGATGAGGGAAAACGTGGGGGAGGACGCATGTTATGCTGTTAGAGGATGATATATTATTATTTTCAAAGCTCTGAGGAGAGAGACTCAGCCTTGTCATCCTTGATTTATGTTTGTTCATCCTGTGATTCAATGGAAGGTCAGGTGAGCTTTGATGAATGTTTGTTGTGCATTTTCTCTACAGAGCAAAGTGGAGAACAGTCTCCACCCTGCCTCACTTTATCCTCATTGCCCCTAGAAAAAGCAGAGATTTTGGAGGTATAGGTACTGAGTAAAATTCTGACTCAAATCAGTTCTCCATGGACCTGAACACAAGATGGTTTTGCACAAACCAAGGAATCCTCAAGAACAGATTATAAAAAGAGAGGTGTCATAAGTTTCAAAATTATGTTTGAATGTTTATATGACAGTTAAATTTTGAACACAATTAATTTACTCCTCAAGGAATTTTCCCTCTGTATATGTTAACCTTATAGTCACCTACTTAAAAGAAACTATAGAGTTTTTTCTTAAAATGATAAGGCATAAAGCATACCTGGATTAATTACATATAAAATTTATGATTTGTATTTTGATGTTTACTTGGGATAATATGGCAGTTTTAATTTTCATGTCACCAAATTTGTAATTTCACCCTTGTGGTGCTTAGATTTTATAACCTGATTATGAAGATCCACTCCTTTGCACATATCAAATAAATGGACCATTTACAGAAAAGATATCTTACATTGACCTCTCTCTGTTTCACCCAGATTGCTTAGCTAGACTTCCAAATGTATTTGAAAACCATCATTATTTCCTACTATTGTGAACTACTATCTTTCAGATTCTCTTTCATGCACTTTGGAGAATTTTTATATAGTATTTTTATAGTTAAACTTTTTATTTCTGCCTCATATTTTTATGTTATATTACAAGTATGACTATTATTGAATTTATTTGGATTTTTGTACACCTCCTGTAACTCCAGATCCAGGAGAGCTGATGCCCTCTTCTGACCCCTGTAGGAACTCCCACACACAGCATACAATTCTCAGACACATACGTACAAATAGATACATATAAAAATAGATCTTAGAAAAGAGCTCACTAAAAAATTCAGACTACACCTTGGAAAAATTGTGTTTTTTCATATGCTTTTGATAATTTAATTTTCTTTATTATTCCCTTCTATTGGTAAATTATTCTTTCATGGGAATTTTTCTAAATCTGTTTACCAGTATTTATTACAGTTCTTATACTTGAGGCATAATGCATCTCCTGTCTGAATCACAGTTTGATCTGATACTTCCTAGGTACCATTGCCCTTCACCTTCCCTCTGGAATCCACCGACACAAATATTCCTTGCTCCCCAGGTATTCTATGTGCTTCCATAACTTTCAGTTTGTGCTTTAAGTCCAAGCATTTGATGTTGGCCTTTATTTCATTCAACCTTATCACCAATATTCACCATTGTCTAGTTTCTACCAGTATATCAGTTTAGAATAGGTTTCGGGTCTCTCATTAAAATGTCATTTATAGACTACTTTTTGAACGTATATGTATGTTATTTTTATTTGTGTGTGTGTGTGTGTGCATGTGTTTGTGTGTGTGTGTGTATGTGTAGATTCATGTATGCTTGGGAGAAGATATATGCGCATGTGTACACATGCTATCTGCTATGGAAGCCAGAGAATCAACTTGGGTATCATTTCTCAAGAAAGCCATCAAACTTATTTTTGAAACAAACTCTCATTGGCCTGGAGCTCCCCCCTTAGGTTAGGCTGACTAACCAATGAGTGCCAGTCACCTGCTTGTTTCTGCCTCCCCAGAGTTACAAACATGCCACCATGCTTGCCTGACTTTGTAGGTGGGTTTGGGACTCAAATTCAATCCCTGTACCTATAAGCCAAACTTTCACTGTTTGTGCTATTTCCCCAGTCCTTGTAAAATTTACCCTTAAATGATCATTCACTAACTACATTACTAGAGACAGTCATGAACTTGTTTCTATTGTCTACTTTGCCTTAGTGCCTGGGTATTTATATAATGTAAATACTTAATGCTATTTATATTCATTTCAATATTTTAAAGCTTCTGTATACTGCAAAATATATACTTAAGACACATAGCCAATTTTTAATATTCCCAAACATTTCGCTTTTGCATATGTTGAAAATCCTATGATACATCCCTAATAATTTTTACTTTGGAGAGCTAATTGCTTTTTAATCAAATGCTTAAATGTGAACAAAAATGTTTTTTAATGATTTTATTCATAATTTACACTTATGGTTTTCTTCACTAATTTCTATATAAAAGTGAATCTGGAGGAGATTCACTGTGTGTGTGTGTGTGTGTGTGTGTGTGTGTGTGTGTGTGTGTGTGTGTGTGAAAGAGGGGGTGTGTGTCCTTTTTATTTTTTTCAATACATGTGCATGTGTTTGAAGATGCCTGTGTCCACGTATGAAGATATCACATGCCTGTGCTTATCACTCTCCACATTATTCCCTTGAGATAGTCTTCCAGTGAACCTGACATTAAGTTTTCAGCTAGCAAGCTCCTGCCATCCTGTCTTCTCCTCCCTTTGGCTCTGGGTTATATAGACTTGAGCATAGTCGTGTCCATAGTTCATGTGAGTTACATTTAAGCCAACTTTACACAGGGAATGATTTTACTCATTGAACTATGCCCCATGGCAGAAGGGTAATTTTGACTTCCAGAGGATAGGTCGTACACATGAACATCTGCAGTAGTCACATGTTAGCTTATTAAGTAAGCATCCTACCTTACCACTACCCTACCACTGAGCTATAGTCCTTGCCAATGTGTCATTCTTTTTTTTTTATTAGATATTCTATTTATTAACATTTCATTATTGTTATCCCCTTTCCTAGTTTCTCCCTCTCCAGGAAAACCCCTATCCCATCCTCCTTCCTACTGCTACAATGAGGGTGTTCCTCCACCCATCCCATTCCCACCTCCCCGCCCTCGATTCCCCCACACTGGGGCATCTATCAAGCCTTCATAGGACCAAGGACCTCTCCTCACATTGATGCCTGACAAGACAATCCTCTGCTACATATGCAGCTGGAGTCATGCTTGGTACCCCTTGGTTGATGGCTTAGTCCCTGGGAGCTCTGGGAAGTCTGGTTGGTTGATATTGTTGTTCTGCCGATGAGGTTGCAAACCCCTTCAGCTCCTTCAATCTTTTCTCTAACTCCTCCATTGGGGACCCTGCACTCAGTCCAAAGGTTGGCTGTGATCTTCTGCCTCTGTATTTGTAAGGCTCTGGCAGGGCCTTTCAGGAGACAGTCATATCAAGCTCCTTTAACCAAGCATTTCTTGGCATCCACAATAGTGTCAGGGTTTGGTGACTATATATGGGATGAATCCCCAGGTGGGACAGTCTCTGGATGGCCTTTTCTTTGGTCTGTGCTCTACACTTTATCTTCATATTTGCTCCTGTGAGTATTTTGTTGCCCTTCTTAGAAGAACAGAAGCATCCACACTTAGGTCTTCCTTCTTGAGCTTCATGTGGTCTGTGAATTGTATCTTGGGTATTTGGAACTTTTGAACTAATATCCACTTACTAGTGAGTGCATACCATGTGTGTTTTTTTGTGATTGGGCCATCTCACTCAGGATGATATTTTCTAGTTCCAAAGGCAACCAACCAACTGGGAAAAGATCTTTATTAATCCTACATCTATTAGAGGGCGAATATCCAATATATACAAAGAACTCAAAAAGTAAAACCAGAGAATCATATAACCCTATTAAAAAATGGGGTACAGAACTACACAAAGAATTCTCAACTGAGGAATATTGAATGGCTGAGAAGCACCTAAAGAAATGTTCAACACCCTTAGTTATCAGGGAAAAGCAAATCAAAACAACCCTAAACTTCCACCTCACACAAGTCAGAATGGCTAAATTAAAAAACTCAGGTGACAGCAGATACTTGGCAAGGATGTGGAGAAAGAGAAACACTCTTCCATTGCTGGTGTGATTGCAAGCTGGTACAACCATTCTGGAAATCAGTCTGGCAGTTACTCAGAAAATTGGGTATAGGACCCAGCTATACTACTCCTAGGCATATACCCAGAAGAGGCTCCAGCATTTAATAAGGGCACGTGCCCCACTGTGTTCATAGCAGCCTTATTTTTTTTCAGCCAGAAGCTGGAAAGAACCCAGATGTCCTTAACAGAGGAATGGATACAGAAAATGTGGTGTATGGAGTACTATTCAGCTATTAAAAATGAATTCATGAAATTCTTAGGCAAATGGATGGAACCTGTATGTCATTCTTAAAGAGTACCAGTCTTCAATACTAAAGTACTAAGAACCACTTTAGCCTTTTTTTTTGCTTTGCTTCATACTGTTTTATGGCAGATTTAAACCAATTCATTTTATTTACATTTGTGTCACTGTGACCAAATATCTGGCTGGAATCTTTTTATGGAGGACAGGAATACTGCAACTTTAAGTTTTGAACATGGCAGTCCACCCTAGCAAGGAGGAGAGGAGGGCAGGGAAATCACATGATGGCAGAAACATGCAGTGAAAGAAGATTCAAGTAATGATAAGTGCAAGATATATCTTTCAAGAAACTGAGCCCATATATAAACCTACAGGACTAAACATCTCACTGCAAGCATATTTGCTCATCCGTTTTACTGCTGCTCTTGTCTCAACAGCAGGGAGATGGACAGATCTCAAACAGTAGATGAATGGATAATAAAAACAAGACTAATATGCATAATGGGGATTTTACTTACCATAGAGAAAATAAATTTTGTAGGAAAAGTAATGGAACTTGAAAATTATTTTAAGTGTGGTTCTAACTGAGGCTTTGAATGACAAACCCTACATACTATATTTCTTACAGAGATGGAAGACCCTTAAGTGTTAAATATGTGTATCCTGCTGAGGGTAAATATTGGTCAAACCACAAAGTTTGTAAAGGGTGAGGGGTGGAGGAAATTAGATCATGCTGAAAGAAAGAGGTAAAAGGATACAATAGAAAGGAGGGAGCAGGGAGATGAAAAGGAAGGAAGTAAACCAAAATGAACTACGTAGAAAAAGCTCATATAGAACCCATTTCTTCATAAGTCTATCTTTGAAATAAATAGAAAAATAAAATAAGCTCACTGGCCCTATTCCATCAACTAAGGCACACTTCCTGCCTTTCTTCAATGCTCATGAATGTCTTCATTATACACCCTTCAAGGGATTAATCTACTAGTTCTTTCAGAGCCTTTATGATGTGGTCATCTCTTGAGATTTCCCCAAAGGCAGACCCTAAGTCAGACTTAATCTCCTATATGTGCACTAATCTAATGAGATGAACAATCAAGATGAGACATTGCCTGGGCTCCCCTCTAGAACTAACCCTCATTCTTAAAAGTTCTTTGCTAGATGTCTCATGTATGCAATAATAGTGTTGCTGTTGTTGTTGTTGTTGTTGTTTTTCTTCTCTGGCTGGCTATACTCAGAAAATTCTCAGGTCTGCATGAACTTTGGAAAATTTTTGATTTGTGCCCCACACAGATCTTCCAGGCCTGGAGCTACTTAGTTTTTTCTTGGAATTTGATCCTACAAAACTGGAGGTTGTCACTCAAATAAACACAATGGTGTTTTAAACTGATTTCTGCATTCCTCTCTGCTCAGCTTTCTCTACCCTGATAATTGGAAAAACCCAAAATCCTTTCACCAGTCTGGCATCCAGTGTCTGTCTTACCTAGTCAGTGAGACCACAGAACTCAGCTGACTTCAGGGCCAATTAGTAAGCTGATCTCATTTGTTTCTGCTGGTTTTCTAATCATCAGCTTTTGTTGCTGTAATCTAATTTATGGAAAGTTCTTTCTTACTGAATTCCAGTTGTCAGTTACTTAAAACAATAGGGACTTTTTCTGTAACATTTGCTTCCTCTTGAACAGAAGCAGAAATCTATTGTCTGTACTTTTATCTTGGCTCTTGGACATGTGGTTTTGTTTCCTGACAACCTTAACTTTGCATTCAACATCATTGTACCTGAACAATTGTGGAGGCTGGTTACTATGGCAGACTGAATTCTATGTTCTTAGTAGAGAACAATGTAAGAGATTAATGTAAATTTAACTGTGTCATAGTTTAATGCACATCTGTATGTGCCAGTATGTACAGGCATCAAGGAAATATTATATTTGTTCAATAAGACTTCCATAATAATGGAATAGTTTTAACAACAGAAATTTGCTTTCTTAGATCTGTAGAGACCTGAAGTTCAGGATAAAAGTGATTTCTTCAAAAAAACTATTCTCTTTGGCTTATGGATGGTGGTTTTCCTCCAGGAGCTTGTCTGGTCTTCTTTCTGCACTTGTGTATGCCTTAATTACATCATCTATTTAGTAATTCCATCCCTATTGATTGGTATAGGGCTTTCACATATGTCTTCATTTCTATACCTACTCATAGGACTTTATTTCCTTTGATTGCTTCATTAAAAACATGGTATCCAAATGCAACCACATTCTGAAATAATGCATATTTATTATGACTTCAAGTTAAAAGCAGGGTAAAAATTTTGCTCATTATATTAAGGTAAATAAGACAATATGTAAGTAGTGCATGCAGTATAAAATTCCACTTGTATTTTAAACATGTATATACATGAATCTGTATAAATTCTCTTTAAGACTTCAAAGAAAGTATTAATAGTGGTTTTTACTTGAAAATTAGACTAGGGAGTAGAAGGGGAAAGAAAATAGCAAGGATATAAATGCAATTAAGCATTTCTTGATTTCTTAATCTTTACAACTATAGCTCTATCAACTCTCTCATTTTGATGTTGTAAAACACTGTTCATGGTTTCCTGGGTCACTCATATCCTTTAGTAAATCTAGGGTTCCAATTTGAGTTTTATGACTGCCATGTTGGTAATTTTTTTTTCTTGCCAGGTTGCTATTATCCTTCAGTGGGTTCAGAAAATGTGAACTTTCCACACTGGTCTTGCATAGGCTAGGTAAATCACATGGAAACAGTTCAGCAGAACTGTTTATTTTCATTATCTATCACCTTGGCTATTTCAAGTTTCCAAATATAAATGCAATATGTCTTTATGTTACCATAAAGAAACTCATGGTGATGGTTTGTTCTTTGTCATCACGATACAACAAGAGTCATCTAGGAAGAGAGAATAATAACTGAGGAATTTCCTTTAGCATATTGGCCTTCAAGCAAGTCTATAGTGGCATTTTCTTGATTAATAATTGATGCATGAGGGTCCAGTCTAATATGGGCAATATCACCTCTGAGCAAATGGTGCTTAGTGACATAAGAAATCAACTGTGCAAGCCAGTAAGCAGAGTTCCTCTATGGCCTCTGCTTCAATCTCTGCTTCCAGGTCCTGCCCTTCTTGAGTTCTTGCCTTGGCTTCCCTCAATAGACTGTGACTATGGATATGTAAGCTAAATAATGCCTTTCCTCCCTGAGTTGTTTAGTAAGGCAATAGGAATCTAACTAAAACATTCTCTGTGTCATAGCTCAGTCTGTTCCAAACCATTCTATATAATCCTCTTACTGTGGACACTGGCAACTCTAGATGGCCTGGATCTTCATTCATCCATGCTCAGCAAACTTGGAACTTATCAGTAAGTCTGATTCTTGATAATTTTCATTTATCACCTAGCACGACAACTGCTGCCTCGGCCTCAGATCCATGTCACCTTGCAATTCCCAGAAATCTGTATATAGTGTTTCCAGAGCTTGGGCATGCTGTGCTCTTGACTAAAGAGAGTCTAGGAAACGCAAAAAAAAAAAAAAAAAGCAATTATGAATGCTGAATGCTGTGCTCACGTGAGAGACCTTATCATTCATTGTGTATTGACAAAGGTCATTTCATCACAGGCCTACTCTAGAGACAGTTCTTTGGCCAGAATTAGAAAGGACCTGGTGTGGCCAAGACAAGGGCAGCATTCCAAGGAGTCCACTTGGAGGTGACTCGAACAATTTGTTCTGAAACTGCACATCATTTTGAATTTATTCCTTTTAAGTGACTCTCTCATCTGGCTCTGTGAAGATGGAAGACTCAATTAAGGAACCACTGTGTGGCAGTCACAACCGGCTCCTTTATCTTGCTCCCTATGGAAGGGAAAAAGACTCCCCGGAACAAATGCACCATAGTGGTTCCACTTGACCTTTTCTTTACCAACTGGGCTCATTCAAAGCTGCTTTTTCTTTTTCAGGACAGAAACATAAAAGGCACCAAATGGCTCAGTTGTTTCCTTTAAGCACAGTGCTGTTGAGAGAAGAGTCTGTGAAGGCATGGGGCTTCAGGCAATGGATAATCCTTTTGTTCTCCTTTCCGGAGGTTGCTAAAGTTTGCCCTTCTCCTCACTACATCACCCCAAGTTCTTTAGACTTCCCTGCTTCTACAAGCAGAGGTCAAAATAGAACTTTCAGATTGGCCCAGTAGAGTCAAGGAAGGAGAAAGCAAAGGTGTCCCAGATACTCTCAGGGACCCCATGAGACTTAGCTGGGAATCAACTGAGACATTCTGTGTTTGTTAAACAGGTAAAATTGGATCTTCAGGTTTGTAAAGACTTGACCATGGAGTCATTTCAGTTAATAAGCTTCCTTACTGAATTCTAATTGTTCTTATTGATGGAAAGAGAATTAGTGCCACTTTTCACAAGCAGGTTTTGCAGGGACAGGATTATGTCTCCTGTTGAATAAGTTTGTACTTGCCTCTGAAGTGGAGCATAGGAAGGTTAAGTGTAAAAGACAATTATTTGCGGTGCAGGAGGAAACTGCTTTAAACTTCATTTTTAAACTGCAACATAAAAAAGGAGCGAATCTATAATGTGGCAGAGTCATTTTCTCCATATCTGTGGAAGATTTTGAGACAGTATTTCTGGATGTGCAGTCGACGCTAGCCTAGAACTCACAATCTTCCTTCCACCTCCTGAGACAAGCACATGTTTAGTTGATAACCACACCCCCTGTCATGGCTTGAAAAAGATAGGTCAGAAGTCCAGAAAAGATGGTAAGAGGTGACAGAATTAAAAGCAATTAAATCTTCCACGCATGCTTTTGTTGGCGTTATCGCAGTGTACACAAAGACAGGTCAGTGATGTGTTGGCTATATGATCTAGATTTATCAGAACTAAGAATTATAGGACAGCTGTTAAAATTTCTGTAAATTATATGTAAGGATTGCAAAAATAAAAAGCAGAAACACAACAAAGGAAAATGTCAGCAAAACAGAGAAGTAACGTTTTATCCATAACTGAACTTTTATTGTTTATATTAAACATTAAAAACAGAACTAGACATAGGGAAACACCATACATAGTAGACTGAGGTAGAAGGACTTTGAGTTCAAAGCAACCCTTGCCAAAACAGTGCATTGCATGTCAGCTTGAGGTACATAGTTAGACCCTGTGGAAACCCCCTACCTTTTACAAAAATAAATAAATAAGAATAAAAACAGGTAATAATATCTACCATATTCAATTAGATTTCACCAAGTTTAAAATAAGTCATCAATAATACCTTCATAGGAAAAATAGAATTTTTACCTAGAAGTTAAAATTAGAAAATGATATTTTGTTTTGCTTTTTTAATTTTTACTTGATGTTTTAAAAGATCATATTGTAGTGCATTTATGGTATATGTTATAATAGTACTATGGTAAGAATAATACAAATACACACAAAGTAATTTTCCATTAAGGGCTGATTTACTAAGCATTCTGTTGAAAGAGTACTTCATCTTTTTTTTTTTTTTTTAAAGTCAGGCCCTGTTGTACAGGACTTTAATCCTATCAACTTGAGAGGCTGAAGCAGAAGGATATCAGGTTCAAGGTCAGCCTGGGCAGCTTACTGTGAGACTGGTCTCAAAAGGAGAAAGTAGAAATAGCCTCGAACTTTTCTCCTGCTCCAATTTCCTTGTCACTGTCATTACCTTTCCACCTTCACTTAATTTGTGTAACCCTACCTCCTTTGCTCTAAAGTATTTCTTCCCTATTTCCCCAATATCTTTCTAGCTTCGTAGTCACTTCTCAATGTTCTTCTAGTTGAACAAACAACTCTATAGATTCAAAGCTAAGATACACATATCACTGCCATTTGTTCTTACAGGACTGGATTACCTTACTCAGTATAGTATTTTTCCAGTTCCCTTTATGATATGACTACATTTTTTATAACTCTACTATATTTTTGCAGATGAGAATGTATGTTTATTTTTACAGTTTCATTATCAGTTGATAAATATTTGTGCTGATTCGATTACCTGGCTATTATGAATAAAGTTTCAATGAATATTATTCCCAGCTCTGCCCCTAAAAGCTCAAGAACATCAAAAAAGAGGAATCAGAAAAGTCAGAGGTTAGGGTACTGATGTCAAAGTCTTCTGGGCACAACAGGGCAGTTGTATTCATGAATTCATAGCATCTGTGGTGGCCTACACAAAACATACCGGAAATACAGCCAGTGGTCATTCAAACATGGATCAGAAAAGGGTCTATGTCGCCATACCTGAGGTCTTGTTGGCAGTTGATGGTTGCTAAGGTAATCAGAGTCATTTTTGTGGGGTGTCAGTGATGTGGCCTCTGCCAAGTTTTCCTTGTTCTGTTGAATAACTATGTCCTCATGAGCATCATAAATTGTTCTCAATGGGTTAACTGCCTTAAAAAAAAAGAATATGTAGAGGTGGGAGCACGATACTTGCAGGGAAGGTTGGGAGGAGTTAAAGAGTAGAGTGGAGCATAGATATGATCAAAGTACATTGTATATGTGCATTAAATTTTCAGAGACTAAATTTAAGATGTTGTATTAAAAATTCCCCAACTCTACAAGTTACAGATTATCCCTTGCTTGCCACCAGGAAAAGATTAGTGGAAATTTCTGCATGCAAGTTTACAATGGCCATAAATCGTAACAAAGCCCAGGTCACAGAGAATGCTACCCAAGGCCCCTCTCCTTCAAAGAAGCAGAGACTGCCCCAGGAAGGTCAGTTGGACGCTCTATAGCACAGCATCCCTGTAATATCAGTTGCTATGGATACACCCTAGGTCAGCTTTCTCAGAAATGGCTGGCAAGGCTCACCATGAGCAAAGAAGCCTCCTTAGACTCTTTTTCCTGGAGAACCTATTTCTGTTCTTCCTGTTCTGCCGCCCATAGCTTTGCACTGGGCACTGGTGGCCTTTCTTCAACTTTCTCTGGTATCAGTTTCCATAACATTGATTTTTGACCAACTTTAGTTTTGTTTCATGTCTCCATTATTAAATATACAAAGCCTTTACTTCTGACAGTTGTGTATATGTTTAGAAATACAATTTACAGCCTATGGGTTTTGAGTTTTATAGCCTAAGCCTGGATTGTACTTTCTTTGGTAGTATGCAATCAACTATAACTGTAAAAAGTAAATAAATAAATCCTGGTGATTTATTTTTTATGCTCTAAAGTTATAGCTTTTACATTCATCTAAGAAAGTGCATATATGTGCCCTGAAACAATAGACTGTGAAACTAAGAACGCTACTGAAGAGCTAGCTTAAGTATCTTTCAAGCCTCACAATCGAAAGGCACATTTTCCTAGGTTGAAACCAAAACACAGTATTGATACATCTACATGTATCTGGGGTATGAAATCAATAAAGCTATGAACAATTTAGATACCAAAGCTAACCTTTGAGGGAATTTAATGTCCTTGAGCTGTTATTTCTCACAACTGTGTTGAATAAAATTCACTCAGATTTATTGTTATTAAAATTCTTCATTATCATTATTAACATCGTTATCACCCCCCAGTGCACAGAGCTCTTTCCTTTCCAGATGCTTAAGTTATTTTACTTATATTACTGGAGCCATTTTAAAATATTCTTAAAATATCAGCTAGCACATTTATCCCCACTATACCTCCCTATGGAGAAAAAAGGGAAGTAAAATGATTTAAAGAGATTTTTTTTTCCTGTAGTCTCTAGCTAGAGAAGCCAATGGGTATTCCAAAACCATATTACTTCATTAAGTCTAATATTATTCCAATGAGATCTGAAAGTAGAGAGTATTTGTACCATCGACTATAAATGAAACAGAAATGCAGAATCATTTTGAAAGGCTCATTCAAGGACATAGTTGGAAATAGCAGTATGCCAATAAGTTAGTCAAAGCCTTTTGATCTTCATGTCAATTTTTATTCCTGCTCAATGACATATTCTTATTAAGATCTACTCTATAAAATACATGTGCTTTGACCTACTGCAAATATGATGACTAAATAGCACTGTCAAACAGAATGGTCCCAAAGTTGTATGCTCCAAGAGCCATTTATGCTTAATGGAAGAAAACAGACTTTAGAACAAGATCAAAGTAGGTCTGAAGCAAGAGTGTCAAAATGGCTGCTAACTCAACTTTTGTTTTGAATTTTAAAAGTTTCACTGTGGTTAATGTTTCTCAGATAGAATCACTTAAGGGTTAAAAGTACAGTGTAGGCTTTTAGAGACTCAAACATAATTGGTCCAGATTGGACACATACCTTTCAGTAGTTTATTACTGTTCTTGTTACTAGCATTACCATTTGCTACTTCAGAAGCACTGTGTCATTTTGCTTAGGCCAACCTCTTGACTATCATGCCTAGTGTATTCATTACCTTTGGTAAGTTCAACTGTATAGTTTATGTGTTTTCTGGTTTCATAGATCCCCCCATATGCATCAGTTTGACTTGACTCCACATTTTGGATTCTGCTTGATTCCAAATTCATAAAGCCCAATAGAATTTGACAAATGTTAATAAAGCAAGCAGAACCACACCTAATCTATTTAGAGGCACTTTTCTATAGTAAATTTTGTTTTCGTTTTGGTAACTGCTCCTGATTTGACTACCATTTCCATGTCGTGTCTTGAAGAAACATTGGCCTTTGTATCTGTATGATGAGTTGGAACCCATAACCCAGATCACTTAATCTTGTTTGGAAATCTTCCTCTCTCTCTTGCCTAAAGACTGTGTGCCCTTTCCCTGCTGTTGGCCTTCCTTTTTTTTTGACAGTTTCACTCTGTTTCCTTTCCAGGAGTTTTGTACAATGAAAGGAGAACTTATTTCTTACAGTGATCTTATATACTCTGTGTTCCAACCTTACAACTTTTACCAGTTCTCTGGACAGATGGAATTGTCTGTCTGCATGTACTTCTCTCCAGATGACAAACATTGATCAATTTCTGCCTATACCACAACAGGCAGCATGTTCAAATCTTAGATCCTCCCTGCTTCTACTCACCTCTATAACTCTTATTACAACCCTTCCTTTTCCTATAATCTATCCTGGAGAAGGAAGCTTGGAGGTTTTCAATCCAAGCAAGATCTGTGGCCAATATTGGCATTTAAGGAAACTAAGATTATATGTTGAATGAGTGAAATGGTGCTGATGTAAAAAATTACCAGATGGTATCTGAAGGGAGTCCTAGAAGATCTGGCATTGACAACAGGAATGGTAAGGTAGCTTTGGTAACCACCTGTCCCTCTTGGTTACTTTTCTCCTTTCTTACTGTTCGCCATTACAATTGTGTGGCCCAACATTACCAGGTACTGAAAAAGTCAAAAATTTCCATGACTTAGAATATTCAGATGTTTTCAGGTAAAGTTTATTTCCCTCTTATTCCTGGATTTGAAAACAAAATCTTTTGTTGTACTTTATTTTCTATTTTTCTGTGATAAATATTTGTGCACTAAGGACTGACAGCATGATCTTTAATTTGTGTGTCACCTTGCCCAGTCCATGGAGTGCCAAGCTATATAGTTAAACATTATAATCAAAATGTGTCTATGAGGGCACTTTGAGGTAAGATTCACATATGAACTGATGGATTAAGTAAAGCAATTTCCTGTTTTCAGTGTGGACATCATACAAGTTTTGGAGATACTAAATACAGGGGCTTTTTTGTTGTTTGTTGTTTGTTTTATTTTAAAGGCAGAGGAACAGAGGAAAGAACAATTTACTGTGTCTGCTTTTCTTCAAACTAGCATGTCAGTTTTCTTGTGCTCTCTCACTAGAGCTTAGACCATGAAGGTCTTCAGATTGAAATTAAAGCATTGGGTTTCCTTAGACTTCATTTTTGGTCAATAGCTAATGAAATTCTTAGTTCTTGCAAGTTAATTCCTTGTTCCCTCATGCCCCCTCCCCATTTGGTTTTGTTTTTCTGGAGAACTAGATAATGATTTAAAAATCATATTAATGATAAAATTAATAAAAACAAATTAAAAATTGATTCCTAAAGCGATTAGAGTGAAGACTCAGAAACAAAGCTCTAGGTCTTCCAAAGTACCACTGTCACAGTATGCATGACAAAGAAACCTAGTATTCCAGTCAGAATGGCTAAGATCAAAAACACAGGAGACAGCAGTTGTTGGCAAGGATGTGGAGAAAGAGGAACACTTCGCCACTGCTGGTGGGATTGCAAGCTGGTACAACCACTCTGGAAAGCAGTCTGGCAGTTCCTCAGAAAACTGGGCATGACACTCCCGGAGGATCTGGTTATACCACTCCTGGGCATATACCCAGAGGCTTTACCTGCATGCAATAAGGACACATGCTCCACTATGTTCATAGCAGCCTTTTTCGTAATAGCCAGAAGCTGGAAAGAACCCAGATGTCCCTCAATGGAGGAATGGATTCAGAAGATATGGTATATTTACACAATGGAATACTACTCTGCAATTAAAAACAATGAATTCACAAAATTCCTAGGCAAATGGTCAGAACTTGAAAATATCATCCTTAGTGAGATAACCCAAACACAAAAGAACACATATGGTATGCAGTCACTGATAAGGGGATATTAACCCAGAATCTTGGAATACCCTAGACACAATTTGCATATCAATAGATTTCCAAGAAGATGGAAGGAGAGACCTCTGGTCCTAGAAAGACTGGATGTAGGGGAATGCCAAGACAGAGAAGCGAGAGGGGGTTGAATGGGGAAAAGAGGGAAGGAAGGGGGCTTTTGGGACTTTCGGGGAGGGAGGAAACGGGAAAGGGGAAATGATTTTGAATGTAAAAAAAAAAAACTTAGAAAAAAAAAAAGAAACCTGGTATTCTTTTCCCCACCACAACACCTCGACTCTTTATCTTGATGTCACTGCCATGCTCACTATTCCATCGTTCTTTTCCAACCATTCTTTAGCTATTGTCATTGTTCATAAAAATGCATGACAGAGGTTCCCCTGCTCACTGACCATACCCAGAATTTGTAGAACTTGAATCATCTTTCCAACTCTTGTTTCATTCACGATACTTATTATCTTCTTTCATTATTTTCTTCTCAGAATATATGCTATATGTTTTATAGTTTTATTTATACACTATTATCAGAATTTAAGACAGTGCTGACATGGGGTAGCATATGTGCTCAGTAATTAGCTGTATAGTAGTGGTGCTAATGCTTTGTTTACTAAGATCTTTGAAACTAAATACTGTGTTAGTTCTCTGGGTGTATTATTTTTGGCTTATCTTTATACTGTCCTCTTAAATGGACTCACTCATTGACTCTATCCTTGAGAATATGTTTAAGATGAGTTCATTCTCAGTCATGTTCACAGCAGTAGCACTTAGAGACTCTTGACCTTCTGGATTTCAAATACTGTGTGCAGATTGCAACCTCTGGCGCCCACACTTTGGAGGAAATGGCAACATGTCATTGTATGAGATGGTAGTTGTGTTTGACTTTGTGGCTTTGGCCTCATGATTTCTGGCTTAGGTTCTTCTTTTATCACATGGACACAGGAATGGTACTTTCTTGATTCTGTTCCTAGTCTACTGAAGAGAAACTAAACTGGGACTCTCAAACCCTTCCTGGTATAGTTTTACAGTTCTCATGTTGAGGTTATTTTTGTCATCTCCTTTTATAAATGGCCTAGTCTACCCTACCCTCCTCTTATGCTTCTAAGGATAGAACCTAGCTATATTTGGTAGATTATTTTTGACAAAATTATGGTTGTTTAGTGATTAGGCTTATTCCAAGATCTCTGTATTTAATTGTGATTTTTCAAGCTAATTTAGAAGGAAAAACTACAGCTTGAGATAGATTGAAGAAGTCCTATGCTTGGCTTCCCATTTCTTATTTAAATGCCCAAAATATACTAGGTAGAGAGACTCAATTGAAATATAGTAAACAATACATTTTTTTTAAATGGGGAGATGGAAAATTAGGGAGTGAGAAAGAAGAAAAATATAAGAAAAGGGAGGAAGAGGGTTATATAATGCTAAGGATATTTGAAAAATTCACAGGAAATCATGTACTTTATATTTACCTAAATTATATCTAAGACATATAAGTGAATAAGTGAATCTAAGTAAATAGCCTAAATGAAGTTATGCCACTTGGAGATAATAATGCTCCCCACAAGAGTAATAAATTATCTGATTAAAACCCCAGTAGCAGACATGAGAAACCATATTTCATTCTTGGTTTGGGAGTCCAAGAGACTCCCAAAACAATGTAAGCTGTTCCTGTTTCCTATGACTGTTTCCCATAAGTTGAAGGTAAGTTCTTATTGCTGAAATCATGATGAACTTTAGATACAGGTCTTGGAAGAATTGAACCTGTACTGACCTGAAAGTACACTCACTGAGTACTTGGGCTCTTCCCTTCCCCCTTCCCTTCACCCCTCTCTCCACCTGGTCATGGCTGGCCTCTACTTCTCTATTCTCTCCCTCTCTCTGCCTTTCTCTGCCTCTCCTACCCTCTAACTCCCCTCCCTATGCCTTGAATAAACTCCATTCTATACTAAAAAAAAAAAAAGGAGTCTTGATACTAGTCCTCATAGTATCAGGATGTACTATGCAAGCTCCCAAGGGAGAAAGGCAATCAATAATCTTCTTACCCAACTGTAATGCTTGTGAACCATAACAATGACCATTCTAGCAAGATACCTTTAAAGTTACAACAGCTCTCTAATTGCACCTGAGACCTGATCAACAGGAAGGAAATGGAGTGGTGTTATAAACTTGACCAACTACCTGTGACTAATGAGGTCATGGATCTTAGAGGAGAAACTGGCACCTCCATGTTCATAAACCAGTATAAGTCCTAACTTCATCCTAAATATCTATCCTTACATCCACAGATAATAGCAGCTCTTATTTTTATCAAAGAAGTTTTTTCTGCAGAAAACAGAGACCATTGCAAATAGTTACAACTATTCAAAATGCAAAGAACAAGAGACCACTGGATACCTAACTACAACTAATATATCTACAGCACAACCCCTAATACTCATAAAGTTCAAGAAATATTACAGAAAGATGAGGTGGAGGGAAGTAACACTCCTGAAATCTCAACAAGATTCTGCTTAAACAAGACAGTGACAATACCAGTTTACATGGTAATATGGGTAGGACTTCACAGACTCCCAGCCCTAGATCTAGAGCTATAGACAATGAATGACTATTAAGAGGATAGGAATTTGACACTCCAAGGAATACTCACCTCAACTGAATATTTGATACCAATCACAAAAACACATGCCCACAAACAACACTTAACAGACTCAGTGTTTTATGTCTATATTTACTCTAAGAAAAATGAAATTAACTATCTAGTCCAGAGCCATCATTTTGTCTGATAAGGTTTATGGCCCTGATTTTTCTCTCATGGTAGCTCATCCAAGAATAACTCTTTGGCACCTTATATGTTCAGAGCAAGCAATGCTTACTGTATTCCAGCCTTCACTTGTAAAATGGAATCTCTACTCTAAGGACAGATTACTTAGAAGAGCTGACATTTTTCCTGTTTTCCCTAGCTTTCTTGTCATACTAGAACTATCAAATCTTCATGAAGACCTAGTGGTCATTCTGTTGGGAAGTGGGCCTCTTGCTGGTCTCAGCTACACAGGTAGAAAGGCATTGCACATGAAGCAGGCTCTAAAGACAAAGAAGTTCTATAGTTCTGACTGAAGGGACTAATATTATTTAAAACAGCTCAACGAACCCTGCTATTTGAGTGGTCAGGAGTAGGTGGTTAAGCCAGAACCAGAGATAAACATCATCCCAGCATGAGGGTGAGCCTTGGAGACTGGGAAGGCTACAAATGTGGGCCCTGCTGCCCCCACTTAGGAATGTTCAGACAGGATGAAAGTCACAGTAGAAAACTTTTTTTTATTTTTTGAGATGCACAAGTTCATCAAAAATGGCAAAGCCTCAGCAGTAAAAGGGTCATACGCACAGCCTACAAACAAAGAAAGACTGGCTGAGCAAAATTATTATGGCCATGAAGCAATTCTAATAACACTAGTCATTGTTTCTTTCTAAATCACACATCTGCATGCTCAAAACTTCATACACTCATGGGTAGTCAGAGGAAGACAATGCCAGCTATAAGACCCCAGCAGAACACGAGTCAAAAACATAAGCTTCTTGAATTATGGAACTATTGGTATCAGGGTTTAGATATTAGAAATCCAAATAAGAGAGATTTAGCCAGTACCTGTCCTCAGTAGACTAATTTTAAAAACCTTGGCCATGACTGAGGTTTAGGTTTAAATAGAAAGCAAGAGGTATAGAAAACTAAGCAGTACTGGCCACGGTGTGGCATGCCCATCACTGATACATCATTGTCTAGACTCTGTTCTCTCTTCAAGAGTGATCTCTCAAGATATTAGAACTCTGAATTTTTTTTCTTATGACCAGTTTCTTTTTTAGCTAGCACAGATTTCAGCTTCTTCTATCTCTCAATATATGATTCCTGAAAAATTACAGTTCCTTACAGACTGAGGAATTTAATGATGGATGAAAATGGATGAAAAGAAGAACACATTGGCTCTCTTTGGAACATCTTTGCTCCTGCCAGGACTATTAAATGGCAACTTCCACATGACACACATAACTAATCAAAAATGGTAAGAGAAACAATGGGCACAGGTACTTAGTTACAACCCTGAGTAGGAAGTGGCTTTTTTGAACATAGGGGTGACTACTGGACCATAAAGGTGAAAGGGAGGATTAGGAGATGAGTTGGACAGGGACATAAAAGTAAATTTCAATGAAGGAAACAGGCCGATGAGAGTTAGTTCAGCCATGTGACTAAAATAATCAGTAAGCAAACAAATCACAAACATATCATCAACACCAATGGAATAAATATCCAGAGACTGTGTACTATATCATTGAAAATGTTAGCTTTTCATCAATGCTTGACAGACACGGAGCACCAGAGTCTAAGTCAAGTAGAAATAGAAAAATTTAAAAGACTTGTGGTAAGCTTACTGAGTTTCTAATTTAAACAAACAAAACGCAAGGGAAACTTAGCTCCAGATGGCCTTACTGATTGATTTAACCATTTTTTCAAAGAAGAATTAATACTTCTCTGGTTTCATGCTGTGGCTATAACAAATACCATGTCTAAAAGCAACTTTGGGAAGAAGGGATTTATTTGGCTTATTCTTCCCAGACGTAGTCCATCACTAAGGGAAAGTCAGGGCAGGAACTTGAAATAGAAACCATAGGAAAATGCTACTCTATGGCTCCTTCTCTGGCTTGTTCTCTTGATCATGTTCATCTGGCTTTCGTATGCAATAACCCAGGTAGATCTGCCTACTGGGTTGGGCCTCCCACCTCAATCATCAATCACAATAAAAATCTTAACAGTCAAAAAGTAAAGAAGTTATCACAGGAAAAGAAAGACATACCCCAAGCATCACAGATTCTAGCTTAGAGAAATTAATAATGACCAACTTTAGCACAGTCTGAAAAAGTCTGAAGCTGCTATCAAATATGATTAAATCAAAATCTTGGTGATAATTCAGCAGTTAAAAGCCTTGCTGCTCTTGCAGAGAATCTGGGTTTAGTTCATCACCACATACCAACTTCCAACTACTATAACTCAGGTTAGAGGGAGTCTCATGGCCTCTTCTAGTGACTGGAAGTACCAGGCACATGTATGCAGTCCATACATACATGTAAAAATTCATATATGTAAAAAAAGTCAATCACAGGTAATAAATCAAAAGAAAATTGAGAGACAAAATGTGTAGCACGAGTATATGTCATCTTCAGATACAATTGTCATCTAACCATTATATTTTGTCAATAAAAGAAAACAACCACTTAGTCTGACTTTCTGTCTGTCTGCCTCCTTAAGGAAGAGAAGGTTTTTTCTCTATATAACAGTATAGAAAGAGTAAAAAATATTTTGTTTAGAAAGTCATTATCCTGAAATTTCCAGTAACAATAGATTCAAGCAAAAATGTTCAAACTTCCTGTGGTAAATGCTGTCAGGAAACACATTGTATGCTACCCTGGAAAAGTTGTGATCTGGTATTGACATCTGAGCAAGCATTATAAAGATATGTCTCGTGGAGATATCTGTTTTTATTGTGCCAGAAAAGCAAATGTCTTTATTTGGTTAATAGTTTGATTAATCTGTTAGGTAGGTTTTGGAAGAGGGTTTCATACATCACCCAGATTGACCACAAAATTGTGATCATCCTGCCTCACTCTACCAAGTGCTGAAGTATAAACACCATGCCTAACTTATGAGCAAGTTTTCAGTAGGAAGACTTGACATAATGTGCTCCCTGAATCAGTACATCCTGATGACAAAATGTAATCTGTGAAGGATTATTGCCCCTCCAAAACAATATACTGCATCAAAGCTTCTAGCTCCTGCTTTTAATATGTTACACAGTCAGAGAGTTATATGAGCAATGTGAGGACCACTGTAAGAAAACAATTACACCATAAAGGAATGTGATGTATTCTGTAAGTCAACTGTGTGCCATTTAAAAGTAGTCAATGTTTAGGAACACAAAGCAAAACAAAACAAACAAAGGAAGATAAGGACAGTTTCATAGCAGGAGTGACTGATTACATACAGAAATAAAATGTGGATTGTGTAGAGCTTTGAAGGCTCTTGTTGAAAGCAGCCATGATAACAGACTTAGAAAACATGTTGGCAAAAGCAAATGGGTTCATGTATTAGTTGCTGTCACAAGATTCTCCATTTTCTTTGGTGTGATAACAGAACTCTGATTCTATCTGAAGATGTACTTATTTTTAGGAGAAATGGGTTTGCGGTGGTTCATATTGGGTATAAAGTGACCTGGATCCAAAATCAAGTAAAAGGTAAGGGGTACTGGGCACTCCTGACATAAATATTCTTGTTCTTATTATTGGAAGTAGGAAGACCTACTCTAAATGTGGTCGGCACTTTTTGGTGGCCGCTCATGTAAAAAGAGTTAGAAGAAGCTATTGGGGTTTTGCCAGATTGCCTTCACTCTCACTGGCAAATTCATCTATTCCAGTAGTTCTCAACCTTTCTAATGCTGTGACTCTTTAATACAGACTTTATGCTATGGTGACCCCCAACCATAATATTTCCATTGCTATTTCATAACTATATTTTTGCTCCTGTTATGGTCATTATGTATATATTTGACATACAGAATATTTGATATGAGAGCCCTGTGGAAAAAAATCATGCAACCCCTGACGAATTCATGACCCACATGTTGAAAATGACTTATTTATTCTATGGCTATTGATTCTTTATTCCATTGCTGATATAAGAACCTAAGAGATTTGCATTTTGAGGATGAATTGGAGGTCAACAACCCCCAGGAATCCTCCAAGCAAGCCTTCTGTGACAGGTTGGGACAGCTGAAGCATCTAACTATGTAACAAAGACTCAGCAACTACTTGGTCATTGCCTTCTCTAGTATGAGATAGGATTGTTGGATCATACAGACTTCATTGCCTAAGCCAATCTAATACATTCTATGTTCATATATACTCTTTCTGTCAATTTTGTTCCTCTTGAGAACCCTAACAAGTACAATGTTCAAATATTCAGAAAACCATACACATTTTATATAAAATTTTCAGCAAATGTGCATACAAGCTACTTAAAGAAGATAAATCATGAATTTTTGAATATACATGCTTAGTATGTGGGTGTTTCTTATAATATTCTTTTAATGTCTCCATGTTTACATTTTTTAATTTTATTTTCTAAGTTTTTTTTTTATTTACATTCAAAATCACTTCCCCTTTCCCGTTTCCTCCCTCCCCGAAAGTCCCATAAGCCCCCTTCCCTCCCTCTTTTCCCCATTCAACCCCCTCTCGCTTCTCTGTCCTGGCATTCCCCTACATCCAGTCTTTCCAGGACCAGGGGTCTCTCCTTCCATCTTCTTGGAAATCTATTGATATGAGAATTGTGTCTAGGGTATTCCGAGATTCTGGGTTAATATCCCCTTATCAGTGACTGCATACCATGTGTGTTCTTTTGTGATTGGATTACCTCACTAAGGATGATATTTTCAAGTTCTGACCATTTGCCTAGGAACTTCGTGAATTCATTGTTTTTAATTGCAGAGTAGTGTTCCATTGTGTAAATATACCACATCTTCTGAATCCATTCCTCCGTTGAGGGACATCTGGGTTCTTTCCAGCTTCTGGCTATTATAAATAAGGCTGCTATGAACATAGTGGAGCATGTGTCCTTATTGCATGCAGGTAAATGTTTACATTTTTAATAACTAAAATTTAGAAATCATTCATCTTTTTCATATTTGTTTTTGTGATATTTTATTATTGTGCCAACAGCTTTTAAACTTACCTTATTAAGAATCATGTTATTAAAAGAGTAATGATGCCTTTTCTTAATGTTTCAGTAAAGTTTCAGCTTCATTTTAGGGAAATAAATCATAATTTAATAGTCAGGTGAAATAGTTTTCAGTTAAATATTGTTTCTTAACAATCAAGTGAACAGTCATCTCTGTGAAGTTGGATTTGTGTAATTTCATTCCATATTTCTAGATAGCCACTTACTGGCAGAGACACGCTATAGCATGCTAAGTGCTTTGTGTTGAACCTTTCCTATTCTTTATAAAAGCACATTTGAACTATTAATGACAGAGATTCAAAGAAAAAGAAGACAAGCCAGATCCAATTTTTAAAAGGTTTCTGAGCAATCACTATAGAAAGGAGAGCGATGGGTCTAGGGACACATAATCCAATTCTCAAGTATGCTTACTATAGACCCAGGCACTGAACCAGCATGTTAGACCACAGCATATGAGACTGTAATTGATACAATCAGAACTGGTATTACTTATGTCATAGCTCATACGAGAGAGGGGAGAAAGTAGATGGATGATATTATCTAAGGTAAGCTAGTTGGGCAAGTGCAATGAAAATATAAAGAAATATGAATTTGATGATGTGGACAAAAAGAGAGATTGAAATAAAGTGGCCTGTGATCCAGAGACAAGTGTCATTCAGTTGTGAAGAAACAGATCAGAGGTAAGGGTTTTGAGTACTCAGTAGTCATCACAACAAAGCTATCATCATCCTTGCAACAAGGATATTGACTGAAGAGATAGTTTGCTGATTGGGATACTCTAAGAGCTGGACACCAGTCAATGAAGACAAACTATAAAGGACAGAATTATCTACTTTTACACTGTCTAGTAAGAGAGGGGATTGTGTAGAAAGATCATTGATACCTGGAGAATGAATGTTCTTAGATGTCTCAACGGAGACCGGGACAAAAGAGGTATGGTACACTTTCCCATAGAAATACAAGAAGGTGCCTGGCTTGCTGATTCTGCCAAAGCTGAAAAAAATAGGAGAAATTACTGAAGTTATTGAATAAAAACAAAACAAAACAAACCTCTGTAAAGATACCAGGTCTATATTTATTTTTTGACCAGTTTGCTTTTAAGGATTAGAGATAAAATTGCCTGTAGAGGCCATATCCAGTGAATCAGCATGGCCCCCAACTGAGAAAAGCTGCCACCCATCCATCTCAAAAATATTAACCTAGGATTGCTCCTGTCTAAAGGACACACAGGGACAAAGAGTGGAGCAGAGACTGAAGGAAAGGCCACCCAGAGACCTAGGGATCCATGCTATCTGCAGACATCAAACCCAGACACTATTGTTGACGCCAAGAAGTGCTTGGGGACAGGAGCCTGGTATAGCTGTCCCCTGAGAGGCTCTGCCAGAACTTGAACAATACAGATGTGGATGCTCACAGCCAAACATCAGACTGAGCTCAGGGCCCCCAATGGAGTAGCTAGGGGAAGGACTGAAGGAGCTGAAGGGGTTTGCAGCACTTAGGAAGAACAAAAATACCAACCAAACAGACCCCATAAAGCTCCCAGAGACTAAACCACCCGCCAAAGATTACACATGGAGGGACCCTCCAGCTGCATATGTAGCAGAGGACTGCTTTATCTGGCATCAATAGGAGGGGAGCCCTCTTGGTACTGTGAAGGATTGATGACCTAGTGTAGGGGAATGCTAGGGCAGGAGTGGGTGCAGTGGGTGAGGGAGCACCCTCATAGCAGCAGGAAAGAGGGTGGAGGGGCTAGGGCATTTGTGGAGGGGAAACTAGGAAGGGGGATAACATTTAAAATGTAAATAAAATAACCAATAAAAATGCTCAATGTATGATATATACTTAAACATATTTAACAAGTAGTTTTCCCAGCATTAGCTTTGTAGAGAGGGACAGAAGAGTAATCACTGGGATTCATTCTCAATCTTTGTCTTAAAATTGGAGCTCGCAAAAATGCTGCAAAGATAAGATTTGCCACTCAGGGATGAATAGGGCAGCAAACCTTACTGATACTGGTAACACCAGGTTATTGATTTTATGAAATAGGATTCCTCCTTTTTTCCAGCTTCCTTTTACTAACTTAAGATATTAGATGTATGCAATTCATAATGGTAATAACCACAATGATTGGAGTTTAGTAGCCCAGCAATTGTATAGCAAGCATGAGGACCTGCCTTCCATCCTCAGCACTGACCAAAATAGCCATAATTAGTATTAGGTCTGCTAAGTGGACACAGTATTAAATCAACTCCTGTTGGCCTATCACTATACCCACTAAAGTACACCTAGTAATTAAATCCAGTACTTTTCTCACTTGTCTTTTCCAGACACCACTAGGGTGTCTATGAATAAGAGATCAGAGGCATCTCAGATAAATCACGTAGCTCAAGTCCTTTACAAAGCTGAAGCAAAGTTTCTGGTGATGTATACAGATGATTTGGGGGAGAGGGTGCTGAAGAACAGGCTTCCAGGCTCACTCGTGTTGCTTACAGTGGGAAGCATTAGGTCCTTGTTTCTGGCCCTCTCCTAATGGTTACTCAGGTCTTGTCAGCTGGTGTCCATTGGTGTAAGTTACTGAGTGAGACTACATATGGAGTCAGGAGAGAGAAAGCAAACAATCCCAAGTTAAAAGCCATTCTCGTTCATAACCTACCATTGAAAGTGATAGTTCATGCCTACTTTATGCTATTAGTTACAGAGAAGACCTGGCTCAGTGTGAAAATGGACTGTACTCTATTGGAATACCAAGGGTCAGAAACAATTGGGCACCATCTTAGAGGACTATTATCAACTTACCTCATAGAAATCACTTTATGGTTGCAGTTACAGACTAATAAAATAAACATGGTATTCATTGATTACAGAAGAAACAGTGAGTTTGTATGATAGTTTGTGATAATTCTCAATGGAACAGAATCTAGAATCATCTGAGAGGTACACTTGGTCATTCTATGGATTACTCTCCTGACTATGCTAATTAAAGTGGAAGACCTGTACTCTATGGGTACCATATTCTTTGGCCAGGACTCTGGACCAGGTCCATAGAGAGAGAGAAACTGCTCAGTAGCATAAACTTACTGCTATCTGCTTCCTGAGAGTAGATGTGATGTGACCAGCTGTTTCAAACTCCTGATGCCTTAACTTCTTGGCTATGAACAACCATACTCTTGAACTGCGAGCTAGAACAAATCTTTTCTCCCACAACTTACTTTTGTTGGGAGATTTTTTAATCACAGAAACAAGAAAAGAAGAAACAAGAAAAGACAATGTGGAAGCTGGAAATAGATCACTTTGCTACCTATCTAATCTCTTCTCTTTCCATTTCAGTTTCTCTTATGAGAAGGATATGAAGAAGAAATGAGATTAAGGCATAGACATGTTTCTTCAAAATATGAAATTTGAAAACTAGCTAAATGCTTAAAGGCATATAAGCATTCGGCTTGGCTGAATCCACAGTGCACTGTAGACCTGGACTAGCTCGCACTATCTTGAAACAAGTTAAACCTTAAGTATAGGCTGTTCCTTGTTTTCTGTGACTTAGTTTTTGTGTCCCTTGGATTCAGATCCAGGATCAGAATGAGACAACTGAAGGCAAAAGCTCCCTGAAAGTCAGACTTAAGAGCCTAGTCATGACTCTAGCACACTTAGAAGCCAAGGTCTGAACAGATTTTATTTTATGCTTCCTTCCACGCTCTTTCCATTATAATCAGAGAGGAATCCATAATCCATTCCTCCACAAGACAAATGCTATTTCTCTTTGCTTAGAAATGTTTTGTAATTTAATCACCACTCTTGCTGGCTCTGCTTCAGGCTTCATAACAAACAAAAACATTTTTTCTCTGTTGGATTAAAGCTGACACCAGTGCTTGGCAGATTCTAATACTGCACTCTGGACAGCAGCGAATGCTGTCTGGAGCACTCTGAGAAGCATCAGTCAGCCTGTCCTTGGTATATTGTTTCCCATTTGTAGGAAATGGAAATTGAAAAGGCCAGTCATGTATAGAAATACTAATGTGGTCCACATAGTGATCTTCATGTTTTTCAGTTAGGCAATAGTCCATGCTCGTGTCCTGCTGGGCTCTCAGCAGAACTGGCGTTCATCATAGCAGCATTACCTCTATCCACTTTCAGGAGCTCTCTTCATCCAGATGAACCCATAATTCTAGAATTAACAGTGACATGTAAATACAATGCCAAGCATAACATGATAGTCTTTGGATTTACAGCTAAGTCACCAATGCACAGAGCCAGTGGAGAGAGAAAAGAAAGATGTGTTTATGACTGATGCGGCTTTTTACATTGAGCATGAATCTAGGCATTAAAAATAAGCATATAAATCATGTGCTATAGGTTCTCATTGCAACAGATAAGGTCCAAACTGGTTCCTCTAGAATTCAATTGCAACTGTCTGCTGAGTTTTACAGTACATAAACAGTATCAGAAGGAGATGCTGCCATAACTTAAGATGTGTGCCAATGCCTACTGCGCCTGAATGCATTGAGAGCACAAGAAAGTGGTCCTGGGAGTACCCACAATGACCCTACTGATTCTTCCAATTAATGAAGGCTTAGTCTTTTCAGATGGCTGCTTAATTCCTTTGCAATCCACATCTTTAGTTCCCTGGAGAAGGCTGCCATACATTCACACTACTTAGGTATAGATTTAACAATCAAAGCCAAGTACCCAGTTATTCAATATTTAAACATAGTTGTTTTTAGTGCGTACTATTGCAAAGATTTTCTTTCCTCCCAGGGCCACCATCAATGTGTTTGAAGTTTCTTTCAGTGAAGAGTTGTATGCTTTTTTACTCCACAAAGTCAAAGCTGGGTTGTTCCTGTGTCATCAAACTCACTGAAACAGCTGAGTTATTATACTGGTGGAATTAATTATTGAAATGAAGACGTGCTTTGTTCTGCTTTAATGGGAAGATAAAAAGCCTGAATAATTAAGAATAGTTTTCTATTATAGCTAATGTACAATATTATTCTAAAATAATTAGTTGAGTTTGGGAATTATTTTATATTATCTTTTCCTTCATTTAGCATAGTTATACATTCATTGGTTAATTTACTCAAAACTATTAATTAATGAGTATCTTCAGGTTACCATACCCTATCATGGAAAATGGAAATATAAACATAAATAAAACATATTTCCTGTCATTTGAAAGCTTTTTACTCAATAGATGTTTGGAATTCCCAGATCCTGAAAGTTCATAGAGTGTTAAATGAGATATGAGGTTTGGGTTTTTTTGTTTGTTTGTTTGTTTGTTTGTTTTTGTTTTTTTTTGTTTTTTGTTTTGTTTTTTGTTTTTTGTTTTCGTTTTTTTCAAAAATCTGATGTTTCTCTGAGAAATATGTCAATATAGTCACTATTTTGTCCTGATCACAATCCAAATTTCCTTTAAGGTTAATTTTACTTAACTGAAATCTTTTTTGGTACTTAATGTACCATATTGAACATAACTTAATTTTTTTTGTTCTACAGCCATTTTAAATGCTATTGTTTTTGTTTACTTGATGGTTCTTTATTTCTGTCAGCACTGGAAGAAAGTAGTTCTTAAGAAGTGTAAATGTAGTTTGGTTGGTGGTTTAGTCCCTGGGAGCCAGCAACATTCAAGGTTAGTTGACTCTGATGGTCTTCTTGTGGAATCACTATCTCCTTCAGGTCCATCAATCTTTTCCCTAACTCTTCCACAAGAGTCCCCAAGTTCCTTGGGTGTGAATCTCTGCATCTGTCTGAGTCAGTAGCTGGGTAGTACTCTCAGAGGACAGTATGCTAGGCTCCTGTCTGCAAGCATAACAGAGTATCATTAATAATGTGAGGGGATGGTGCTTGCTCATGGGATGGGTCTCAAGTTAGGCCAATCATTGACTGGCCCTTCCCTCCATTTTTGCTCCATCTTTGTCCAGCCGCATCTTGGGCCACTGTGTCTGGCCTCAATGGGAGAGGATGTGCCTAGTCCTGCTGTGACTTATTATCCAACCATGACCCCCACCCCCACCCCCATTCTCAGAGAAGGGAGAGGGAGTGGAGTTATATTTGGGGGACCTTGAAGAGGCAGGGCACTGAAGTTGGGATGTAAAAGTGAACAAATAAATAAACAAATGAAAAGAAGAAAAGCAGGAGGAGTTGTAGGAGGGGGAGTGAATGTTAATAGCATTACCTTGGGAATGAAGAAAAAGCTGGTGTTCTTTAGTTCAGAGCTGATTTGAGAAGCTCTTTTGCTGGGAGACTACCAGGCCTGGAATAGGTTGAAGCTAGACACAGCACTGAATGTAGAGGTAGCTTTAAAGACTGATGGTCTCCAGATATAGTTTGAAAGACTGATGAACTCTGGCCTTCTATTTCTCTAACTACACTGAAAACTGAAGATGTTGGCTTCATATATATATATATATATATATATATATATATATATATATATATATTCTTGCTTATTCCATGGTTAAAAAATTGGCTTGGGCAATTCATACCTGCTACTTAACAGCAGGGGATTAAGTAAAGGATTTATTGCTAGGGCTCCTTATTCTCTTGATCAGAAGCCTCCCCTCTCACTTATCAGGTGGAAGGGAGGTTTGGAGCAATACACTTTTATTGAATCAAGAGAAGAGAGTCACACCCTCAGAATGAAAAACTTTTACACAAGCAAATATGCATAAATTCACATACATTTACATACATGCACATCCGTGAACACATTCTCAAACACCTTCATGCACTCCTTTTGGGCCCCACTACTTACTTATCTCCTATTTACATACTTAAATACATGCATGCATACTTATGTATGCACATGGAGCAAAAGCCCAAGCACCAGTGCAGAAAGAACTCACTCATCATAGATAAAAATGAGCTCCAATCTTTATTACATGAAGAAAGAAAAAGCTACTATCCTTTTATTGCTAAGTGATTTAAACCCACGTCTGTAAGAAATAAAAGCTTTATCCTATTTAGTAAGACTAAGCTGGCCTTGCTGTTAAGAAAAGACCTGTTCTATCCCATGGTTAAAAGAAGCCTGCCTGCTCTTTCTGCCCTCTCTGCATTTTCCTTTCCGTCTCTCTTCATATCTTTCTTATGCTCTGTTATATTTTGCTATGCCTTATTTTCTAATTCTCTTTCTGTATTCTATGTTCTGCTCTTTCCTTCTGCCCCTAACTTGATGTCATTATTACTAATTTATGTACTTTTTTAGGAGAATAAATCACATAGTTTTTCCAAGCATCTTTTTTTATTTTACAAAAGTTCAAACAATTTCAAATCATAAATTGAATAAGAAGTCTACAACAGAAATGTTTCCATGTATTTCCATTAAGTGCAGTTATCTAGCTAGACACTTATTTTTTGTCACTATTTCCACAGATTCATTGGAAGTTAAAAACCATAATTCTTTTGACTAAGTTAGCACTGAAGTTTTGTACAGATAAGCCTTAGTTCTAAGGATGAAATGTCACATGTCCCCGTAAGAAATTGAGGTATCTGTGCTCCCAGGCTGGTTTTGGACTCTGCCCATTGCCTAAGCCCGGGCTCACCTTCAGTCCAGGATTCAGTTGTGCTTCCTCGAGCATTTCTACCATTAACGTCTCCTCAGAAATTAAGATAATAACTTAATTGACCAAGAGCTATGGTGTTGTGTGAAAAAGTTAACATCACATACATTGGCAGGAATAATGCTAATTTTTCCTCTTCAGGTCTGGTCCTATAACATGATGAACATTTTTTACTATATTATTGTACTAGCTGATTTTGTGTGTAAACTTGACACAAGTTGGTGTTATCACAAAGAAAGGAGCCTCAGTTGAGGAAATGACTTCTTGCTAGCCAGCTGCGAGGCATTTTTTTCAATTAGTGATCAAGGATGGAGGATTCAGTCCATTGTGAATGTTGCCATCCCTGGCTGGTAGTCCTGGGTTCTGTAAGAAGGCATGCTGAACATATTGGAACATGTGTCCTTGTTATATGTTGGAGCATCTTTTGGGAATATGCCCAGGAGTGGTATAGCTGGGTCTTCAGGTAGTACTATGTCCAATTTTCTGAGGAACCACCAGACTGATTTCCAGAGACGTTGTATCAGCTTGCAATCCCACCAACAATGGAGGTGTGTTCCTCTTTCTCCACATCCTTGCCAGCATCTGCTGTCACCTGAGTTTTTGAACTTAGCCATTCTAATTGGTGTGAAGTGGAATCTCAGGGTTATTTTGATTTGCATTTCTCTGATGACTAAGGATGTTGAAAATTTCTTTAGGAGCTTCTCAGCCACTCAGTATTCTGCAGTTGAGAATTCTTTGTTTAGCTCTGTACCCAATTTTTAATAGGGTTATTTGCTTCTCTGGGGTCTGATTTCTTGAGTTCTTTGTATATATTAGATATTAGTCTTCTATCAGGTGTAGGGTTAGTAAAAACCTTCTCCCAATCTGTTGGTTGCTGTTTTGTCCTATTGACAGTGTCCTTTGCCTCACAGAAGCTTTGCAATTTTATGAGGTCCCATCTGTCAATTCTTGATCTTAGAGCATGTCATTGGTGTTCTGTTCAGGAACTTTCCCCCTGTACCCATGTGTTCAAGGCTCTTCCCCACTTTCTCTTCTATTAATTTCAGTGCACCACTATGTTCATAGCTGTCTTATTTATAATAGCCAGAAATTGGAAAGAACCCAGATGTCCTTCAATAGAGGAATGGATACAGAAAATGTGATACATTTGTACAATGGAGTACTACTCAGCTATTAAAAACAATGACTTCATGAAATCCTTAGGCAAATGGATGGAACTAGAAAACATCATCCTAAGTGAGGTAATCCAGTCACAAAAGAACACACATGGTATGCATGCATTGATAAGTAGATATTAGTGGATGCCAAGAAGTGCTTGCTGACAGGAGCCTGATATAGCTGTCTCCTGAGAGGCTCTGTCAGCATGGGGTCCCCAATGGAGGAGTTAGTGAAAGGACTAAAGGAGCTGAAGGGGTTTGCAACTCATAGGAGGAACAACAACATCCACCAACCAGGCCCCCAGAGCTCCCAGGGACTAAACCACCAAGCAAAGAGCACACATGGAGGCGTGGAACTCATGGCTCCAGCCTCATATGTAGCAGAGGATGGCTTTGTGGAACATTAGTGAGAGGAGAGGCCCTTGGTCTGGGGAAGGCTCAATGCCCCAGTGTAGGGGAATGCCAGGGTGGGGAGCCAGGAATGGGTGAGCGGGTGGGTGAGCACCCTCATAGAAACAGGGGGAGGGAGGATAGGATGGGGGTTTCCAGAGGGGAAACCAGGGAAGGAGATATAACATTTGAAATGAAAATAAAGAAAATATCCAAGAAAAAAAATAAAGAAAAAAATAGGTATGTTGAACAATCCCTGGGAAGCAATCCAGTAAGCAGCACCTCCTCTGCCCTCTTCCTACCCACAACCATGGTATCTGCATCAGCTCCTGCCTCCAGGTTCCTGCCCTGCGTGAGTTCCAGTCCTGACTTCCTTTGGTATTGAAGAGCAATGTGGAAGTGTAAGCTGAATAAACTCTTTCAACTTGGTTCTTTGTCATGGTGTTTCATTTCAGCAATCGAAACACTAAGACAATTGTTTTCACTGATCCCTTATTGTTTATTGTGTTCTTGTCCTTCAACTCATCAAATTTATGTACAAATAATAAATACAGATTATTTCTTTTAAAAAGCAATTACTATTTAAATTCTGCATGACTATGCTCATGCCTTATGTGTATGAGTTAAAGGATAACTTTATAGTCACTATTATATTTATTTGCTTGTTTCAAACAGTGTCTCGTTACTGCCTGAAATTTGACAAGTGAGCTAGGCTCGGTCACTATTGAACTATAGATATTGTCCCATCTCTGCTTCCTCAGTAGTGAGATTATAAGTATGCACTACCATCTTGGAATCATTTTTCTTAATGCGTGTTCTTTGAACTGAACTTAGATCCTGTTCTGACAAAGTTTATTTTATGGCAAGTCTAACAATAATTGACAGGTGTTTATTTAACTCACCAACCTGGCTGATCAATTAGGTCAAACTAGAACAGATAGAGTATCAATAGAGGGTTTCCAAACATTTGAATACTTGCAGTAGCAACAATTAGGTCTCTACCTCAATATATCAATCGTGTCTATGGTAATATAGGACTTCTTAGAGAAATAATTCCAGATAAAATTTCAAAGAAACCTTTAGAATATGTTTTTTTGTATATGGCAAGGGTGATTCTGAATCCTAATTATTTTACACTAATAGGATATAGAGAGTTATATGAAGGCTTTCATTCTGAGTACAGAGGGAATAATTAGGGAATAGCAAAAGTGTATATGCTGAACAATCGGAACTCACATTGTAGCACAAGCCCACAGCAATATGTGAAAATGGGAGCCTATGATATGTTTTCTTTCACAGAAAAACTCCAGACAAGAGAATTACCTAGTAATTAAGTGATTTTAAAACTTTCAACATGATACATTAATTTGTGAAATGGCCATCCTATACATGACAATTTTCGTAGAGGAAACAGGATGTTTACACAAGTGTAAAGTGATATTTTTCTCAATTGTTTATTCACTCAAGAGAAAGTATATTTCCGTAGGTAACTGAAAGGAGGCCATAATCAAGAGGTCAAACCCAGGACTGAAGATGGCAATATGCTGAGCTAAAACACAGCTGGTGAAGTGACAGATGTGCTCTTCCAAAAATATTTAACCTGAACCTAATAATGAGAAAGTCATGACTCATGGGCAAAGCACAGGATACTCCACAATACAACTGGTCTAGTCTTTATGTAAACTCACTATTTTAAAATTATGTCGTGTTTATTGAAAGGGAAATGAAGGTTCTGTTCTGGATTCAAAATCAGTAGAGGTGCTCTAAATAAAATGCATAAACCGTGATTGGAAATTGGAACACTCAATGAGATGGCCTGTGTTAAGCAGAACACTGAACCCTCTTAATTCCTAGAACGTATGAATATGAGGAAGCAGGAATCAAATTACAAATCATGTTACAATATCCAGATGAGTTGAATGTATCACGATGGTCCATTAAATGACCATGTCAAAGACTTAGATATGAATTAATAGATTGAGAACTTAAAAAGTTACTATATCATTAGAGCTCTCACTTAATTGATGGGTCAGTTCACTTACAGATATATAATTGACTAAAACATTAAATGTGGTAAACTGTGGAAGGTGGAGCCTACTAGAAAAAGTGCATTGCTAGGGGCATGCCTTTGGGGGAAATATCTTCTTCACAGCTTCTCTACCTTCCCCTCTGCCTCCCCACCCCCTCTGCATTCTGGATCCCATAAAGTGGGCACCATTTTCTTCCATGCTCTTTTGTAATGATATTCTATAGTAGCTTGGACCAAAAATGACGGAGCCAACTTGGTAGCAACTAAAACATCTGAATGTGAAGCTTGGGATAAATCTTTCTTCCTTTAAGTTGATTTCTCTAATATTTTGTTGCAATGAAAAAATATTATTAGTACAAAGAGGGAAGTAGCAGTGTCATGATGATAGAATGTAAGAAATACTTGACTGTAGGTGATTTTGACAGTGGATGTGGGTTGAGTCAATAGATAGACTTGACTGACTATAACAGAAGAAAATATTGTATCTCTCTGAGATTACATAAAGGAATGCAACATTGCTGACAGTTTAATTTCAGCCCACAAAGAATCATGACTATGCATTGTATTGTGTCACTGACTTTCTGGTGACTTGTTATAGTAATTGTCTTAGTCAAACTTTTGTTCTGTTATGACAATATGCCTGACATAAACAACTTAACTTAAAGAAGGTACTCTTTATTTTAACTACACATACAGAGGTCTCAGCTCATTGTTCCTGATTCCATTACTTCTACATCTGTGGAAAGGAAGCACATCATTGTGGGTGGTATACTTGAAAGAGGCTGCTCATTTCAGAGCAGACAGTAAGCACCAAGCAGTACAGGAAATGGACAGGGCAAAATACAATCTCCAAGTACAAGCTTCTGCTGACCTACTTTATCTAAACATGTCTCAAATAGTAGTTTGTACACTCTCCAAATAATGACATTATACTAAGAATCCATCAATAGATTAACCCATGGATTAGGTCAGAGATGTCGGGATCCAATAGCTTATTAACAGTCTACCCTAAGTAAACCAAGATGCAAATAAGAGCGCTTATAAGGGATATTTCATATCTTATAGAAATTATGGCATCAAAAATCGAGCTCAGATTTAACCAATATCTAAAACTGTGGCTTTGGAAGTAGTTCATAGGCTGAAAGTTGGTGCACTTTAAAAGCATCATTGAAAAACCCCTAGACTATTAGTAGAAACATAGTGTTTAAGGCTCTGCATGTGAGCATCAGAAGATTAAAGGATCCTAGTTTTGGCAACTAGAAAAGAAAAAGTATTGTTTTATAGTAAAAAACCAACAGTATATATATATATATATATATATATATAAACACATTTTAAAATCTGAGAATGCTCATCAGCTAAGAATGTTTATAAGCAAAATGCTGAAGATAAAGCAAGATTTTTTTATCAAATCTTATAGAAAAATGAGAGAGGAAACAGAAATTGTAGGAGAAATTATGAGTAAAAGGAACTAAAAATTTGGGTGATCTGAGAAATTTCAAGTAGGCTTAGATACGCAGTTTTCAACCTGTGGGTCACAAGCTCTTTGGGATACCTTGCATATCAGATATTTACATTAAGATTCATAACAGTAGCAAAATTATAGTTATGAGGTACCAATGAAACAATTTATGGCAAAAAGCCACCAAAACATATGGGACTATATTATCTGGTTGTGGCAGTAGGAAAGGTGAGATCCACTAGCTTAGATCTTCAAAGCACTAAAATCAGAAATGGCAGTGTCAAAGACATGTGCTCCAGAAAGAAAGCTAAGAGAATGGCTTTCTGACCTTTCTCTATTCCTGTGGAGGGAGGTATGTGACTAACCCTACTAAAACTTCAGAATGGAAGGCAGACACCTTTTTATTCTCTGTGACACAAGTCAGAGAGATATAAGCTTCTGAAAATATCATACTAGCAAAAATATTTCTGGGGGATGTTGTAGAATCCATAACCCCTCTCACAAATAGAGCTTTTTCTATTTGGTAGCTGGACTCACGGCACTTAGAACAGTGCTATGTCCGGTGGCCTCAGCATAGGATAAGACAGAGCACACCAAAGAACACTCATCTACTGTTTGATTTTCTACATGTAGAAAGTTCCTCGGGCAACTTTGAGAGGTCCATGGGGATGAGTAGGAAACTGCAGCTGCCAATCACATAGTTTTGCAGAGCTGTACATCTAGAACATCCAGTGATTAGCCGGAGAAAGAAAGGTTGGACCAGCTGTCTTGTCAAAGTCCTTTGGTCTTTCCCTTTCTACAATAGGCCTGATATTTCAAAATCAAAGCCTAGAATGGAACCCTTTGTTCCTGTGTGTTCTGTTTCTCATCCTGTACTGGAAATAGTGAATGGAGGCCACTCTAGTTTAATGAATCAGGAAAGAGAAGACTTATATAATGATAAGCAAGGGTAAAAGGTAAATAGTATCTATGAAATAGTATCTACAAAGATTAGAATCACATGATAAATTAGGTACCAAGACTATACCAGAAAAAGCTCAACTAGGAATAGATAAAAGAAGGTGGTAAGGAGAATCTTGTATGTTGTGGCTATTTTGCTACATTCCTTAAGAACTCATTGTTCACTACCTAGAGAGAAGATGGCAAAAGAGAAAAGCATCAGGCATAGTGGCCACTGGCAAAGCATAGTAGAACAAGCAGACAGCAAATTCTGAAATAAAACAAGTCAAGCCAGAGTTCATCTGAGATTTTGGCCTCCTGCCTCGGTGGTCTGAGCAGTTATGCCAGTTGTCTTTGCAACAGTTTGTTAATTTGTAGGATGAGGATGAGAATACAGACTCCACAGCTGGACCATGAAAATGAAATGAGATACTGTACATAAAGTACTTAGCACTAAGCCATCATTTGTTGGATTCTGATTGCTGTTAAGCAGTTATCAGCTATTTTGTATAGGGCAGAGTTTAAGCAATGACAAAATGGAAAAACACTAAATATGGGGAAAATAGACATTGGGAATAAAATAAAGATAAAGCCCACCTGGGAGTGACAGTGAGTGAATTATACAGGAGGATCAAGGTAGGGAAAGGAGAGAGAAATCATTCGCATATGCAGAGATTGAGATCCAGTAGCATATCCCTGCTAGTTGCTAGAGAAACCTGTAAGACTGACTTCTCCTCTTTCCAATAAATACTAATAAATGCTGAATTGATCTTTCTACTGCAAAGCCCACTCAATGAAAAGACACTAATCACTGTCAAACTTAAATAGCTCCAAAAATGTCAGGATGCAGAGCTAATTAAAATGGGAAGTTATTTTTAAATCTTTTCTCAGTGATGGGAAAAATCCTAGGAAATTATACATTAGGGTGCCAAGAACTCTAAGTCATTCCATTCTTTAATTGTCTCCATGTAGTCTAGTGGCTTTTGAACCTACAAGACGTTGGAGTGAGATTAGGAGTAGCACACATCACCAAGTGAGATATGCTTTGTGCTTTTCATGTTCCATTTGGAAGAACTTAGATATACTAGATCTCCTGGGCACAATGGTCACTGGGTTTTTCTCTGGTTCAGTATAAAGATGATGTTGGTTGGAGCTGAGATTTAAGAAATAGCAGAAAATGGAGATAATCTGGAGATCCAATACTGAATGCTTTGCTTTCTAAGTGCAGGGCTGAGCTGATTCTATTTGACTGGGAAGGCCACTCAATGTCACAGCACAGAACCATTTTAACCATTTTATAAATTCCCTTTGACTCTTTGAATATTTTTGTGTTTGAGTACAAGGATGAAGGAACTGTCTGGAATAGACTATCTATATCTACCTTGCCACCTCCATGAAGCAAAAAATAAGTCTCAGAGGGGCCTGCTACATAAGAGTGAAGTTGAAATGAGATTGTAGTTCTGGAAATCACTGGAGTTCAAAGTCCTGTGAGGTCATCCAGACATACTGTATATTGAGGATTGACAGGTATAAAGATAAACCTGTGAGCAAAATGAACACTCAATTCTGGGCAAAGGTAAAAGGCTCTAGAAATGAACCTGAGTTTGTAGAAGCCTGAGTCACTTGAGCACATAGCACAAGTCTGAGCTGTGGAGACACTGATCAGCCTCAGGGACACAAGTATTCTTGGAAAGAACAGGAAGGAAATTTTAATCACAGCCATGACAGGTCCACATCAATAGCCAGTAAACAACTATTATTAAGATAAGGGGCTGGCTACTGGGAGTTTGATCATGTTCTATTAAGTATATGAGCAATACAAATTTAATTTCTAATTCTTCTTTTTCTTCTTCTTCTTCATCTTATTATTCTTCTTCTTTTTCTTCTTCTTGTTATTATTATTATTATTATTATTGAGGGGGTACATCAAGGGTTTGGGAGCAGAACTTGGAAGTGAAGGTGCTTGGGGTTCAGGCTATAAAATTCCCATATAATCAATAATAATAATAATAATAATAATTCAAAGAGATCATAGTCAAAACAAAAAAAAACTAAAACAAAACAATCTTTTCATAGGCTTGGCAATAATTAAGGATAAAAATGTTGAAACATTCTTTTAAGAGATTTTGAGGTGTGAAGCTGTTCTGTGACAAGACTTTCTGGGAAAACCCAATACACCTCTATTCACCCCATAGGGAGAACTCAACAGGCCAAAGTAGGGATACTACAAAAGTCCAACTTCCTAAACCATGAATTAAGTTGGGGTAACTTACAGATATAAGGATGAAGGATTTCTTACAGGAGCAGTAATGACTCAAAGACAGCTGCATCGCCAAAGCCTACTCCAGTATGGGTGACAAGCTCACAAACATTGGAAACCTGAATCACTCTGTAGACAGTTCAACATTTTATAGCATGTGTTTTCCAAATGATTTAGTTGGTTTAGACTTCTTCTAGGAATCTGGGTTGGTTTCAGCTTCTTTTAGACAGAGCTCTGGTTATAGTGTTCTTTGCAGCTTCGTTTGCCTGAGAATGACAACCCTCTTTTTTTCTTCACTCTTCTGGGACTGGGAAAGCTAGTGAATCTGATCATTTCAAGAACTTCCTGATACTATTTTGAGTTGTGTAACTTCTGGCTTATGATGCTTCCAGTCAGGATGGAATGCTTCGGCCTTGGAGGAAACTGTTACACAACAGAAGTATTAGAATTATGGTTAAAAGAAAAGTTGATGAGAGGGAGGAAGATGGTGACCATGAAAGAGAATGAACAGGTTCGTAGAGATGTTTGTAGGAATACCCAAAGGATGTAGAATGTTGGTCCTAACATCTCCAGATTTACAGTGTCAATGTGAAGTCATGACCTGTACTAGAAATCATGCATGAGATTGTTCAGATAAGATGAAGCAGTCCAAAGTACCACTTGGCAGATGATTGATCTTGATGGGGGAGGGGATGGGAATGAAAATAGAAAAAAACACATGTAGTACTGCAATTGAGACAATGTCAAATATGGTAAAGTGGTTTTCTGTTTTCTTTATCAACTTTAGGCTCTTCTAGAGGAATCTTTGAAGGTACAAGATCCCCTTACTCTAAAAAGCAAAATGCTCTGATTGCAATTTCATCTACTAGGATACTTGTGAACATAAATAAATGATTATTTGTTCTTCATCTTCTCTTCTTACAAATGTAGACTATGCTTCTGACCACATCCTTGTGTACTAGGTTAGAGAGAGTATAATTAGCTGACTAGCTCATAGAATGTTTGTTATAGCTGTGCAAAACAAAACCTGGAGATAAATGAAAGCTTTAGAAGCTTTGATTGCCTCTTCTGGTACATACAACTAAGAAGAATAGAGGTATAGCAGGATGACCTAAGAGAAATCATAGTCAGAGTCATCTCTCTTAGCACATCCAGATATATCCCCTCCTTGCAGCATCTTTATCTCTGAAGCATCATATCAAAAGTGTATTAGTTCTAGAAATTACTGTCCATAAATTTTGTGGCATAATATTGATATCAAAAGAGGGATACCTCTAGTAAAATAAATATGGCAGAGTAGAGTAATTTAAGCACAGTGTTATTCACTGATTGTGTGTGTGTGTGTGTGTGTGTGTGTGTGTGCGTGTGTGTGTTGCTCTTTTGAAAAGGCTGATAACACATAGGCATGGCTTTCAAAATAACCCCAGAAGTTACTGAAATTCCAGAAAATAACTGCTAAGTAGGGTATCGCAGTTTTACTAATTCATACATTTGGGGAAGGAAACACTATCTGACATCTAAACTTGGTGATGCCTTTACTATGTACTCACAAAGTAAAAAGATATTAAGAAAAGAATCCTCCGCTAGTGCTAAATGGGTTCTTTAATAAAAGTCAGCAGCACTATGTTTTACCAAGAGAAAGCAAGAGACATAGTGGGGGACAAAGCAGGCATGCACATGACTGTAGGAATAGGAAGCCTTGAGTGACAATTATTTTTGTAAGCCTGTAGAAGTTCCAAATGATACCAGAAGGAATTAAGGTTCCTGGGACAAGTTGACAGGGTTTCCATTCCTCTCAACATACCGTCTGTGCCCAAGTCACACTAAGCATGATTGGCTGTGTCTGTAGTCTACCTGATCTCAAGACCAAGATCTCATCAATCAGAAGCTCACATTCAGAGAAACTGATGCACCCCAGCGATGTATGCATGCTCCAATGAGCTTAGCTATGAGGAGTCTTCAGCCCTGTGTTCGCCTTTTTCATATTAAATGTACTCCAAGAGCAATGTAAAGACTAAGAATAAATCAGCCACTTTTTAAATCATGACTTGTGAATACCACTAAAATGTAAAAATCTATGGGAAATCACCTTTATTCATAATACTATGCATACTGGGTGAATGGTTCAATAATGTGATCCATTTCAGATAGATTGCTAGGCGTCATAGGTGCAGCAAGCACAATGAATGTCCCATCCATAAGAAAACAGAGCACCTCTGCAGATCAATGGGGACTGCTAGTTATGTACTCTCTCTGTGTGTTCACTGTCTCTTAATTATGCAAATGGCCTTTAAGACACCAGATAGGAGTACGTTCACGAAGGAATAAAAAAGTCTTGCTGCTCCTACAATAATTTTGCTTTGAAAAAGAAGCAATTGGACATCCAGGTGAAGCTATCTCCTTCTCAGGGACTGCAAACAACACAAGAAAAACAACATGAAGAAGAAAAAGAATGGATAATTGTGATCACTTTGCCCAGGTTAGAGAACACCTCACAATGAAAACTGCTTCCCCACTGCCCAGATCCCCACAAATTATAAGTCCATGAAATAAACACACCATAGAGATTTTGATTCTGGCTAATTTTTTATCTTCAAATTTCCCTATAAGGGCTGCATCTATCCTTCTATTTCATGCGCTAAAAATGCACCAACTATTGCCAAAATTAAGCACTTCCAAATCATGTCAAAATGCAAACTGAACAATAATAGCTAACATTTATTAAGCAGCCACTCTGAGCCAGAGATGGTGCTAAGAAATAATTCACTACAGTGCCTGCTGCTCTACATTACTCCATAATTTAGTTCTCATAGGCACCTCCTGTGACATTTGCTCCCCCCTTTGTAGATGAGTGAATATTAATACTGATTATTAAGCAGTTTGCTCAGTTACATATTATCTAGAATGTGCTTGCAGAGATGCATTGCCAATGTCAATTTTGCATTCCTGACCAAATACAACTGACCATTCATGTCATTTACCTAGTGTCCAGTTCTATGCCATTCCCCAAATTTGGGGGTGATCAGCCTCTGTCTGTAGAGATCAATGGCGTCTGAATTTTTCTCTTTATCAATTTATAATGCCAAGTAGGATTCGAGGTGATTAGTGAATAAGAAACATTTTCAATAGTGACATACTGACAATGAACAAGGAACCCATCCTCCTTACAGTCTACCCTGACTACCACCAAAATGCATAAAATAAATAAGCTATTTCTTCCATGGGCAGGCTAAGTTTAGGCTCTTTCACACCTATGCACTGTCTAAAGATGAGTGAATATAAGCTAGATCTCATGTGTTTGCAACACTGATGAGATTTCTAGCCTCTGGAGGCAGTTTATCTAGCACAAAATTCCTTGAGAAAATATCCCTACAAGAATGTTTTCCCTTTGACTACACTATTTTGCAGCTCTTAGCATCTTAGTGATGAGCTTGGCTTCCTTGGGAAAATCAAGAGGAGGAGGAAGAGGAGGAGGAGGAGGAAGGGAGGAAGGTATGCCTAATATTGAACAGGAAGTCCCTGGGTAGCATATGACGCTTAACACAATAACTTAAGGCAAGGAGTTCTAAAAATTAGGCTTTGATGAGTGAGTTTCTAAAAGGAAACAGAAGGAAGGAACATGCTATGGTATCCTATGGGAAGAACCATGCTCTCCCTAGGACTCTAGTACCAAACAGAACCTCCATAAATCTGAGCATGCATCCTGCCTAGCTGACACATCATGAGATTTTTTTTCTTTGCTCGACACATGAACACTGCACAGGGAAAAGATTACCTAGGTTTTAGACCTTGTCCGATCAGTGATGTAGATTATTTAGGAGACAGGGAAGGTAATCTTTGGCTTTCTCTTCCATACAGATATTTCTTGGGTTTTCTCAGCTACTAGCTCCTCTTCAGTCATCAGTCAGCATGCTCTGGGAGCACTGAGCACTGGACCATATGACTACCCTGGAGGGATGAAAATCCCCCAGGCTATAACTTTATCTGCTCATCTTTCTCCTCTCCCTGTCTCTCTGGTTACTGAGCCACAGAAGTATGTCATCTGTGCCAGATTTATAATGGACAAGAAACCAAGTAACTTACACATTCTCATCATGTTATGTAGATACAATGAGGATAACACTTCAATGGCTATTCAGAGATACTTAGTTTTTATTTTAACACAACTTGGGGAACTATCACAAGTTCTCAAAGAACACAATAAAGATTAAATAGATGAAATTATCCCTAATGTGAAGCTGATAACCATTGCTTTTGTTCCTTTTCATTCTTTTTTGATGTTTTTTCCTCTTTGAATGCAGCAATAACACAATATAATATCCACTTCATTTTACACTATGGGTCAGAGCTATAAGTCTGAACAGAGCCAAATATAACTAAATGTGACTTGCTAACTAATGTAATAAACCTAATTTTGTATCAGTGGTTAAGTTTTGTTTTTTTTTTCTTTAAAGGACCAGATAGCTTTTAGTGTTTGTGAGCCAGTCACTCTGTCAGGCTATTCATCTTTTGCCATTGTAGCATGCTGGCAGGCACTAACAATGTATTTGTGTTTAGGAATAGTTCTCTACCAGTAAAGAGTTATTGAGATAAGAAGATACCAATCAGGATTTAGCCTGTAATTTTTTTTCAATCATCAGATATATCATGCTGAGTGTTTGAAATGAAAGATTAAAGATACAGTTATTGGGTACATATCAATTGTTGGTCAAAGAAAATCAAAAATCAGAGAGGACTATGGCAGAAAGGAAGATTAGCAGAAGAGATGAGGGAAGAGACAACATGAAAATTTTGAGAGGCCCAGAGATGTAGCCCGGTGCTAGAATACTTGTCTAAAACACCATTTCTCTGGGTCTGATCCCCAGAAGATCAAAGAAAACAAGCAATAATGATTCTTCTGAAGGAGGGTATTGTGGGGTTATGTCCTACCTTTACTGATCAAAGTTCCTTGTGCGCTTTTGTTTTTTTATTTCCTCATCTTTATTGTCTATGAGATAACCCTGTGTTTCAGAAAGATTCTGCAGCTTAGTTTAAATGGTCTTCCTCATATCCCACATCTCAATGTTAAATCTATTAACCAGACCTCTTGTTATGTGCCGTTTCCCACAGCTCTTTCACTCAGAAGTATGTGACATACATACAAGTAACATGGTATGGGCTGAACACATATTTAGATATACATATGTATACACACACACACACACACATATTCATGAAACAACAATTTAAAAAAAGACCATGAATTTTAAGGAGAGTGGACCTGGGAATATGAAAGGCATTGGAGGGGAAAAAGAGAAGGGAGAAATGTAATTATAATGTTAAATTTAAAAAGTAGATTTTTTTAAAACAATGAAAACAAGATGTCCCAAGAATTCTCCCCAGTCTAAACCTCAGAACACTTTTTAGTTTAATTTATCTGTGTGAACTGACTTGAGCTATGTTTTCTTATAGTGAAACCTTTCTCATCCTTACCTATACCTAATGGACCTTAAAGGAAGACTCAGTTGTCCAAGGCAGGTAGAGGTTTTGCATCAGATGTGGCTATTCTATTGGTTTTAATATACACTTGTTCAATGATTAGATTCTGTTCCTATGAACAGTCTTTCCTTGAATCTATCATTTTGATGCTTAAGACCCAGATAGGAATTGTAAGGGTGAACTCTCCTGTGAGGCTCCACCATGAATACTGTTTACTTTGAATCTGGTACTAGGTCTTTGGTCTCTTTTGAATCTTTCAGGTCCTCTGGGGTGTTCTTCTCATCCCCAAACCCTGGAGTAAGGTTTGAAGTCCCCCATCTACGAGGATGGTCTATCTACAGCAATGACCTCTCTCTGGAAGAGAAACTGAAGGACATAGGCAGACACCTGTCTTTGTCACTCTCCTTCCCAGAACCATATGATTTATTTGGTTTTATGATGGTTTCTTGTGGGAAAAAAAGGGAAGGGCAGGGCCTGGCGTGGGCAGACACAGGGGCACATGCCAGGCCGGCGGAGCGTGGGCCTCGCTCTCAGGCCAAGGTAGCGGTGCATATGCAGAGGACGCAGGCGGACAGGGAGGTTCCACGGGGAGGGGGGGTTTGGGGAAGCAGCAAGATGCATACGTGCCTCAGCCTAACAGGGAGCGGGCGGTCACACCGCCGGCCCGTCCCTCGCATGGGCGCATGCGGGGGCGCAGAGAAATGCCACACAGAAGGCGTTCTGGTGTGGATTTCTCTCCCTGTTATCTGTGCTCACAGACTGTCCACGTGGCTGAACCCCAGAGTCTCAGACGGCGCGTCCCAGCTAGCTCCGTGTGGCGAATTTAATAAGAGGCGGCCCATAGCTTTGATGTTTTATTATTAAGAAAATAGAAAGAGAAAAGAGATAGAAAGATAAAGAAAGAGGAGAAAACAGCTAAGAAAAGCCATGACCACGTGGAAAGGGGAGAAAATGGAGACAGAGAGATAGACAAAGAAGAGGGCCGGGGGAGAATAAGCAGGAGAGAGAGCACGCGCTGAAGGGTGGTATTTATAGTAAGTTGGGTGGTCAGGTGACCCATGAGGCAGGGAGAGTGTGGCTGCAGGCAGGTGACTGCCGAGGTGGAGTCAGGCTAGAACCTGGGGCGTGGCCACAAGCCTCATTAAGGTCTCACAGTTTCTAACCCACATACCTAAAGACTTCCTACTTTAGCTGCCTTCTTATCCTAAGGAAGCTTTATCAGACGGTTGGGCACAAGAGGCACATGCTGGTACCTATGTCTGAACTGGTGACTCTCCAGTGGAAGTAGGTTGTCTCTTAGTCCTATTTTGTGGATGCTATAACTACACACACACACACACACACACACACACACACACACACACACACACACACACACACAAATCGAGGTTAGTGTAGAGAAATTCCTTGTCTCCAGCAAATTAACAAAGGCAGAAGTCAGATACCAACTGTGGCATTTGCAGCTGCAACAAACAAGCTATCTGTTGCTCTGGCTGGCTGGAGATGAAAACAATAATATAGACATCCTGGAAGGTAAGAGTTTAAGAGTGTGACATTCTCAGAAATTTTTAGGGTATTGGGAAAAATCAGCAGAAAGTGAACATGGGTATTTTTTTTCATTTATTACTTTATTTATTTACTTATTTATCTATTTTGTCTCTGTGTTATGTGTGTGCATGCATATGTATGTTGTATATGTAGAAGTTCACGTGTATCACTGCACATTTGGAGGTAAAAAGGCAAATTTTTTGGAGTCAATTCTCTCCTTCTATCCTATGGGATTCAGGGATTGAACTCAGGTATAATTGCCAGTACATTTATATACAAGCTCATATTTTAAAAATCAAACAAAACAACATAGCTTAGATTCCCTTCTATCTGGAGAGATGGGATTGTACAAACTTGCTGTGCTTCAGAACCTTTGCAAAAATAATTTTTATCGTTAGTCAGTAAGAAATTTGGATAAAAATATAGATTTGCAAAAACAAAAACATATTTATAAATATTAGGGGTATATCTATTTTGAATTCAAACTTTTAGATGCTAAGACAATTAAACATGATTCTATAATAGAAAAGGAAAAAATATTAACCACTACGGATATATTGTTTCTCTAGATGTAGAAATATCTAGATACAACAAATTAAGCACTCTAGAAAGTCATCTTGCAATCTTAACATTTGATTCCATTTACTCTTGTTAAAGATGACTAAAGATTTATCTCTTCTTAACTATATATTAAAAATTAGACTCCAATGTGAAAAATTCAGATTTTTTTAATATTATGGACCAGTATGCTTAATCAGTATTAAAAAAGCAAACAGCATTACTATTTTGCCAATAAAGAGTAATTACAAGAACATGAGAGATGGATCAGCAGCTAAATGGACTTTCTGCTTTTCTAGAGGACTAAATTCTGGTTTCCAGTACCTATTTCAGACAATTCACAATTACCTGTCACTCCAGCTCTGAGACCCTGTTCTGGTGCCACCAGGCACACACACACACACACACACACACACACACACACACACACACACACAAACATACACAAAATGAGATGTGGCCTCTCATTTCTTCTCTGCTGTAGTGATATTAGGTTCAAGAGAAAATAACTTGTTAAAATAAAAGTTCAAGTAATACTATGGTGTTATATGATTTGTTGTACAATATGGCTTTCCATTTACTTCACCAAACCCAAATACAATACAAGATAACACAGCAGATTATTTTATTATCTACAAAGTCATAGTAACTTAGATACCAAAGACCAAAACTTCCTAAAATTAGAACTAGTCATTCTTCATGAGATTATAGCTATAACAGCAAACCGACCAAAAGGAATACTAAATTTAAAAGATAAATGATAAATACCAAATAAACATTACATAAAATATAAAATCAGTAGTTACTAGAATAAATATGTATTCAACTTGTTAAAAATGTGATTTTTAGTTATTTTAAATGCCTGCTTATTTCATTTTTTACCTTTGCATCTTTAGGCCATACTGTGGTCTTAATTATCTTAACTTTTGGTACAATAATCACAGTATACATAATTTTATGTCAAATAGAGAACAGAAATGAGAAAAACTCAAACCTGGATATTTATGAAAAATTACTTGGATATGGCTCAGGGCTTTACTAGTGACCTCTGTGTCCTCGAGATTGCCTTTTTTGCCTCCTTATCTCTACCAAATCCAAAGAATGAATCTGACTGGCACCATGGGGCATAATACAATGTTTTGTCTCTGTGTACACAAAAAGTAGTATTTGGACAACAGCCGGGATAGTAAATTTCTAAGCCAGGATAGTAAAGTAAATTTGAAAGAACCACAGTTCTTTCAAACTTTGGTGACTGAAGAGAACTAGAATTTTGTAGGTATAAAGCCAAATATCTTGGGCTATCTTAGTCCCTGAAGTAGCCATTTATTGTCTAACTTGATGTGTAACTTAACATCTTTGTGACTGTTAGAAAAACATTTTAGGAATGTATAAAGTGACCCTTAGCTTCCACCAGCCCCAAAGCTAAGAATGTCATCAGAAAACATCTGAAGACCATAGAAGAAATTCTCCACTTTACTGAAGCCCTTATATATCCACCAATGCATTTGAGGAATGTCTATATTTATGGTTTCGTTGGGTAGATATAAAAAATGCTTGAAATTTTTACAGTGTCAGAATATGGGGTTTGGAGCAACCTAAGCATATGTTCTCAGCCCATGGTCACTCATTGTTGTCTTCAGAATAAACTGTCTTATTTTTCCTTTGAGGTGACAGCTTTGCTGAGACCATGTTCGACCTCCCACCACAGTAGGGTCTCCTCGTCTATTCTTCCTTAATTCAGCAGAAAATGGACAAACATATTTGAATATACCGTAATCACTTCCTGCCATTGTCATCTTTTCTATAAAATTGCCCCTTTGTTTTTTTTTTTCTCTTTGTGTTGTAGTCTTGTATTTTCAAAAGCTACTTTCATTAGCTTTTCATTTCAACCTCACTTCTAGCCCACCACCCAGCAGAGATAGGGGAAAAGTTATATTAATAGGGGACTGTGGACTTGTTTAAAAAGAGTTCTTTGGGGGCAATTCCAATCTGTGGTCAGCAGTCCAGTACAAAAGCAAAACAGCAAACACAAACAGGTATCAGCAGCTTGATCCTAAAGAAACCATGAGGCTCTGCCAATTGCAACCCGTGCACTGAAGTAAAAAGAAGCAGCTGGAATACCACCAGTTGTTTTTTTGGTGTGTTTCTCTCTACAAAGTCATAACAAGCAAAGATCAGTTAAGAAAGCAAGGCAAACCAATGCAAGAGTGTTGTCCATTGTCTGTTGTGTTGTTCTTATATTCTTTCCAAACATATGTCCTCTCAAGCATCCACTTCAGCAAAACTCACATGCCCTTTCACCAGGCAGTTTTCAGTAAAACACCAGCTGTCTCTTCTCAGAAAAACATCCTCTCACATGTCTGCTTCAGTAAAACATCCTCTCATGTTTCTGCTTCGGTAAACTATCCTCTCTTGTGTCTGCTTCAGCAAATTATACTCTTATGTGTCTGCTTCAGTAAAACATCCTCTCATGTGTCTGCTTCAGGTAAACATGCTCTCATAAGACATCCTTTGTTTTTATGTAAACATAATGGCATATACCATATCATATCCATAGGTCATACATTAACAAGATCCTTGTTCTATGGGATTTTCCATATATTCTTTCATCCAGAGGTGTCCAAAACATTTTCCAAGCACAGTTCCCAGCCCAAACTTCAAAATACTTTGGTGCCTTGTAACTTAACTGGCAAGGCCAAGTGACTTTTTGCAATGTAATAATTCCCCAAGAAACTTTGTTCTTGAATGGGATGAAGGTTTTCTTCTTATCCCAATGTACTGTTGGCACATGATAAATAATTTGTTTGAAAGATGATCTGACCTCATACACCTTTTGAACCATGCTTCCTCTCTAAGACCTAACATTCTTATCCATATTGCCTCAGAAACCACAGCAACACAGGGATTGTGGTTTCTGGGTCTCTGTTGCAATAATACCAAACTGGACTCTTTAACTATATCTGAGACTAGTTTCAATTAGGTGTGGAAAGACACATGACACAATAATGATTGTAACAAATGAAATTTTTCATACATAATTCTCAAAAGAAAAGGCACAGCACCCAGGGAGATCACAGGAGGAATCCTATGATGAGTGAGGAGGCAAGAAAAGGGAAGGAAAATTTCTTCCTGGTTCCCACAAGAAGAAGGAGAGACAGGGTAAGCAGACTTAGGTGTGTATTCTGGGGCACATACAGGGATTAACTATAGTTGTCTGTCACATGGCTCTGAGATGGATAGTTTAAAGGAATTTTGTCACAGGAATGATGCAGCTGGGATTCTGGACTGGTTGGTTTATGTATGAAAGGAGTGTTGCTGTTGAGACTTCAGCTGACTCTAGGAAATGGTTATTGTGAGAAGTGTAAGCCATCCAGGCTCTTCCAGGACCCCAGATGACAGAACATGAAATAAACAAGAAACATGGCTAATACACAGGGTAGCTTGAATAAAGCAGGGATTTTCTGAGAGTTTGAGATATTGATTGTGCAGTTCACTGCTTTAATGGTAAGAATAGCATATTAGCTTGGGAACTGGGCAGGTTAGAGAGAGGCTCAGGTGTGGAAACTCAGCCTGTATCTCATCTATGGTCACTTCTATATCATGTCAAATCACCGCTGGGAGAATAACTTTAAAGATCATTGTCAGACCAGAGGTTTTTTTCCTCATTGTAACACTGGTAGGGGAAGATTTTCAGAATGAAATCCAAATATTTATGTACATGTCCAGTATGGATTAAAATATAGAGTAGAGTATAGAGTGTAAATACTCATTATGTGAAAACAGTGTGTGTATGTGTGTGTGTGTGTGTGTGTGTGTATGTATGTATGTATGTACGTGTATGTCTAAAATTGGAAAAGCAAGTAATGATAAGGAAAAAGAGTTCAGACATTTTACAGAGTATGGTGGTTGATGGGTAAATAAAAGAAGAATCAAGCATGTCCTTAGGATTTATTGTTGAAGAGAACTATGCTGTTAACAGGTGAGTGTATTGATCCTGGAATATCTAAGTGTCAAAACTGTAGGGATAGAGAGGGATGTAGCCCTGGAGCTGAGGAAGTTAGAGGTGTTAAAAAAAAATGGGTAGCTGCCAATTGGGCCCTTGCAAAACCTAATTAGTGTGTGAAAAGAGAAAGAGCAGTTGCCAGATTTAGGGACAACAAATCGCAGTTTAGGTGCTATTTGTCCCCAGAGATTCCTGCACTAAAGACTTAGTCCTTAGTGTGGTGTGCTGAGGCTGCATGGAGTCTGATAGAAAGTGATTTGTTCTTTTAGGACTGATGACTTTCACTCAGAAGTGAATCCACTCTGCCTCTCTGATTTCCCATCTCACTATGACATCCCTTTAATTCCTGGTCCCACCTTCATGATCCCTTGGCCATAAGGTTCTCTGTAGACCTGGTCTGATGTCCACACCTGCTCCTCACTCTTCCCCCTGTGAGTGAAGTAAGTTCTTCACTCTTTCCTGGGTCAACTCACCAACAGTCATTTTGTTTCGTAGTCGCAAAAAATGGACTAAAGCAGGTCATGAGGGGGTCTGGAGAGGAATCAGTAATTAAGGAAATGGTTGCAGCCCATGACCAGAAAAATGTTATTAGGATTCAATTAGATGAAAAGAAAGATAGATTGATGGAGAAAATTATACTAGAGCTACATGTGTCAGGGGAAAGAAAGGCAACAGTATGCAGCACTCATATATGTTTGGCAGAGGAGAGGAGAAGCATGCTTATCTTCAAGTTCTTGCAGTTTCCCACACTTCAACCATGCCTCTTCACGAATACAGATTGCAAAAACTCAAGCTCTTCAAAGGTGTCATCTGACACCTCTAGTTTCTGTCCCCTCTCTCATGAAGAAAAATGTCTGTTGTCTAGACCTAGATGATATTCTGTCTGAAAAGTTGGAGCAAGGTAGGAAGGGAAAGAGTGGATGAGATCTTCTCAGCCAGCCCAGAGATGGGAGGCAAGAGAGCAGGTCTGCAAAGCACAGCCATGACCAGCAAGCATCCTCCACAGGAAGTAGCTGCAGCTATTTATTTTTTATTGTCATGCATCACTTGATATTATGATTCTTTACTTGGTTTTGAATCAGGTGAACTGTCATGAATTTTCAGGTGTCATGGTTATTACATAGTGAGAAAGCACAAAGGTGCCATGTGAGTTTACACAGAATGAAAGCATCTGAGATACACACACACACACACACACACACACGTGTATGTGTGTGTGTGTGTGTGTTGTTTTAAACAACTGTTGAGATCCTGATTCATTTTACACATCTGAGGATGACCCAGGACTGAGATTTCCTCTCTCCCTTCTTCTGTTTCTACTTCAAATCAGTCATGGAGGAAAAGCAATAATGAGCAAGTCTTATCCTTTGAGATTCTGGAAGCTGCTGAGACCTGTGTGCTATGTGTTTGTCAGCATAAACTACACACACACACACACACACACACACACACACACACAGAGAGAGAGAGAGAGAGAGAGAGAGAGAGAGAGAGAGAGAGAGAGAGAGAGAAAGTCCTAGCCAGTCCCGGATTCTTAAATATTTAGCTCCTAGGAGATTTGAGTGCAGCTGACCTGTTTTCTCTCTCTCCCCTCCCTTAACCCTAGGTCCCGAATCCCATTCATCTTCATGGTTCCCACCAGGTCTGATTAAACTCTGCTGAAGCTCTATTTCTATCTTGGCTAAGCCACTCACAGCCAAATAGGTGGAGGGAATGCGAAATGCAGAAGAGCTTACAGGAGGCTATCGAAGCCCTGAGTGCTGCGAGATGAGTAGCAGACAAGATTTATAGGCCCTATATCACAGCCGGACGGCTGGAGGTGGTAAATGGGAGCAGTGTCAGTAATTTATAAGAACTTTTTATGACAGACTTCTAGATTGAGGATGAAAAAGATGACATTAAAACAAAACCAACCTATCCAAGTTGCTTTTGTAAACAACAGGCCTCTCTCCACAGCCCCAGGACCAAGGCAGTTTATAATTCTAGGGAAATGGAAGGGATGCTGGCAGCAGTGGACAAATCCTATCTTAAAGCTTCCAAGGAGAAGTGGACAAAAGGCAGGAAGGAGCGAAATCTCTCTAAAGATATCTAGCCCTTCTTTTCTTTCCCTTTCCCTCATATAGAAGGCATTAAAACCTCCAAGGATAGCTCTCTTAGTTTCTGTCAGCCATGGTGCCCTGATGGAGGATGTCTGCTGGTGGTAGTCATAAAAAGTATTTCCACATCTATTCTGGATTTTTGCCTGGAGAAAACAGTGCATAGAACACATATGTTGTCATATCCTAACTGGGGCTTTTGTCTTTTTCTCAAATTCAAATGTCATCCGTAAGAACTACTGCTAACTTTCTAACTACTTTAATAGAGCTTTTCACATCAGATTCAGATATTAGACTTACAGAAACTAATAGAAAAGCAAATTTAATCTAGAATGAAGTCTTAGCCACAACTCTAAAGAAGGGTCTCCTTTTGACTTGATGAGAATTTTTCCCTGTTTATCCCCTCGTACAAGCAACCTAAGTGTGTTCTAGTTCTCAAATATTGAAAGCCACCCTGACAATCAGGTCCAGATAGGTCTGTTATTCTTCAGCTCTTTCCTTTCCCTGACTGAGTTGGGAAAGCATTTTTCTCACCTTTCCTGTCCCCAACATAAACTCAAGTAGCCAATTTGCTTTCTTTTGCCAGCTTTCCCTAATTATAGACTCTACTTTCATTCATTAACAGACTAGGAGACAGTCTTTCTCCTACTGCCTAAGGGAAGAACAAGCCATAGACAACATCTTCTGGGTAGAGATGAGATCAAAGACTGAGCCTGAGAACCAGGAGGGGATGCATGTTTTTTTGCTTCAGCTTAGGAGGAACAGAAAATTGAGAGACACCATTAGATGGAAATTACCTTAAATGTGCTCAGATTCACTATTCTGTTTAAATCAGATTTGAAGAATAGTATTTCATTTATTTCAAGGACTTAATTGCTATTCCATGTGATAACTAGAGCACAGAGCCCACAGTGAAATAAGGCATGGTGCCAGGACCTTACCTGCTATATTTCCATGTTCCCAGCCTGTCTTTGAGCATCTGGTTTCATTTCTTTCCTCTGAGTCTAGCTTTGATCTCTCCTCTCCTCTGTGAGACAGCTCTGCACTCTGGTGGGAGATTAGATGCAGGGAGAAGCCCTAGCTGCGGTACAAAGGTAAGAAGAATGTTTTTTAATAAGTAACATATGAGATTAAAGAGGCAAACTGAGCTTCATTTGGCTTGAAACTGCCTCACTACAATACAGTTGCCTTCTACACAGACTCCCTCTTTACAGTCAGTTCTGGAGTTCAGAGACATTCTCCTCCTTTTCTGTCTTCCTTCCATGTCCTGTTCCCACCTCTAGCCTCAACTCTGATTTCTTGCTGTAGAACAAATAGCTTCCAGGCAGACTCCTCACCCCCTCTCTTGTATTCTGTCCCCATAGAAATTAATCTGACATTAGCAGTGAACAGGAGGCCAGGTCAGGATTTCCAAAAGGAAATTTCAGGACACAATTACTTCTTGGCCCCTGATGACAGCCACTGACCTGTGCATGTAACTTATCTGTGGCAAATGGTGTTGGAATCACACAGTGTTGTATCCATCAAACTTTCTAGTGGGAGACACACAAGATTCAATGGAAAATCTTATCTCACTCAGAAATTGTTTTAAATTTCAGTTTTTCAATGGGGATCATGAGCTCTTACATTGTAAAACACCAAAATATTTTCATATTTCCCAAATTCACATGTTGAAACCCCAATCTACCACTTTAATATTAGAAGAGGAGGCCATTGTTATGTAATTAGGTTTTATATAAAGTCACAAGAGTAGATCCAGGATAGAATGCATTTTAGCACCCTTTGAAGAAAGGAAGAAACTAAAGTGGGCACTTTCCATCCCTCTCCTCTATCATCTCTCACTCTTTCTCTCTCTACTCTTCCCTTTTCCTCTTCCTTCTGCTACTCCCACTCCCTCCTGAACAACTGAAGACAAAGCAGAAAGTCAGGCCTCACCAGGGGCTAAATTTCTAAGCATGTGTGATCCCAGAATTCTCAACTTTGAGAATGGCAAATGGTAAATGCCACCATCAGTTTAAAACACCCTGTGACTATATAGTTTAGCATAAACAAATGAAAAAGACTGGTTCCTTCCCTCCGTTCTTTGAATCTAAGCATGGCCACTGACTTTTCATGTGGCTTTACATTTCCTTTCTATAAGGGAAGAACAATCCTTGCGATGGTTGGTAAAAGTTTTTTTTTTACCTCATGTACCACAGAACAGTGGGAGTTTGCAAGTCACCTAGATATTAGAATGGAGGGACAGATGATATTCAGCTCCTGTCCACTTACATTATGTGAACACATGGACCATCCAAGTACACCTGAAATATGCGGTCTTACAACTCTCTTTTAACTTCTCTCCACATCAGTGGACGTAGGAAATCTTGGCAAAGCTGCCTATGTGATCATTAATATAGATAGCCATTGCAGATTTTTCTCTCCTGGGTTCACTATCTCATCTTTAAAAAGGGAGTAGCTACAGAGCACTATACCCAAGTAGCGCAGGGAGGTAGTTAACTACCCAGGAGTGGAGAGAGTCCTGACAACACAGATAGAACCACCCTAGTCGTTCAGAGGATCACATCCAGAACCCTCAGGTAGGCGCTTTCTGGTTTCTGTCTCCGGCTCAGGACCATCCTTTGCCACAGTGTGTCATTTCCAAGTGATGCAGGGAGGTAGCTAACCATCCAGGAGTGCAGAGAGGCCTGACAGCACAGGTAGGACTACTCCTGCTGCTCAGAGGAAGTAGTTGAAAACCCTGAGGTCACAAGAGCCTAGGAGCAGCCTGGGAAAGGAGTCTTCCAATTTCTGCCCACTCCCACAGCTGATCTAGGCCACAGAGCTACATACCCAAATACAACCACAAGAGAGCAGGTCTCACAAAAATACCTACATACCTGTGTACACGGAGAAGAGAGAATGGGTCTCCCAGGAACACAGATACAGAGGCTTGCATGACAGATAAGCCACAGTCAGAGACAGCAACACCAGCTAATACCCAGAGATAACCAGATGGCAAAAGGCAAATGCAAGAACATTACTAACAGAAACCAAGGAACTCTCTGAACCAAGTTCTCCCACAATAGTAAGTCCTGGATAACCCAACATACCTGAAAAGCAAGATCTGGATTTAAAATCACATCTCATGATGCTGATAGAGGATTTCAAAAAGGACATAAATAACTCCCTTAAAGAAATACAGGAGAACATGAGTCAACAGCCCTTAAAAAAGAAACACAAAAATCCCTTAAAGAATTCCATGAAAACACAAACAAACAAGTGAAGGAACTGAAAAAAAAATTCAAGATCTAAAAACGGAAATAGAAACAACAAAGAAATCACAAAGGGAGACAACTTTGGAGATAGAAAACCTTGGAAAGAAATCAGGAATCATAGATGCAAATATCAACAACAGAATACAAGAGATAGAAGAAAGAATCTCAGGTACTAAAGATACAATAGAAAGCATTGACTCCTCAAAGAAAATGCAAAATGCAAAAAGCATGTAGCCCAAAACATACAGGAAATCCAGGACACAATGAGAAGACCAAACCTAAGGATTATAGGTATAGAAGAGAGCAAAGATTTCCAACTTAAAGGGCCAGTAAATATCTTCAACAAAATTATAGAAGAAAAATTCCCTAACCTAAAGAGAGAGAAGCCCATGAACATATAAGAAGCCTACAGGACTCCAGATCAGAACAGAAATTCCTCCTGGCACATAATAATCAAAACACCAAATATACTAAACAAAGAAAGGATATTAAAAGCAGTAAGGAAAAAAGACCAAGTAACATATAAAGGAAGACCTATCAGAATTACATCAGACTTCTCAACAGAGACCATGAAAGCAAGAAGATCCTGAGCGGATCTCATACAAACCTTAAGAGAACACAAATGCAAGCTCAGACTACTATACCCAGCAAAAGTTTCAATCACCATAGATGGAGAAACCAAGATATTCCATGATCAAACCAAATTTACACAATATCTTTCCACAAATCCAGCCCTACCAAGGACAATAGAAAACAAAACAAAACAAACAAACAAGAAAACCCAACCAATATGAGGGCAACTACACATTAGAAAAAGCAAGACAGTAATCTTCTTTCAACAAACCCAAAAGAAGATAGCCAGCAAACATAAAAATAACATAAAAAATGTCAGGAAGCAACAATCACTACTCCTTAATATCACTTAACTGATGTAGACTCAATTACTGAATAAAAGACATAGACTAACAGGATATGTAAACAGGACCCAGCATTTTCCTGCATCCAGGAAATGTACCTCAGTATCAAAGACAATAATACCTCACAGAGAAAGGCTGGAAAACAATTTTCCAAGAAAATGATTTTAGGAAACAAGCTGGAGTAGCCATTCTAGTATCGGATAAAATTGACTCTCAACCAAAAGTCATCAAAAAAGACACAGGACACTTCATACACATCAAAAGAAAAATCTACCAAGAAGAACTCTCAATTCTGAACATCTATACTCCAAGTGCAAAGACACCCTCATTCATAAAAGAAACTTTACTAAAACTCAAAGCACATATTGCACCTCACACAATAATTGTGGGTGACTTCAACACTCCACTCTCTGCAATGAACAGATCAGGGAAGCACAAATTAAGCAGAGACACAGTGAAACAAACAGAAATTTTGGACCAAATGGATTTAACAGTTATCTATAGAACATTTCATCCTAAATCAAAACAATACACCTTCTTCTCAGTTCCTCATGGTACCTTCTCCAAAACTGACCATATAATTGGTCACAAAATAGACCTCAAAAGATCTAAGAAGATTGAACTAATCCCATGCCTCCTATCAGATCACTATGGAGTAAGGGTGGTCTTCAATAGCAACAAAAACAACAGAAAGCCAAAATACACATGGCAGCTGAACAATGTTCTACTCAATGATACCTTGGTCAAGGAAGAAATAAGGAAAGAAATCAAAGACTTTTTAGAATTTAATGAAAATGAAGGCACAACATAACCAAACTTATGGGACACAATGAAAGCAGTGCTAAGAGGAAAACTCATAGCTCTGAGTGCCTCCAAAAAGAAGCTGGAGAGAGCATACCCTACACTCTTAACAGCACACCTGAAAGCTCTAGAAAAGAAAGAAGCTAATAAACCCAAGAGGAGTAGACAGCAGGATATCATCAAACACAGGGCTGAAATCAACAAAGTAGAAACAAAAAGAATTATACAAAGAATCAAAAAAACAAAACAAAACAAAACAAAACAAAAAAAAAAAAAAAACCAGGAACTGGCTCTTTGAGAAACTCAACAAGATAGTTAAACCTTTAGCCAGACTAACCAGAGGACACAGAGACAGTATCCAAATTAACAAAATCAGAAATGAAAAGGGAGATATAACAACAGAATCTGAGGAAATTCAAGAAAATCAGCAGATCCTATTATAAAAGCCTACACTCAACACAACTGGAAAATATGGGTGAAATGGACAATTTTCTAGACAGATAGCAAATACCAAAGTTAAATCAGGATCAGAGTGACCATCTAAACAGTCCCATAACCCCTAAAGAAATAGAAGCAGTCATTGAAAGTCTCCCAACCAAAAAAAGCACAGGACCAGATGGTTTTAGTGCAGAATTCTATCAGGCCTCCAAAGAAGACCTAACATCAATATTCTTCAAACTATTCCACAAAATAGAAACAGAAGGAACACTACCCAACTTGTTCTATGAAGCCACAGTTATGCTGAGACCAAAACCACACAAGATCCAAAAAAGAAAGAGAACTTCAGACCAATTTCCCTTATGAATATTGATGCAAAAATACTCAATAAAATTCTTGCCACCCAAATCCAAGAACACATCAAAACATTCACCACGGTCAAGTAGGCTTCATCCAAGGGTTGCAGGGATGGTTCAATATATGGGAACCCATCAATGTAATCTAATACATAAACAAACTCAAAAAGAAAAATCACATGGTCATTTCGTTAGATGCTGAAAAAGTATTTGACAAAATTCAGCATCCTTTCATGTTAAAGGTCTTGGAAAGATCAGGAATTCAAGGCCCATACCTAAGCATAATAAAAGCAATATACAGCAAGCTAGTAACCAACATCAAACTATATGGAGAGAAACTTGAAACAATCTCACTAAAATCAGGGACTAGACAAGGCTACCATCTCTCTCCATATTTATTCAATATAGTACTTGAAGTTCTAGCTAGAGCAATTAGACAACAAAAGGAGGTCAAAAAGATAAAAATTGGAAAGGAAGAAGTGAAACTATTATTCCTTGTAAATGAGATGATAGTATACTTAAGTGACCCAAAAAACTCCACCAGAGAACTGCTACAGCTGATAAACAAGTTCAGCAAAGTGGCCAAATATAAAATTAATACAAACAAATCATTAGCCTTCCCATACTCAAAGGATAAATACGCTAAGAAAGAAATTAGGGAAACAAAATCCTTCACAATAGTCACAAACAAGATAAAGTATCTTGGTGTGACTCTATCCAAACAAATGATGGTATTGGTACAGTGACAGGCAGTTAGATCAATGGAATAGAATTGAAGACCAGAAATGAACCCATACACCTATGGTCACTTGATCTTTGACAAAGGAGCTAAAACTATCCAGTGGAAAAAAGATAGCCTTTTCAACAAATGGTGCTGATTCAACTGGCAGCTAGCATGCAGAAAAATGCAAATCAATCCATTCTTATCTCTTTGTACTAAGCTCAAGTCCAAGTGGATCAATGACCTTCACATAAAACCAGACACACTGAAACTAATTGAAAAGAAACTGGGAAAGAACCTTGAGCACATGGGCACAGGGGAAATTTTCCTGAACAGAATACCAAAAGCTTATGCTCTAAGATCAACAATTGACAAATGTGACCTCTTAAAATTACAAAGTTTCTGTAAGGCAAAGGACACTATCAATAGGATAAAACGGTATCCAACAAATTAGGAGAAGATCTTGATCAACCCTACATCCCAAATGGGGCTAATATCCAATATATACAAAAAACTCATGAAGTTAGACTCCAGAGAACCAAATAACCCTATTAAAAATGGGGTACAGAGTTAAACAAAAAATTTTCAACTGATGAATATCGAGTGTCTAAGAAGCACCTAAAGAAATGTTCAACATCCTTAATCATTAGCGAAATGCAAATCAAAACAACCCTGAAATTCTACTCAGGTCTAGATCAAAAACTCAGGGGACAGCAAATGCCAGAGAGGATGTAGAGAAAGAGGAACACTACTCCACTGCTGGTGGGATTGCAAACTGGTACAACCACTCTGGAAATCTGTTCG